>CM067216.1:121878832-122383832 GCA_034190945.1 Octodonta nipae
AGGGTCTTTAACGATGTACTTTAGGTAGTTCTGAGTTGGAATTACTTGATCTTGGATTGCCAATATAAAGCCTTCCTTTTCAGGAAACATATGACCAGAGATCAACCAGTAGTTCGACGCTGCACTGTCGACATAATCTTGGTTGACGTCATTAATATGTCTTCTCTTTCCATTTCAGCAGTTTCTTATCTGTAGTCTGGTGGTGTAGTTGGACATGTTGTGTCAGCTGCAGTGGTGTTGAGTCATCAACCTGGCACATGACTCTGTGTAGATCAGAAAATTCTACGAGTTTCTGGACATGACTACGCAAAATAGAAATTTGTTGATGTAGTAGTTGGCTTATATCTGTCATTCCTTTTCCCCCTTCATATCGTGGCAAAATTGTACGTTCGACAGAGCTTTTTGAATGGTGATTTTGAGCTTTTGTTAGTAAAACTCGAACTTTTCGTTGTAATTGTTCAATGTCAGTCTTGCACCAATTAACTATACCGAAAGAGTAACTGAGCACTGAACACACATAGGTGTTAATAGCCTGAAACAGATTTTTACTGTTTAGTTTGGTTTTCAACAGTCGTCTTACCCTTATATAAAACTCTGCTGTTAACTCCTTTTTCATAGTCATGTGATCAATACGTTGAGACTGCTTTATTCCAAGGTATTTATAAGTATGACCTTCCCCCATAGATTCAATTGAGGTGCCATCTCCCATTTCGAAGTGCCCCTGCTGTATTTTGCCTTTAACTATATTAATAATTCGGCATTTGTCTAGGCCAAATTTCATATGGATGTCACTAGAGAACCCTTCTACTATTTTAAGCATATCATGCAGCTGTTGTTTTGTAGCAACCATCAACTTTAAGTCATCCGTGTATAACAATGCTTGTACGTTGTTGTGTTTGAGAATGAACCCAAAATTAGTCGAGTTCAGTTTGTTTGAGAGAGGGTTCATGGCAAGGCAGAACCACAGCGGGCTAAGAGAGTCTCCCTGGAATATACCCCTTCTGATTGGAATGGGATCAGTTTGTATCGAACAGTTGGCTTCATTCAGTGAAATTTTGGTTTGCCAGGTGGACATGGCTTATTCTAAAAAATTAATAATACTATTATCCACTTTATAGATTTTCAGCACCTTAATGAGCCAATCATGTGGAACTGAATCAAAGGACTTTTTGTAGTCCGCATATACCATGTAGAGATTTCGTCGTTTGGCGTGGGCTTGATTGCAGATAACGGAATCAATGATTAGTTGTTCTTTGCAGCCCATCGAATTTTTCGCGCATCCCTTTTGTTGTTGAGTAATTATGTTGTTCAGCTCACAATGTTTGAAAATGCGATGATTAATGCACGATGTTATGAGCTTGTATAAGGTTGGAAGGCAAGTGATTGGTCGGTACTTTGCTGGGTCCTGTGCACATAGGTTGTCCTTTGGTAAGAGGTATGTAGCACGATGCGTAAGGAAACTAGGCATCTTGTGTGGGTGGGTAATTACGTCATTTATAAGGGCTGTTAGTGTTTCGTGGGCTGCATACAGTTTGTTTATCCAGTAATTTTGTTCACCATCTGGTCCTGGTGCTTTCCAGTTATGGAGGTGCTTCATTATATTCGATGTGTCTTCAGTTGTAAATGGTTGGGGTTGCATTGCCTCACAGTTCTGAGATGCAGCCTCCTCCTCATTAATCCAGGTGGCTCTGGAGTTATAGGAGATTGTTGGGGAAAGCTGTGTTTTCCAGAATTCCTCGATGTCTGTTTTACTGGGGTAACTAGAGGCTTCATTATTATTGTTGTTGTTAAGTTTTCTATAAAACCCTTTTTCTGATTGTCGGAAGAGTGTGTTATCTAGTTTCCGTTCGTTACTGGTTTTGTACCGTCCCAATCGACTTGTGTAGATGGAGAGCTTTTGTCGTAGACTATCCAGACACTGCTGAGATGTGATGTTTTCTCCATCCCACTGGGAGTGTATTCGGTTATTGTTCATGATAGTCTTGACAAGCCTTTCTATTCTGTTGTTCCTGACTCCTCGTTGGTACTCGGTCAGTCTTCCAATGTCTTTCCGAAGAGAATTGATTTTCCCTTCAAGTCTTCTTTGCCAAGATGGTATTCGATGTGTTTGTCTAAATTGGGGAGGGTCTTGCTTTGGTCTTATTGCGACCCCAATTGTTCTGCAAATGGTAATTGCAGCACAGTAGATGATTGTGTGTAGCGACTCTAACGTTTTAGCACCTAAAACATAGTTTGACAAGATAAATGTGTTCATAACCTGCAAGACGATATCCAGTTTCTTAGATGATCTTAGTTTGGGAAGGGCTGGTCTAGTCAGTGGATCTGTTCCACTATACTCTCTAAGAGCTCCTTCCATTTCTGCTTGGATCTTCTCAAGCAGGTCAGCGTTGGTTGGCTGTTCTTGTCGTAGTTTTTGAGTCTCGTCCGCTCTTTGTGCCAAAGGTGTTTTAGGCTCTGGATCGATTGTATTTCGACCAAATAGTTCGCGCTCCACTTCGCTCTTTATTCTATCCAGTTGTTCAAGCGAAATAAGGCCATTTCTCAAGATGACACGATATTGATCTGCGACTCTCTGTTCAGTAACTTGAAGCTCTGGGTACTCACGACAGAACTCTTGATGGAGTATTTGGCGATATCCCGTCTTGTCCTGGCCAAGGTTCGTAATTCTGTAAAACGTGCCCATTATAAATTCATTCATGGCGCCAGTCCATTTCATGCGCTGTCTTTTCAGTCCCGCTTGAGTGAGCGCTGGCTGTTGATCCTGCGCAACACTTTCTGCGGGTGGAGTTCTCGTTTGACTCCGTTGGTGATGGTCACGTTGTTGTTGTGACTGTATTGGTGAGTGTTGTTGTGGTTCTTCTGCTTCTTCTCCTTCTTGGGTTGTAGCTTTTTGAACGGCAGGGGCCCGCCTCCTCAGCACCCTGCCACCGACGTCCCGCATGCTGTCCAGCGCCGGCTCCAGACATGCCCTGGCGATCCCCAGGCAGCGGCTATTAATATTATGATTATTCTTTTGGTGTCACAACGGTCTTTTAAGAGTTCTTTGGGAATAATACCACATAAACTTGATACTCTGAATATTTCAAAAAGTCCAAACATTTCAAGGTCTAAATCAAACCCCGTTTTCAATGGTATAACTTAACACAAATGAACAAGAAAAATTAAAAATTAAAAGGATTCTTAATGACAAATTTAGTAAATCACAATTTGACATTAATGCTTGACAAACACTCTGATTTAAACCTTGAAACGTTTGAACTCTTTGAAATATACAGACTTTCAGGTTTATGTGGTGTTATTCCCAAATAACTCCGAAAAGTAATAGATTACTGTTCAGAATTCCTAAATAAAGGATTAATAAATTATTGATGAGATCTAGCAACTAAAATAAATTTTAAATATGTCACAAAAAGATAATTTGAAATACGTTTTAAATATCACAAAAAGATCCGATTTTACTTTTTTAGTAAAAGATAACTAATATTCTAGTATATCATGACATGTATTTTGAGTCGAGCGCTACTGGTTTGTATAAAATAAAGTTACGTCCAAAAATCAAAAAGTCTTATATTGATGAAAAGAAAATTGAAAACTCCTTTAAACGCTACCCCTTTTCATTTAAGCCCCCTAAGGGCTTGAAGAGAGAGGTGAAAAATTTTATTCAAAAAGTGTAATTTTATGTATAAAAAATTTACTTGTTTCAGAATTTTTCATTTACATTCATAATAACCCAGAAAAAAAATAGCCGTTTTTTAGTACCTCACTGTATAATTCTTAAATATGTATGAAGTAGCACCTACATAATAAATGGAGTACCTGTACTCTCTTTAAACAGAATAAAAAATACTGCAAGAACATCAAGGAAAAAATTTCTTTGAATTCTTGTATGGAACAACTATCACTATTTTCAGACATATCTTCTTTTTTATCTGATTTAAGGTACAATTCAATTGAAAATTTTAGCGTAGTCTTATCTTTCTCTCTCTTTTTCTCCCTCTCTAATTTTTATTCTTTGTCTATATTTTACAAATATATTTTAACTTTTATATTTGTTTTATTATTTGGACCACTTTCTGTATATGTAACTAATTCACTCTATATTGTATCCACACTGTATATGCTTCTTTGTTCTGGTCACCCCTATATAACTTATTGGTCCATCATTTTGTGAGTCACCCTGTACAACTATAATTCAACTCAACACAATATTACAACGGTCCTGATATCTTTAAAACCACCCTGTATAAGTAAGTATAAATCCTCTCCACACTATTGACTCTTAATATTTTTCTATTGTTTAAATTATTCCTGTATACCAATGATTTTATTTCGCCCCATATGGCTAATATTCCATTTAAGCAACTGCTCATGGTATACCCTATATAACCCAATTCACCTTTTTGAACCACAGTTTATGACTATAAATTTACTCTACCATTTATTTCAACCACCCGATATATGCAACTACTAAAAAATTTTGAACCCATTTATATAATTATACTCCGTCCTACGTCCTATAATTCAAATATCCTAACTGCTTATGCTTATATAACAAATTTTTGATACACCCTGAATAACAATAATTTTTCCCCACCTTTACTTCATACTTCAGCTATATAACTTTTTTAATCCGCCCTGTATCTATATATAAGTAGGCAAAGACAAAACGGTTAGGTACCATTTTCTCCTCTGTCCCTCAACCGATTTATTTGATTTTTGTTTTGTTTAGTGGCTATTGACGACCTTCAGTGCAGAATGCTAAAATATATTTATAATATTGATTCATTCATTAAATTGAGTAAAATAAAAAAATCATAATTTACGTCCACAATGCCGCCAGATTGCGTGGAGAGAAAATCGTAAGACGGATTGACTCGAATGAGAAAAATAAACTAAATTAAACGAAAAAGTAACAAATTTTGTTTCATTCTGAAAGTTATTCTACATTATCATGCTATTGAGAACTCACCCACAAAAAATAATATTATAGGATAATGACAATTTATTGGGTACTCGCAAGTTTTTCTAAATAGAGTTTGTCAACTAAAATCAGAAATTTGTATTCCGTGGCAACTGAACAATGTTTTTCCGATAATATTTTGTTATTTTAACATTATACTATTAATTTATATTGTATCTATTTTGAAGGCTAATAGTTTCATACAATTTAACTAAGATTACAAAGCCTATGATATAAATACAAATAGTCAAATTGAAGATAAATAGTTAGATCTGACATCATGGCAATGGTTCTAATTTCTCGACCAGTTCACGGCCAACCACAATGTAGCAGATTGAATTTCAATTTGACATTTCTTAACAATGTAAACCGCTAGGTTAAGGTACCTTCTCAATGCAATCAAAAAAATATCAATGTATAATTTTCAAAATTTCAATTTCAATGAACTTACAAAAATTGTCAACAAATACAGGTATTATTTAACATAAATTAACAGCTGGTGCATTGTATTTCTTAAATGTTTTGATATAATCTACCGATGAAAACTTTTACGTAAGTAAACTAACTATAAAGCTAATTGATACATTTGATTTCAGATCCACTCAAGTTGAATATGCTTTTTTATTTTATGCCATGTGCAAATGAAAATTGAATAAGTATTAGTAATATATTGCTGTTTTATTCGATATAAGGTAATCTTTTAAATTAATTTTAACATGTCGTCTAAAATATTAGCAGTCAGTCAAAAATGGTTAAATATTCTTTTAACGAGATGTGATATGCTGCAAATATATTTTTACTTATTTATCTAACAATATAATACATATAATGTTTTGTTTATTTACATATATCTTATTATATGTAATTCTCGCAAACTGTACTATGACTGTCGAAATTTCGTTTCGGGGTTTTGGCGTCTACAAATCGATAGCTCGGGAAAAATCGTATTACCGAGAAAGAACGAAATTGTGACAATAATTATGACAGCTCAGTTTTGATTTTACAAGAGTTTCAATACAGGATGATTTGGTAACATACTTGAGGTTGAAACAGCTCTTGAAAAAATTTTCCAATACAAATTGATGTGTAGAATCTTATAAGAATTTTATGGCTATTTAATATTTTTAACGTAAAAATTGCTGCTTAGGCGATTTTTGGATGAGTAAAAAGTTATGTGTTTTCATGTTCTAAATTGACTGAGATATAAGGCGTTGTATATTATTATTACACAGGGCGATTCCAAATATGGTGAAATCATTTTTACGTGGGTGGCACACAAGCAGTTGCATATATAGGGTGTTTAAAATATAAAGTGGAGTGCAATTATAACTAATAAAATAATTATATAGGGAAGCCCATTAGCGGTTGAATTTACAGGGTTCTTGGGATAGAGGGCGCAATAGAATTACAGTTATACAGGGTGGTGCAAAAAATATGCAGAGATGCATATATAGGGTGGCGGAAATGGAAATGCAACATTTCGTAACCTATAAGCAGTAGTATATATAGGGTAGATGAAATATAGGAATTATAGATATACAGGATGATTATAAAAAATGTTAGAAAAGGAAATGATTTATAGAGTAGCCCACGATGAGTTCCATATATATATGATGATTGAAATATTGATCGGAGTAGAATTATAGTTACAGAAGATAGTTTTCATAAACAAAAAGAGTAAATACAGTGGCTTATAGGCAGTCGCATATACAGAATGGTTTACCGGGTGGTTCAATAATGTTCAAAAATATATGTGTGGTCCATGAGCAGTTGCATATACAGGGTGGTGGAAATATATAATGAGATGGAATTAATATAACGAGTATTTATATATAAATTATATATAAATGTTAGAGAATTGAGTGCAATTATAGTTATACAGGGTGGTTAGAAAAAATAATATAGTAGGGTAGCCCATAAGCGGTTGAATTGTTGTCATATTAAATTAAGAATTACGAATTTGAACAAATAAAATCCTATTAATTATATCTGAAGAAGAACATGAATTTCGTTACTTATTTGTAGAAGCGAGATGTAAGACCGACACCTATGATTTTCGAGGAAACTATCACACAGCGGTTCCGAATCTAGATCCGTTCCGTGTAACTGCTATTCTCCCTTAAGTCCTAGGAGAGAATGTCACGATAAAATTCTCAGGGTACTTCACCTGCCAGAGATATTGACACAATTGGTCGAATTTCGACCACGGGGCGACAGCTAGTAACTGTAATTATACTCCACCTTATATTTCAACCATCCTATATATTCAACTACTTCTGACATTTTTTAAAGCCTTTTGTATCACTAATTATTCTCCGTCTTATAACGCAAATATCCACTCTGTATACTATAGTTTTGCTCCACTCTTATTTCAACCACCTTGTTTACGCAACTACTTATGTGACACCCAATCAAATATTTTTAGAATCACCCTGTATAACTAATTCAATTCCAAGTTATATTTCAACCATCCTATGTATACATCTGCTTATGTACCACCTAATATTGCATGCACGCACACACTCACCTACAACCGTATACCATATAGAAGAGTTCGCCGACATAACAAGTTTTCGTTTCGATAAACTAACTGAATATTTTCTGCCATTTCACGTGACTATAAGCCCCCTAACTTAACTTCGTCTCTAAAAAAAATTACTTCAAATGAATTTAAATGAAAATCCTTACAAACCCTGTATGATATACTTTCATGGTATATCTGAAATCCACACATCCACCAATCAGGACTGCGAAAGCGTTGCATGAAAGTGATTTCAGGGGTCTCCGGGAATGGGATGCAGGCTGGAGGGAGAATGCCCCTCCAGAGGTACTCGACTATGTGAGCATCCATGAGGAACCTGCAGGTTTCGATTTACCTCGCAATGGAAGACGGCAAATAGAATTAGAACGGGACACGGCGTCTGCGCAGCTATGCTGTATAAATGGAATAAACAACCCACGCACAATTGTGAATGCGGGGCAGCCTATCAAACAGTCAAACATATATACCAAGTACTCTCTTCGAGGTGTCATTCCTTTGTACGCAAGACAATATATATTATGTATCAATATAATACATATTATTTCTGGTTAGGGAACCTTCATCAGTTGCGCTTCCCACAATTGAATGTCCCCTCGAACACTTCTTTATGCATTTGATGCATTTCGTTAAATTTGAAGACGCGAGATGTAAGACCGACATCTAGGATTTTCGAGAGAATCAGTACACAGAGTTTCCGAATCTGGAGCCGTTCCGTGTAATTGCTGTTCTCTCTCAACTCCTAGGACAGAATGTCACGATAAAATTTTTCAGGTTACTTCACCTGTCAGAGATATTGAATACTCTCTTCGAGGTGTCATTCCTTTGTAAACAAGACAATATATATTATATATCAATATAATACATATTGTTTCTGGTTAGGGAACCTTCATCAGTTGCGCTTCCCACAATTGAATGTCCTCTCGAACACTTCTTTATGCATTTGATGCATTTCGTTAAATTTGAAGACGCGAGATGTAAGACCGACATCTAGGATGTAGAATTACAAGAGGTTAACTAATATGACATTAGACAGACATCTTATCCTGTCAGATATTAATTGACACTGTTTTTCTAATATATTTGATTTGCCTATAATTGATTCATTAAAATTGTAATTAACTTTTATAATTTTAGGATTTTCTGCGGAACAACACTCTAGATTTGGCAACACTAAGTAAAATGAGCCTAGGAATTGCTAAAGGTTTAGCTCATCTTCATTCAGATCTTGGAAAACCTAGTATAGCACATAGAGATTTAAATACTAGAAATATACTAGTGAGGTCTGACTTATCTTGTTGTATTTGTGACCTTGGGCTGGCAGTTATCCCAAGAAGAGCTGAGAACAAGGCTATAAGTGAAGCTGGTAAGTTTTCAGATTTTAAGTAATTTCAACAAACTAATCTAATAGAGGGGTGAAATAACATAAATATATTTTGGGAGTCATTACACTTCTGCAATAACAAGTATCTGCAATGTATAAATACTGAAATAAAATATGCAAAATTTGATATTTGGAATCATAGTTTAGATACAATGCAATCTCGGTTATTTAAACCAATCGTATCAGGAAGATTTCAAATAACTTTTATATTATTTTTACTTTTGTATTATAACTACATCTACACATGTACATAAATATAACATATAATTGAATATGTACATGTGGTGTCAACTCTGTGGATTCAAACAATTTAATTACACCAAAAATAAATCGTGTTTATTTACACACAAACTAACAACTAAATTTCACTAACAACTTTTCTTATACTATATCATTCTGCTGTACGTCGTCTTTTAAATACTATCTCAGTCTCTCTCGAACGTTCCAGTAGTGATCCTAACTTTCTAACTTGTATAATTTCTATGTATCAGCATGAACCCCCATCATCTTGACTCTCGGATTCCGGCGAATGCGGTAGACAACGTCGTTGATCCTCTTGGCCATTTCGTATGGATCTTCCCAAGTTGGAGTGAGCTTCAAAGACTTGCGTTTGCCCCTTTCAGAGTTGCATAACCAAACTTTATCTGCCGGTTGGAACCCAATCGAAATTACCTTCAAATCGTATCGTGTTTCATCTGATCAACAAAGATCTGCTTAAATGACTACTTCCACACCGCAATTGATGATTTCTCGCCATGAAAGGCGATGAATAATGGTTTTTTACTTATGTAATTAGTTCAAACTGCGCAGCTGTCATTTTCATGGAGTGAACCAAAACTAAATATACTTAAAATACTCATAACACTACTGGTAAATGAATGGAGACAACCTTTTATATAAAATACAGTAATACTTAAGTACCTACATGGCACAGAATATTGCTTGTTCACGTTGTCTGAACTGATGGACATGAACGAATTTAGTACTTTAGTGAAAGGATCAGATTGATATAGAAAGTCAGATAACAACTAAGGACCTGAAAGAAAAAGAGGAATTCTGTTTTTCTGAGAAATTCTTCACTCTTTCACTTCCAGTATTTTATTTTCATTTGCCATTAACTTTATATGAGTAGGTAGTTTATGTGCATTGTATGATTAAACTGCTACTGCTTTTTGAGGTCAATTTGGATTACTGGTTAGTTTTAAATCTTTAAATTGTTGTAAAGACTTTCCATAGGAAAAAAATATTGCCCACAAATTTTATTAACTTAACATAAATAGTAACAATTTTGTTTTGAAGGTACTTTGCGATATATGGCCCCGGAAGTTCTTGAAGGTGCGGTGAATCTTCGAGATTGCGAAAGTGCTCTAAAACAAATCGACGTATACGCCCTAGGTTTAGTTTTATGGGAATTAGGTGTTAGATGTTCGGATATGCAAAATGCCGAACCACAACCCTATGCACCGCCATTCCATAAAGAAGCCGGTGACAATCCGTCATTGGAACAAATGCAAACAATAGTCAGTCGGCGAAAAGCAAGACCTTTGTGGCCTATCTCTTGGAAAGATACTTCAGCTGCCAGGCTACTTTGTGAAACTGCTGAAGATTGTTGGGATCAGGTAAGTTGTATTGAAAATGTCTATATCGGTAATTCATCCAAATTTCAGATTTTTACTTTCAAACTAAAAATAACTGTATATGAAATGAGCGTAATGTTCGACTTCGCTTTGGGTTTTAGGAATATTGCCGTTCCCTTACATTTATAATTGTGTATTTTAACTAGTATTCCTTCAATCTGTGTAATTCCTCTTTACACCAAAAATTATAAAAACCGTCAATTTTTATATTTTTGCAATTTAAACAACCGGTATAATTAATTGAGAAATAAAAATTTGTTAGCAACACTTGTTATGTATCTTCAAGAAACAACAATCAAACACCTGTTTTTTTTGCAATTGATAATATTCCCAGATGCAATTTGCTCGGCCGCATAATTTCTTTAATACCAACAGACATTGGGGCGAGCGATCATATTGTTACGAAATTTACCCAAAGCCGACCCTGTGCCATTTCAGCACGACAACAAACGCTTTAAGATAAAAAAATACGATTCTCGAAAAGACTCGACAGCGGAAGGAGCGATGAAGATTTCTACTGGAGAATTCTACGCTGGTGATATAAAAGAAGAACGCCACGATCGCCAGGCAGTTATACCGCGACGACTAGCTTATGTGGGATTGTTATTGTGTATCTGAATCAGCTGTGTTAATGTAAATAAAGTTCTAGAAAAGTGAAAGTAAATATTAGTTTTATAATTTTAAATTGAACCCACGAAGTATATTGCAATTTGGTGATCAGAAGTAAAGGATTAAGTGCAGTGAAAATTGATTTATGGAAACTCGTAGTATGGAAAAAATAGACGGAAAAATTGCACAGATTCTAGAAAAACGTGACAAGAAGGAGAAACAACATCAAGAAGAAATTCAACAAAGGTTAGTGAAATCTTTTGATGAGAAACTTGAAGTTGAGTTAGAAAATCTTGTCACTACGATGAAAAGCGAACAACAAAATTTTGTTTCCACGATGGAAGAAAAACAACAAAATCTAGTTTCTACAATGAAAAGCGAACAACAAAATTTAATGGAGGATTATTCTCGAAATTTGTAGAAAAAGATCAAACTGAAGAAAAAAGACAAATGCAATTTGAACAACTAATGCAAATAGTAAGACAAGTTAATGAAACAGTTAATGAAAGGATGCAAATAGTTGAGTTGATTCTGATATAAAAGAGATAAATGATGACATTAAGACCATAAAAAATACCGTGGACACTCTTGAAACAAAAGTAGATGACCTCGATTCCATCCAAAGCCAGGTAAAAGTTGAAATCAGTTCAATTCAAAACTCAGTTCAAGACCAAATCAGTGCTATCCAAGACAAGGTAGAAACAGAAATTAAAAAAATGCAGCAGGACTTACAGCGAGGAAAATACCAGAACACCGTGAGTATCAGAGGTTCCATTAGTAAACCACCCACATTTGATGGCAGTTCATCTTGGCCCATGTATAAACGGCAATTTGAGGCCGTGGCTACCGCTAATGGATGGAATAATCAAGAAAAATCCACTTCTCTGGTAATTTCGTTAAGAGGTCCGGCCCTAGAACTCCTCCAAAGCATTCCAGTCGATGAACAAGGCAATTTCGAGAAGATCATCGCTATCCTGGACAAACGATACGACAATCAATCCTTGAGCCAGGTATACCAAGTCCAACTGAGTGGAAAAACGCAAAAATCCGGTGAAAGCCTTCAAGAATTCGAAGCAGAGATTAGACGGTTAGTTCACTTGTCCTACCCAGACCTGCCTGAGGAAACGAAAGACCAGTTGGCCACACAAAGTTTCATAAACGGCATCAGAGATGTGGAAGTACAAAGAAATTTAAGACTGAGTGGCGTCAAGAAAAGTAGTGAAGCTCTACTTCGGGCTTTGGAAGTAGAGGCCGTCATGAACATGTCCAAGCCGAGGGTTCGAGCAGTTTCCTTCAACCAGGAGGAGTCAGAGTCACCATTTCAAGCGCTGCTGGCTGGTCTGAACAAAATATTAGACCGGTCACAAAGAACTGGCACCAGAGGGGCATGTTACCGCTGCGGACGGACAGGGCATTTCCAACGTGACTGCCGAGTAAGGCTACCGGAACGATCACCAACCAGGGGTAGCCAACAAACCGACCTTACCAACCAGGGAAACTCCAACCAGTCAGCATAAGGGGGCGAATGCTGACTCACCCTCCACCAGCCCCCAGGACAGTTTCTATCCGGGGATTTTGCAGAGATAGCGGCAGCCTAGTCATCAGAGGCACCATCAACGGGCGAGCAGTTACCATCACCATCGATACCGGCGCCGCTGTGTCCATTGCCAAGTCCAGGGTTTTGAGAGCATCAGAAATTCGGCCAGTTACCAATAACATCCAGTCACCGGCGAGTCCATGTCAATACAGGGTGAGGCAGATGTCGTGCTACAGATAGGGGACAACATGATCCGGCATAGGGTCCTGGTAGCGAATATTGAGGACGATTTTATACTGGGAATGGACCTAATTAGCCAGCATGGATTTATGTTCGACCCGAGATATGATGTTCTTCGGTTCCTGAATGAGGAATTTGTATTGACACGGCCCGTCAACACATCAGTCACGCCCATAAAAATTGTGGCAAAGTCTTCAGCTAGAATTCCCGGTCGAACGGAACAGATTATTCATGGGCAGCTAGACAGCAATCCTGGGAGCTGCGTTGGAATGGTGGAGCCCGTACACTCAGCTCATGACTACTTGGTTGGACGGGCTATAGTTAAAACCGGACGAGATATACCAATCAGAGTCCTGAATTTGTCCAACAACGACATCCGAATTACCAATGGTCAAGAGATAGCTTGTTTCGAGCCGGTAGAGACCATCATCAATTGCGAAGAAGAGTACCAGACGTCGGTGAAGGAGCCAGGGCCCGATAAAGAGTTCCTACAACAGTTTGCTGACCATTTGACACACTTGACACCAGAGAACCAGAAGAAAGCCAAGCAATTTATCACAAAACACTGGCAAATTTTTAACAGTAAAAATGGAACCACCGGTCGCACCAACATCATCCAGCATCGAATAGATACCGGAAAGGCTCAACCCATCAGAATACCACCTAGACGACTACCATTGGGGCAACAACAGGCAGTCGAGGAAAACATCGAGTCCATGTTACAAAATGGAGTTATTGAGCCATCCATCAGTCCATGGTCTGCTCCCGTCGTGCTAGTTAAATAGAAGGATGGAACCACCCGATTTTGCGTGGATTACAGAAAGCTGAATGATGTCACGAAGAAAGACAGCTATCCACTACCCCGAATCGATGACACTTTGACCACACTAGCAGGCTCCCGTTGGTTCTCCACACTAGACCTAAAAAGTGGATATTGGCAGGTTGGTCTGCACGCAAACGACAGAAAGAAGACAGCGTTCTCCACCAGTAAAGGGCTGTTTCAGTTCACGGTCATGCCCTTTGGGTTATGTAATGCACCCGCTACATTTGAGAGGCTAATGGAGTATGTACTGAGCGGGTTAACATGGAGGACGTGCTTAGTGTACCTCGAGGACATTCTAGTCATGGGCCAGACATTCGACGACCATCTGAAGAACCTGGGCGAAGTATTCTCCAGAATAAATAACGCCAACCTGAGACTCAATCCGAAGAAGTGTTCCTTGTTTCAAAAAGAAGTAGAGTTTTTGGGCCACGTAGTGTCCGAGTCAGGAATCCGCACCAACGAAGACAAGATAGAAGCCATCCGTGATTGGCCAGTTCCAAGAGACAAACATGAACTCCGAAGCTTCTTGGGCCTCTGTTCATACTACCGGCGTTTTGTTGAGGGATTTGCCACCATCACCGCCCCTCTACATCGGCAGACCACTGATAAAGAGACCTTCCATTGGAATCAGGATTGCGAAACATCATTCAGGCGACTGAAGGCAGCACTATGTTCCAGCCCAATCCTAGCCTTTCCTACACAGTCCGGCAAGTTCATCTTAGACACCGACGCCAGCAATACAGGTTTGGGGGCCGTCCTATTCCAGGTGCAAGATGGTGAAGAGAGGGTGATCGAGTACTACAGCCGTGGATTCTCGAAGCCAGAAAGAAATTATTGCGTCACCAGAAAAGAACTTCTTGCAATAATAAGGGCTGTGGACCATTTCCACAAATACCTGTATGGTCGCCATTTCTTAATCCGAACAGATCATGCCGCACTCAAATGGCTGCTGGACATTAAGACACCGGAAGGACAACTGGCCAGATGGATGGAGAAATTACAGCAATACGACTTCAAGGTGGAACACCGTGCCGGCCGGTTGCACAATAATGAGGATGCCCTATCCAGAAGACCCTGTAGAGCGGAATGCAAGCATTGTCTGAAGACGGAACAGCGAGAGGGTATCTCCATCAGGCAGATCCGAGTGCAGGCCAATGAAGACTGGACAACGGAACAGTGCATCCAGGACCAAATGGCTGATCCAGACATCGAACCAATCTTGTCACTCAAAATGAGAGGGGCACCCAGGCCACGATGGGACGAGGTAGCTAGATACTCCGGCGTGCTGAAATCGTTATGGGCTCAGTGGGACTCTCTAAGAGTAGACAATGGAATGCTCAAGCGAGTTTGGGAAAGCGCTGATGGACGAGAAACCAAGTCCCAACTGGTAGTTCCGAAGAAAAAGGTACCAGCCATCCTGACCGAAGTACATGATGGAATTACCGGAGGCCACCTGGGCATAAATAAAACCCTAGACAAAGTTCGCCAGCGGTACTACTGGGTGAATTACTTCGAAGACGTCAGAGCTTGGTGCCGCAAATGTGCCACATGTGCCGCCAGTAAGGGCCCGAAGACCCGAACCAAGGGTAGAATGCAGCAGTACAATGTGGGCGTCCCATTTGAGAGAATTGCCATCGATGTCGCCGGTCCGTTTCCCGAGTCTGAGAGGGGGAACAAATACATTCTGGTCGCAATGGATTACTTCAGCAAATGGCCTGAGGCATATGCGATACCCAACCAAGAGGCAACCACGGTAGCGACGGTGCTAGTAGAACAACTATTCAGCAGGTTTGGCGTCCCGATGGAATTACATTCAGACCAGGGGCGTAACTTTGAATCGAATGTATGCCAGAAGGTCTGCACGATGTTGGGGATCAGGAAAACGAGAACAACATCATTACACCCACAGTCAGACGGAATGGTGGAAAGATTCAACAGGACCTTGGAACAACACCTATCCAAGGTCGTCAGCAATAACCAGCGTGATTGGGATGAGCATATCCCCCTATTCCTGTTGTCATATCGCTCTGCTGTACATAATAGTACAGGCCTGACCCCAGCCAGGGTCTTATTCGGAAAGGAGCTGCGACTACCATGCGACTTGGCATTTGGCTCCCCCGAAGAACCTCCCCAAGACATCGACGATTATGACGACCAGCTCCGACATAACATGCTGGCAATACACGAATTAGCCCGAACGCAGATGTTGGCCATCAGTGACCGGATGAAGACGCGATACGACCTCAAGGCCAACTCAGTCGGGTTCCAGGAGAGGGACAAAGTCTGGTTGTACAACCCCCAACGGAGCAAGGGTAAATCCCCAAAGCTTACACCCGCCTGGGATGGTCCATACGAGGTGGTCAAGAGGCTTAATGACGTCGTCTACCGAATCCGTCGAAACCCCAAGGCTAAATTGAAGGTGGTTCATTTAGATCGACTCGCTCCCTACCATGGAGGGGATGTTTCTGATCTGGACGATCAGAATTAAAGGGGGGCAGTGTTACGAAATTTACCCAAAGCCGACCCTGTGCCATTTCAGCACGACAACAAACGCTTTAAGATAAAAAAATACGATTCTCGAAAAGACTCGACAGCGGAAGGAGCGATGATGATTTCTACTGGAGAATTCTACGCTGGTGATATAAAAGAAGAACGCCACGATCGCCGCGACGACTAGCTTATATGGGATTGTTATTGTGTATCTGAATCAGCTGTGTTAATGTAAATAAAGTTCTAGAAAAGTGAAAGTAAATATTAGTTTTATAATTTTAAATTGAACCCACGAAGTATATTGCAATATCATACATTTTCTGTCTGCTTGAAATCGGGATTTTCTGCAGGTTGTTTGGTATTTATTACTTCACTTACAGATAGACGGTTTTTAATTTTTCTTTTACAGTAGGTCTTCCGTTTAACGCGATCTAATGAACTATATAAATATTTAAAACTGCACATGAAAAGTCTAAAATTTTTAGTCTACAATATAATTCACACACAAATTTTGTCCCGCATGTCCAAATTTCAATATTACAACCAAATGACGAATACACGTAAAATATACTGGCGTTTTGATCACCCCATTTTGACATAGTGTCTAGTTTTCAAATTTTTAGTATAAAAATTCTGCACTTCGTGTAATCTGCCCTAATAAATATAATTTTTCCATATACTTTTCAAAACAAAAATCAGTATTGTTGTTTATGGCTTCTAATTCCTGCTAGAATATTTGTACGTATATTAGCAAAAACCATTGCCGAATGTTTAAATGTATAATTGATTAAAATTGAGTACTATTTATATAGTAGGTATTACACATAAAACAGGTGCCCAGAAAGGGTATAGGTATTCATATGCACTGTCAATGTAACGGCGCGTTTCAGAGGGGCGCGGTAAACATAGGCTCTTGTACTACTCTTTGAAATTTAGTAACCATGGAAGTTTACCCAGGAGACCATCGCGCCTCTTATTGCTATGATTACTCAATAGTCATAGCTCAAAGTTTATGTAGTATAAAATGTACGGAATGCACCTAAGAATGATACCTGTTAGAAAATGGATACGAATATTTATGAAAATTCTGGTCCGACTGAAAAAAATTACAATCCAGGTCCACGCACTCTGTCCGAACCCAGCAAACTAATATGAAGAAATGACGGTTTCAATCCGTGATAATCAATTTTATTCTTTCATTAATTCAGTTAACAACTTAACATTAAAAAATGCACATTTGAAACACCATTTACATCTTACGGGCTACAAAATTCAATTGATCACAAATTGAACGTTACCGACTGTCCTCCCTTAGTGAATTTTACAAATGCTTCAATGTCTGCCATTGTTCGAAAATATTGTGTTAAAGAGCTAATACCTGCGAGGGCGGACACACAGTCAACAGTTACTTGTATTGAGACATGTTACGGAATTTTTTGGTTCCACAAGGTTTTGATGTGGAAACATGGTTTCAACAAGATGGGACCACTTGCTACACCTCAAAACGTTACCAGAAATTAGGTCTCTTGTCGAATCACCATCAACTGACCTCCGAGAAGCCCGAGTCTTACACCCCCTGATTATGTCTTATGGAATACCTTAAAAAGACCGTGAATGCAAAAAACAGCGAACTCTACTGCAATTGAAGCACAAAATACCTACTAAATGTACGCTGTTTCCAGAAATATGTGTAGATGCGAGGTGGCTAATTTCTGTTTTCGATTGGAGAGCCAGCAGCGAGAGGGAAAAACATTTAGATAATATAATCTTTGGTTTGACAAAAACAGTTACTGAACAAACACGGACAAAAAACAGTTAATCTGGTATGACATGTACAGCGGATGGAGAGCAAAGATTGTTAAAGAAAATTATGTAATAGATACCACGTGAGAACAGAAAAAGTGAGAGACCTATAATAACGTGGATACAAGGAATAAGGACTACAACATTAGAAAATAATGTCAATTAGGCATCGGAAAACATATAAGTCTATTTCAGAAATATGTTTTAAAGGTTTTAATTACCAAACCAAATCCAATTCTCGACAAAACAATTAAAATTACTCAATTACTGAATAAACAAGTTATTTCTTTCAGTTTATTTTTTTCAGTACGACGCACGAAGCTTCGGTTTTGCATTGACAATAATTTACTTTCTTGGTTATTAAGGCCTATAGAGCATAGTGGTATAAGAGTTTTTGGTTCTATGTGGTGTATACTATCTTCACCTCAAATATATGCACTCTAACTATTTACCTGCTATATGTAATTAACAAAGAAAAGGTTTCCTGACTTCCCGTTTGTATATTGACTCTACACATACCCCAAACCCTTTCCGAACTCCTGTTATAACACTTGTTGATTATAACACATAAATTCAATATTTTACCATATTGAAAGCAAAACTGTTTTTGATTTTATTTTTTAAATATTTTAGGACGCCGAAGCTCGTCTAACATCTCTCTGTGTAGTAGAGAGACTACTAGAACTACCTACTTTGAAAGGACGGGTTTTACACCCAATGCATCCGCCAGCTAGTCCAACGCCGCTTATTAATAATAATCACTTACACGATAACCAAATAGACGCAACCGTTGGGACGATAGAGACACTTTTGTCACCTTCTGAAGAAAACTACAAAAATTCAAATCAATTTGCAGCTTGCAAAACACCTTTACAACCTTATCAAGGTAGAAATCCATGCATGGAAAGAAATCTCCTGTCGGGATCTAGCGATAGTTTACTCATAGATAAATCTTCAAAACATTGTACTAATTCCGAATCGGAGAGTTTGATACCAAATGAATTCCTGAATTTTCAAATAAATCACAGAGCTACACCTATTCCCTATTTACAGAATGCAGTTTACGGTATACCCAAGCAACAAAATACAAGTCATGTTAGTGAAAGCCCAGCTAAAACCAAATTTAAATGGAATGGATTAAGGAAGTTTTTTAACTCAAAAAAGAATTCTCGGAATTTAACATGTAAAGACACTCAAGTTAAACTCAATACAAAAGTCGTAAATAGTTTTGGTCAAAATGACGTCACGACTTCTCTACTGACGGACAACGAAAGTAGAAGGCCTTCAACGTTGCCTTTGAGGGTTGCGAAGCTGTCCGAAAACTCAAATATTAGCGGAATTTCACAGATTTTAAAAAGGAAAGATAGCTTGTCTCGCAAACATTCACTTGAGCAATTTAGTGAAGTATTTTCTTCGACAACAGACCTTTCTAGACTCAAAGATCCTTCACAACGAGTCAAAACTCCAGGTGACGTACCGCCTTCAGTGAGAAAAACAAGGGGAAAGGCGGCAACAGATTCAGCTAGATTTTCTTTATATGATGACAGAATGATGTCCGGAGGTCAATGGAGCAGTGCTCCTGATTTGGAACCATCTGCCCCTATTGAATCAGTACAACAAAGTGATTTACATGATAGGGACAGTGTAAGTAGTTTTTAGTATCCAACAAAGAATTAAAGGTATATTCTTTGTAGAAAATGTGAGAATGAGATTCTTGTATAATCATCCACTTATATGTATTATGGAAATTGACAATTTCTGAAGTTGACTAAAATTGAATATTCAGTTCCATCATGTAAACTAATTTTATATACATGGCAACCTCTGAAAAATTTCGAAAAACACTTGTTGCCTTCCTAAAGAACAATATATCACTGTACTATGTGGTGTTTGCCCAACAAGGCAAATTTACCGGAAATTCTTATTTGTACATATTTACATAGCTGGTTAGCTCCAGAAAAAAGAAATTCATACAGACAATTTTTTTTCAAACAAACGTTTTTTTTTTGTAGTCTTCTTTTGAATTAATGTGTCTAGTTGAGTAATACCCTCAACTGTTTTCCATATAAAGAGCAGTGAGCCTCTTGCTTTGCACAATAAGCATTATTGGATTGAGTAACCTATTGAAAACATGTGCAATGCTAATCCAATTTTGAACTTTAAAAACAGAATAGTCATTAAGACATACATAACTTTGACGACACCGAGGTGTGAGTACACTTTTTCTTGCCCAATGTGTATGTTCCTTCAACCTCTACCTTACTATTGATTTTTTAGATATTTATTAACCACTCCTGGTCGGTAAAGCTGTCTTCACTTCTATCTAAAGAATGCAGTGGTCAACACAAATTTATTTGCAGTTTTAATTCACACAACAAATCTTTATTTGTTTGCTTAAATCTATCCAATAGAGCTTTGCAAATGGTCATTACAACGCACTTTTCATGCAAAGTGTCTGTTTGCATTATCCAACTCGCATCCAATTGTATGTAATGTTGTTCTCTATCTGTGTACAGGCAAAAACAGGTGAAAAATACAATCTGTTAAATGGAGTTGGCGTTCCAATAAATGTAAAACAGTGATATCACAATCAAACAACAAAACACCAATTGTCACGACCCTATTGCCTGCAGATCAAATTAAAATTGACTTATTCTCTACTAGTGCGTAGATCTTTAGTGATACGATTCACTGTTCCGTATTATCGAACTATTGCAAAAGATTTGAAACACAAACCGGCATAAGAGAATCATTTGGAACTGGAACATCTCAGATATCAGTTGTTCATTCAATCATTTCGATCTTCACTTCAGTCAGAGTGCGTGAAAAATGATTCAAATGAGGCAAGGATATAAATAGTTCTCAACGAAATTATCCGAAATATGTCGACGCAATAAAAAAACTCAACTCGTCTTTAACTCGTGATATTCAATTGGGTATTTGACTATTTTCATAAATTGTTAATGTAAAAAACAGTTTTGCAGCCCAACACCAAATCTTTATTCAAACACTCAACGCCGTTTCAACAACTCTGAGTTGTCATCTTCAAGAAGTAAACCAAAAGTTGAAACTGCATTGAGTGTTTAAATAAAGGTTTGGTGTTAGGGTGCAAAACTGTTTTTTTACATTTGTGACACGCCAAAGGTTCCATAGCATTTCCAATACTTGTTAATAATGTAATAAGCTCGCAATATGGTTTTTTATTTATAATTTAAAATATGTTCTAAAAAAATCGGGAATTAAATTCAAATAAAAATGAAGATCGCGTAAACACATTTTTTTTATTTGTGACCTAGTTAACGGGCCCTTCAATTCTAATTTTTCATTGTTTTGTTCTACGACGAGTGCTTAGAGCATATGCTTCTGGTGGTAGCCTGAAATGCACAAATATACTTAGAGCATAATGGAAATGCTGTGGACCTTTGGTGTGTCTCAAATAAAAAAACTCCGTTTCGCACCCTAACACCAAACCTTTATTTTAAGCACTGAACGTCGTTTCAACAACTCAAGTTGTCATCACCAAGGAGTAAACCAAACTTAGAGCTTACATATTCTGTGGGGGAGGGGACAGAATGAAACGGCAATAGAGAGAGAGAGAGAGAGAGAGCAAGAGGCTATTTCATTTGATTGGTAGGTGCAGCCAATGAGCTCATTAGATGTAGTTTCCAATCGTTTGAAATAGCAGTGCCTGCAGTGCATATTTATGCACTGCAGGCTATCTCTAGGAAGTAGATGCTCTAAGCAAATATACTGACAAAACTAGAAAGAGAGGGTAATAGAGACAGTAACAGTACTTTATTACAAAAGTAATTGGATTTTGCCATCCCGATCCATATGTTTAATACAGTCAAATACCCAATTATGAACTTTAAAAAGCTATTCAATAAAATATATTTCAGCTATTATTCTCGAAAGGAAGGAAGTCTTAGCGCTTGATTTGATAGGACAACGAAACTTATTTTTTGTACGCATGAACTTTATGTTCTGCTTATTAAAACACAATGTTGAAAGGGTCAAATATAACTACCATTTGTAGAGTTATAAAACATCTAATCTAAGCAAACCAAAACTTTTTGGTTTACTCCATGATAATGACAGCTTTGCTGTTGAAACGGCGTTGAGTGTAAAAAAGGTTTGGTGATAGAATCCAAACTTTGTGTTTATACATTTAATGGTCAATATACATCTTTCCGTACCTCTTATATACTTTCTCGATTAGACAGAGATCTGAATTAACAGTTCAACCACAATTTTTTGAGTCCTGCCTTCTCGAGTACTGAAAGGTTGAAGTACTTGCAAGTCATGGAAAAATCCTAGAATTTCGTAGGGGATTTTCCTGTGAAAATTAGATTTTCCAGACAAAAAAATTTTTGGCAGGAGTATAGTAATGGGTCTAAGGGTTGAAATCGATATATGAACATGTAGGGAAAATGTTTGTTTCTTGAATGATTTTCTGCCAATTATAATAATCAAACATCTTAAAATGATCAAAAAATTGGCATAACGCCTGCTAGGGACATTTCTGGAAAAACAGTAAAGATGATAATTTTTTCAGCACATTTTCCAAGTTAAAATACATTTATCCCCTAGCAGGCGTCATGCCATTTTTTTTTGTCTATTTCGATAAAAATATGTTTGATTAATTTAGTTGGCAGGACTCAGAAAATCATTCAAAATTAATAATTTTTCTTACGTTTATTTATCGATTTCAACCCTTGGACCCACTACTACCCTTCTGTCAAAAAAAAATTTCATGGTAAAATCGAAGGTAACCTAACCTATCGTTTTATTAACAGAAAATTGTCGCCGCACCTACTTTTTATTTGTTTGGAAAATCTAATTTTTACAGGAAAATCCCCTAGGAAACTCTAGGATCTTTCCATGAATTGTAAGTACCTCATAGATCCTTTCAGAAGTTCAGAAGGCAGGACGCAGAAAATCGTGGTTGAACTTCTAATTCAGATCGCTCGGTCTATATGATTTGATATCCGAACTTACTAGACGTCTAAGTGTGGCGTCACTTGACAGGGAGATAGAAATCTTAAAAATCGTATGACGTAAGTTATTAGTGACTCCTTATGGAGATTCCATTAAAAAATGGGCTGAAATTGCAATGACAGTTATGCTCGATAGATCTCGCCTAGATAGGCAAAACAAAAACTACAAAAATTCCTATGCAATGATTTAATTGACAAAAAGCAGTTGTACTGCTTGATAGAACAATTGTGAACCAAAGATATTGATCCAATTACAGTTCAAATAATATTTCAAATCTTATCAAAATATGAGGATTATTCAAGTTTACTTGAAATTAAAATACTTCAATGATACCTATAATAGGTATCAGTTAGTTGTATTAAAAAAATGGATCTCTAATAGACACAGACAACATAACACATTTATAATATGTGACCTTGGAGCATTTATATTGCAATAAACTCCGTGGGCATTCCATGCTAACACGTTTTTGCTAACTAGAAGGTTCACGATCGTTGTTTTTTGTCCCAGACGGTCAAGGTATATCAATATATATTTTTTTGTAGTAAGATTAGTTTAGGAAAATTAGGAATCTCTCCACTCAAGGGCACATGTATACACAGATAGAGTGCGAATTCTTAGAGCGCGTTTACACATAACAAACTTCATTCTTCTTATAGTTTATTAAGGCTATGTAATTTACCAAATATCTGTGCGATTAAAACAATCTGCGGTTTAGTTAGAAGAATGGATGTATGTGGGCATATCTTTGTTAGTTCGCAATCTTAACCTTGCATATGTCGGTCTTCCATTATTTGTTTTGCTTTTTAAAAGTCGCGGTGTTCGTTTTCTTCATCATCGTGCTGGGTCCCAGAGTCATGGTTACTATGGCATTCTTCTTCAATATTCATACAAATGTTAGACGTCGATCATCGATAGTGTCCATTATAACGATGGTTACTCCCATGGTTCTCAAATATATAGGTTTCTCATATTGTCTGTTTTTGTGAGGCTATAGCGCTTCCACTGTAAATCCATTTCTACGATCCACTGTATTGGATGTAGTTATTTTATTGCAATTCTTCGTTTGTTTATTATATTAGCCTCTGTTGTATGACTAAATTTCTTCCATCCACATGATAATATCTTGGAATGTATGCCCTACCACCATGTTCTCAATTTTGTTAAAATTTATGAATAGTGCTCATTTTTGATACTCTTCATTCAACTTTTTAATATAAAAAATATAGTATATTTCTTCAACGAATATTACCTGATCGCCAGCAATTTAAGTGTATACTTTAAAACTATTAATTGTCTTTACACTATACATTTGATTAATTTAATGCTTTTCTATTGGTTGTCACATTCGGAGGAGGTACATTTTCACACTTTTCTAATGACTATTTAGATGTGATACTAAATTATCAGCTATTTTTTTATCGCTTGTTTTATACTAAAGACCTCATATAATTTTTACAGTTTGTTCTTTAAGAATTCGCAATATTTTGTAGCTAATAAGAGACCTCATAATAATTGGACAATTTATTATTGGTATCAGTATACTGCCCGGTTCACTAATGGGTCTTTAACTACTTCAGATTTCATAGACAATTAATGGGGAAGATTTTTTTGTCGATGTCGCATGTTGGAATGCGAACACTTATATGTCAGATTCATGGCAAAAATATTTGTTTAATAGTTTTCTCTTGCTATTTTTAATGTTAAACTGCTATATGCGGTAAACTATAGAAAAATTTATATTTCAATTAATATTTTGGTTAGCCAAGTTATATTAACATTTGCAATTGCAATCAATGAACTTAATATTGAACACATTGAAAAATCTAGTTCTACGGCAACTAACTATTAATTCTATATTTAGAATTTTTACACATTTTATTTTAAATTAGCTGTATCTCAAAGTGTGTGTTATTAATTAATGAATTACCTTTGCATGTCACATTGTATAAAGAATACACTGCTTGATTTCTTTCTGGAATCCACCACAATTATTAGGTTTTGTTCTTTTGTATTCCTTTAATAACAATTAATATGTAAAACAGGGTTGTCAATGTTTAAAGAGTATTAATGTCTAAAAATTTAGTAAAAATATCTAGTATTTAAAAAGCTAAATTTTAATAAACATGAAAATTATAATTTGATATTAAAATATCGTTAAATATCGTTTCTGTGATTTTGTATGTAAAATAAATTACCTAAAATGTATTTCACTAATGAATTGATTTTACTGAGTTTATTTGGCTGTGTTGTCTTAAAAAGAATCCATACCTAAAGTGTGAATATAATTATATATTTTTTTGTATATATTTTAATTTGAATGTATGAAATTTTGAGATAAATATGTATATTGAGGATAAAATATATTACTTATTTAAACTTTTAATTAATTATATAGGAACAACTGTATTTTATTAAAGGTGATACTCAAATAACTATGGGATTTAGATCTGTATCAAACCTTTTGTTGTGACATGATGTAATAAGTAAAGTATGCTTTAAGGGATTTATAATCCTCCGCGTTTGACAATATTTATCCCCTAATTCTCGTTCTAGAATCTGATTTGTATGCTCAACTTCAAAACCCCATACATAGACTGTTCGACTTGACCATACAAAGTATGGCACAGACTATTATTAAATTTTTTATTACCGGAGAATTTAATATTACTGGACAAAAATTCATTACTCAGGAAATACTGATATAATGAATCTGTGACACGCCGATTATATTTGGCGATACTGCCCATGGGCGTTCTCTTTTAGATAAAATATTGTTAGGGTTCCGTATATACAATATACGGATACCCTTATAATATCACTCAGGATTTCTGCCTCTGTCACATCACAGCCATTTTCTCCTAAACTACTGGACGGAAGAGGTTGAAATTTGGTATCAATGTATAATTTGGTGACCCGATCAGGAGTACATATCGTAAAAGAAAAAAATTTGATTTTAGGGGTATTTCTGGGGGGAAAAACTAAAAAAATCGACCGTTCCCCCCCTGATCTCCGAAACTACTGAGCATAAAATTTTGAAAAAAATAGGAAATATAGAGCGTTGCCCGAACTTTACAGGAAAATTAAGGAGAAATAATTAATATTAATTTTGGGGGGCAAATTATAGAATTAAATAAAAATTTAAAAATAAAAATTTTTTCAAACGCATCATGTAATATATCAAATGAAAGGTCTGATTCTGAGGAACACAAATATATTTTTTTCATATTTAAAAAAAATTATTTAAAAAGATATTAACGAAAATATACCAAAATTTACCCATTCCCCCCCAATTATCTCCGAAACTATAAAACGTAAAGTTTTGAAAAAAAAATAGATTTATAGGTTCTGACATGAAGTTTACTGGAAAAACAAGGAGAAACCTCTACTTTTAATTTTGGGGGGCCAATTACAGAATTAAACGGAAAATATAAAATTAAAATTGTTTCTAACCCATCATGTTATATATCAAATGAGAGGTCTCATTACGACGAAAACAAATATATTTTTTTCAAAATTTTAAAATAAATAAATTAAAAGATATTAACAAAAATATAAAAAAAATTACCCATTCCCCCCCCTTATCTCCGAAACCATAAGCTGGAAAATTTTGAAAAAAAATTGAGGTATAGCCCTTCACCTGAACTTTACTGGAAAATTAAGGAGAAACCCCCAATATTTATTTTGGGGGGGCAAATTATAGAATTAAATGGAAAATTAAAATTGTTTCTAACCCATTATGTTATATATCAAATGAAAGGGCTCATTATGACGAAAACAAATATATTTTTTTCATATTTTTAAAATAAATTAATTAAAATATATTAACAAAAATATAAAAAATTTTACCCATCCCCCCCTATCTCCGAAACCATAAGCTGTAAAATTTTGAAAAAACAATGGAGGTATAGCCCCTCACCTGAACTTTACTGGAAAAATAAGGAAAAACTCCTAATATTTTTTTGGGGGGCAAATTATAGAATTAAATGGAAAATATGAAATTAAAATTGTTTCTAACCCAGCATGTTATAAATCAAATAAAAGGGCTCATGATGAAGAAAACAAATATATTTTTTCCATATTTATAAAATAAATTAATCAAAAGATATTAACAAAAATATAAAAAAATTTACCCCTTCCACCCTTATCTCCGAAACCATAAGCTGAAAAATTTTGAAAAACTGGAAGTATAGCCCCTCACCTGAACTTTACTGGAAAAATAAGAAGAAACCCCTAATATTCATTTTGGGGGGCAAATTATAGAATTAAATGGAAAATAAAAAATTATAATTGTTTCTAATGGGTCATGTAATATATCAAATCCCAGGGTTCATTATGACGAATAGGTACAAATATATTTTTTTAAATGAACATTTTAAAATATATTAAAAAAATATTTTAAAAGAATTATCCATTCTCCCCGTTATTCTCCAAACTCTAAGACCTCATTTTTTTTATAGGAAAAATATGAAAAAAAAATCCCTAAATCTATTATTTGGCCTCCAAATAATAGAATTAAACGGAAAATAAATTACTAGAAAACCCCCATAGTAATTTTAGGGACAAATTATACAATTAAATGGAAAATAAAGATTCAATTTTCAAACGCATCATGTAATATATCAGATAAAAGGCTTATTATGTGAATTACAAATATAACATATTTTTAAATGATTTGTATAAAAGATATTAAAAATATTAAACATCGACTTAATTCCCACTTTAGAAAGTACACTATTTAAAATTTGAAAAATATATTTTATTTATATTTTTAAATAATTTGAATAACAGATTTAATAATTTATAATTTAAACTTTGACCTATTTTGCCGTTTTTCTTCCAATCTACAGAGCCTCAAAACTCAGACAGTAGATTATAAAAGGCATTTCTGAAAGTTTATTAGTAAAATAAAACTCTAATGTTACTTTTTGGGAGCCAAATTAGAAAATTAAATACATATGTATTGTGATAAAAATCAAGCGAATCCTAAAGCAGATAAAATAAAAAGTCTATGCTTGGAAAATCAAAGTGTATATTTTTTATAAATTTAAAACGCTTCCTTTAAAAGATATAAGGGTAAGTATAAGAAAATGCACTCATTCCCTACTTATCTGAAACTGGAATATTCGAATCTTGAAGGTGGTACGGAACCCTAAGTATGCGAGTCCAACTCGCACTTGACCAAATTATTTTATTATTTATCTACTTCAATTCCAATTTTCTTTATAGTAATGCCAATTATTATGTGATATATTTCTACAGATATTTGTTGTACATCTTGCGAGCAGTGAATAATAATAATAATAAAAGAGACCTAAAAACTAGACAACGCACTATTCCGAAAATCAGAAAAAGGGTTTTATAGAAAACTCAACAACACCAATAATAATGAAACCCCTAGTTATCCCAGTAAAACGGCGATCGAGCAGTTCTGGAAAACACAACTTTCCACAACAGTTTCCCATAACTCCAGAGCGAGCTGGATTAAGGAGGAGGAGGCTGCATTTCAGAATTATGATAAGATGCAACACCAACCAGTTACAACGGAAGACACGTCCAACATAATGAAACACCTCCATTACTGGAAAGCACCAGGACCAGATGGTGTGCAGAATTACTGGATAAAGAAACTTTACGCCACCCACGATAAATTAACAGTACTCATTAATGACATAATTATCCATCCACACAAGATGCCTAGTTTCCTTACAGGTGGTGCTACATACCTCTTACCAAAGGATAACCTATGTACACAGGACCCAGCAAAGTACAGACCAATCACTTGCCTCCCAACCTTATACAAACTTATAACGTCGTGCATTAATCATCGCCTTTTCAGACATTGTGAGCTAAACAACATAATTGCCGAACAACAAAAGGGATTGTCTTCTAAACGTTGTTTGTGGCATGTTCTTGATTATTTTTGTGTTTCTTTGTGGAATAACACCACAATAGAAATAAAACTACGTATATTGCAGGAATACCAAACGTTTCAAAGTCTATTCTGACTTCGTTGTCAATGGCTTTATATTTATAATAAATATATATTATAATAAATATAAAGCCATTGACAACGAAGTCAGAATAGACTTTGAAACGTTTGGTATTCCTGCATTTATTCCTGTATTTATAATAAATATAAAGCCATTGACAACGAAGTCAGAATAGACTTTGAAACGTTTGGTATTCCTGCAATATACGTAGTTTTATTTCTATTGTGGTGTTATTCCCCAAAGAAACACAAAAATAAACAAAAGGGATGCGCGAAAAACTCGATGGGATGCAAAGAACAACTAATAATTGATTCCGTTGTCTGCAATCAAGCCCACGCCAAACGACGAAATCTCTACATGGCATATGTGGACTACAAAAAGGCCTTTGATTCAGTTCCACATGATTGGCTCATTCAGGTGCTGAAACTCTATAAAGTAAATAATTGTATTGTTAACTTTTTAGAATATGTCATGACTACCTGGCAAACCAAAATATTTCTGAATGAAGCCGACTGTTCGATTCAAACCGACTCTATCCCAATCAGAAGGGGTATATTCCAGGGAGACTCTCTTAGCCCGCTGTGGTTCTGCCTTGCCATGAACCCACTCTCACGCAAACTGAACGCGACTTACTTTGGATTCAGTCTCAAACACAACAACGTACAAGCACTAAAGATAAACCATTTGTTATACATGGACGACTTAAAGTTGATGGCAGCTACGAAACAACAGCTGCATGATATGCTTAAAATAGTAGAAGGGTTCTCTAATGATATCCATATGCAATTTGGCCTAGACAAATGCCGGATTATCAATATAGTGAAAGGCAAAATACAGCAGGGGCCCTACGAAATGAGAGATGGCACCTCAATTGAATCCATGGAGGAAGGCCATACTTACAAATACCTTGGAATAAAGCAGGCTCAACGAACTGATCACTCCACCATGAAAAAGGACCTATCAACAGAGTTCTATAGAAGGGTAAGACGACTGTTGAAAACTAAGCTTAACAGTAAAAATCTGTTTCAGGCTATTAACACTTACGCGTGCTCAGTACTCAGTTACTCATTTGGAATAGTTAAATGGTGCAAGACGGACATTGAACAACTACAACGGAAAGTACGAGTTCTACTAACAAAAGCTCAAAATCACCATCCAAAGAGCTCCGTCGAACGTACGACGTTGCCACGGTATGAAGGAGGAAGAGGATTGGTAGATATAGGCAAGTTACGTGATCAACAAATTTCCAATTTGCTTAACCATTTCCAGAAACTCGCAGAATTTTCTGATCTACACAGAGTCATATGTCAGGTTGATGACTCAACACCTCTGCGACTGACAGAACAACAAGTGCAAGTATACCACCAGACAACTGATCAGAAACTGCTGAAATGGAAAGAGAAGCCGCTTCATGGAAGGCATATAAATGACGTCAACCAAAATTATGTCGACAGTTCAGCGTTGAACTACTGGTTGATCTCTGGTCATATGTTTCCTGAAACGGAAGGCTTTATATTGGCAATCCAAGATCAAGTAATTCCAACTAAGAACTATCTAAAGTAAATTGTCAAAGACCCTTTTATCAACAACGACAGATGCAGATATGGTTGCCAAACATCTGAATCTATCCAGCATATCACAGGAGGTTGCCAAGCGTTCGCTGCAACTGAATACAAAGAACGACATGATGCTGTGGCAAAAATACTGCACCAGGAACTAGCGCTGAAACTCGAGCTATCACAGTCGGTAAGAACACCCTACTATATATACAAACCAGAATCTATTTTAGAAAATAACAACTACAAACTGTACTGGGACCGGACGATATTGACCGATCGGACTGTTGCTCACAATAGACCAGATATAGTTTTGGTAGATAAAGTCTCTAGAAAAACAACCTTAATTGACATAGCAATCCCTAACAACAACAATATAAATATTAAGCAGGCTGAAAAAATAGCCAAATACAGGGATTTAGAATTTCAAATACAGAGACAATGGGACATGAACAACACTCGAACAGTACCAATTGTTATGTCAACAACAGGAGTAGTCCCAAAACATCTATTAAACAATTTGAAATACCTCGGTCTGGACGAACATCTTTACCAACTGATGCAAAAAGCCCTCCTGTTAGGAACAGCCCGGACGGTTAGAAAATTTATAGGGAACTGCAGCCACGACGCGAACCACGGGCCTGATAACCTGGCAAGGGCTCCCACAGAGCTAAACCCTTTTGATATGTAGTATATCTGGGGTTTAGTGAATTTTCCCCTAAGGGCACACTATGTGTGCCTTAGAGGGAGTGTGATGCCTTACATTGTATGGTCAAGTCGGATAATAAAGAGACATAACATTATACAAACTCATAACATCATGCATTAATCATCGCATTTCAAACATCGTGAGCTGAACAACATAATTACTCAACAACAAAAGGGACGCGAGAAAAATTCAATGGGTTGCAAAGAACAACTGATAATTGATTCCGTTTTGTTTGCAATCAAGCCCACGCCAAACGGCGAAATCTCTACATGGCATATGTGGACTACAAAAAGGCCTTTGATTCAGTTCCACACGATTGGCTCAATAAGGTGCTGAAACTCTATAAAGTGAATAATTGTATTATTAACTTTTTAGAATATGCCATGTCCACCTAGCAAACCAAAATCTCACTGAATGAAGCCAACTGTTCGATACAAACTGACCCCATTCCCATCAGAAGGGGTATATTCCAGGGAGACTCTTTTAGCCCGCTGTGGTTCTGCCTTGCCATGAACCCTCTCTCAAACAAACTGAACTCGACTAATTTTGGGTTCATTCTCAAACACAACAACGTACAAGCATTGTAATACATGGACGACAAAGTTGATGGTAGCTACAAAACAACAGCTGCATGATATGCTTAAAATAGTAGAAGGGTTCTCTAGTGACATCCATATGAAATTTGGCCTAGACAAATGCCGAATTATTAATATAGTTAAAGGCAAAATACAGCAGGGGCACTTCGAAATGGGAGATGGCACCTCAATTGAATCTATGGGGGAAGGTCATACTTATAAATACCTTGGAATAAAGCAGTCTCAACGTATTGATCACATGACTATGAAAAAGGACCTAACAGCAGAGTTTTATAGAAGGGTAAGACGACTGTTGAAAACCAAACTAAACAGTAAAATCTGTTTCAGGCTATTAACACCTATGCGTGTTCAGTGCTCAGTTACTCTTTCGGTATAGTTAATTGGTGCAAGACTGACATTGAACAATTAAAACGAAAAGTTCGAGTTTTACTAACAAAAGCTCAAAATCACCATCCAAAGAGCTCTGTCGAACGTACAACTTTGCCACGGTATGAAGGAGGAAGAGGATTGACAAATCTAAGTAAACTATTAGATCAACAAATTTCCATTTTGCGTGGTCATTTCCAGAAACTCGCAGAATTTTCTGATCTACACAGAGTCATGTGCCTGGTCGATGACTCAACACCACTGCGACTAACACAACAACATGTCCAATTACACCACCAGACCACAGATGAGAAACTGCTGAAATGGAAAGAGAAGCCCCTTCATGGAAGACATATAAATGACGTCAACCAAGATTATGTCGACAGTGCAGCGTCGAACTACTGGTTGATCTCTGGTCATATGTTTCCTGAAACGGAAGGCTTTATATTGGCAATCCAAGATAAGTAATTCCAACTAAGAACTACCTAAAGTACATCGTTAAAGATCCTTCTATTAACGACGACAGATGCAGGTACGGTTGCCAAACATCTGAATCTATCCAGCATATTACAGGAGGTTGTCAAGCGTTCGCTGCAACTGAATACAAAGAACGACACGATGCTGTGGCAAAAATACTTCATCAGGAACTAGCACTGAAACTTGAATTATCACAGTAGGTAAGATTACCATACTATAAATACAAACCAGAATCTGTTTTAGAAAATAACATCTACAAGCTGTACTGGGACCGCACGATACTGACCGATCGGACAGTTGCTCACAATAGACCAGATATAGTTTTGATAGATAAAGTCTCTCGGAAAACAACTTTAATTGACATAGCAATTCCTAACAACAATAATATAAATATCAAGCAGGCTAAGAAAATAACCAAATATAGAGATTTGGAATTTCAAATACAGACTCAGTGGAACATGAACAACACACGAAGTACCAATTGTTATGTCAACGACAGGACTAGTCCCAAAACATCTATTAAACAATCTAAAATACCTCGGTCTGGACGAACATCTTTACAAACAAATGCAAAAAGCCGTCTTGTTAGGGACAGCCCGGACGGTCAGGAAATTCATGGGTAACTGCCGCCACGACTCCAACCACGGGCTTGAAAACCTGGCAAGAACTCCCACAGAGCTAAACCCTTTTGATATCTAGGATATCTGGGGTTTAGTGAATTTTCCCCTAAAGGCACTTATGGCGTGCCTTAGAGGGAGTGTGAAACCATACATTGTATGGTCAAGTCGGGGATAATAAAAGAACTACCTAAAGTACATCGTTAGAGACCCTTTTATTAACAACGACAGATGCAGGTATGGTTGCCAAACATCTGAATCTATCCAGCATATCACAGGAGGTTGTCAAGCCTTCGCTGCATCTGAATACAAAGAACGACACGATGCAGTGGCAAAAATACTTCACCAGGAACTAGCACTGAAACTTGAATTATCACAGTAGGTAAGATTACCTTACTATAAATACAAACCAGAATCTGTTTTAGAAAATAACAACTACAAGCTGTACTGGGACCGCACGATACTGACTCATCGGACTGTTGCTCACAATAGACCAGATATAGTTTTGGTAGATAAAGTCGCTCGGAAAACAACTTTAATTGACATAGCAATTCCTAACAACAATAATATAAATATCAAGCAAGCTGAGAAAATAACCAAATATAGAGATTTGGAATTTCAAATAAAGACTCAGTGGGACATGAACAACACACGAACTGTACCAATTGTTATGTCAACGACAGGGATAGTCCCAAAACATCTATTAAAACAATTTAAAATACCTAGGTCTGAACGAACATATTTACAAACAAATGCAAAAAGCCGTCCTGTTAGGGACAACCCGGACGGTCAGGAAATTCATGGGAAACTGCCGCCACGACTCCAGCCATGGGCCTGAAAACCTGGCAAGGGCTCCCACAGAGCTAAACCCTTTTGATATCTAGGATATCTGGGGTTTAGTGAATTTTCCCCTAAAGGCACTCATGGCGTGCCTTAGAGGGAGTGTGATACCATACATTGTATGGTCAAGTCGGGATAATAAATAAGCATCGGAAAAGAGCCGCTGCCTGGGGATCGCCAGGGCATGTCTGGAGCCGGCGCCCAAGAACCAGAAGAACCACAACCAATACAGTAACAACAACAACGCGATCATCCCCAACGGAGTCAAATGAGAACGAGAACTCCATCCGCAGAAAGTGTTGCGCAGGATCAACAGCCAGCACTCACTCAAGCGGGACTGAAAAGACAGCGCATGAAATGGACTGGTGCCATGAATGAATTTATAATACGCACGTTTTACAGTATTACAAACCTTGGCTAGGACAAGACTGGATATCGCCAAATACTCCATCAAGAATTCTGTCGTGAGTACTCAGAGCTTCAAGTTATTGAACAGAGAGTCGCAGATCAATATCGTGTCATCTTGAGAAATAGACTTATTTCGCCCGAACAACTGGACAGAATAAAAAGCGAAGTGAAGCGCGAACTATTTGGTCGAAATACAATCGATCCAGAGCATGAAACAACTTTGGCACAAAGAGTGGACGAGACTCAAGAACTACAACAAGAACAGCCAACCAACGCTGACTGCTTGAGAAGATTCAAGCAGAATGGAAGGAGCTCTTATAGAGTATAGTGGAACAGATCCACTGACTAGACCAGCTCTTCCCAAACTAAGATCTTCTAAGAAATTGGGTATCGTCTTGCAGGCTATGAACAAATTTATCTTGCCAAACTATGTTTTAGGTGCTAATACGTTAGAGTCGCTACACACAATCATATACTGTGCTGGAACTTCCACCTGCAGAACAATTGGGGTTGCAGTAAGACCAAAGCAAGACCCTCCCCAATTTAGACAAACACCTCGAATACCACCTTGGCAAAGACGACTTGAAGGGAAAATCAATTCTCTTCGGAAAGACGTTGGAAGACTGACCGAATACCAACGAGGAGTCAGGAAGAACAGAATAGAAAGCCTTGTCAATAGTATCATGGACAATAACCGAATACACTCCCAGTGGGATGGAGAAAACATCCCATCTCAGCAGTGCCTGGACAGTCTACGACAAAAGCTCTCCGTCTACACAAGCCGATTGAGAAGTAACCAGTAACCAACGGAAACTAGACAACACACTTTTCCGACAATCAGGAAAAGGGTTTTATAGAAAACTTAACAACACTAATAATAATGAAGCCCCTAGTTACCCCAGTAAAACAGACATCGAGGAATTCTGGAAAACACAGCTTTCCACAACAATCTCCTATAACTCCAGAGCCAACTGGATTAATGAGGAGGAGGCTGCATTTCAGAACTGTGATGCTATGCAACACCAACCATTTACAACGGAAGACACATCCAACATAATGAAGCACCTCCATAACTGGAAAGCACCAGGACCAGATGGTGTACAAAATTACTGGATACAGAAACTGTACGCAACCCACGAAACACTAACAGCCCTTATAAATGACGTAATTACCCACCCACACAAGATGCCTAGTTTCCTTACGCATGGTGCTACATACCTCTTACCAAAGGACAACCTATGTGCACAGGACCCAGAAAAGTACCGACCAATCACTTGCCTTCCAACCTTATACAAACTCATAAAATCGCATTTTCAAACATTGTGAGCTGAACAACATAATTATTCAACAACAAAAGGGATGCGCGAAAAATTCAATGGGTTGTAAAGAACAACTGATAATTGATTCCATTGTCTGCAATCAAGCCCACACCAAACGTCGAAATCTCTACATGGCATATGTGGACTACAAAAAGGCCTTTGGTTCAGTTCCACATGATTGGCTCATTAAGGTACTGAAAACTTTCTTCGAGGTGTCATTCCTTTGTACGCAAGACAATATATATTATATATAAAAATATAATATATATTGTCTTGCGTACAAAGGAATGACACCTCGAAGAGAGTATTCAATATCTCTGACAGGTGAAGTAACCTGAAAATTTTATCGTAACATTCTGTCCTAGGAGTTAAGGGAGAACAGCAATTACACGGAACGGCTCCAGATTCGGAACCTCTGTGTACTGATTCTCTTGAAAATCCTAGATGTCGGTTTTACATCTCGCGTCTTCAAAGGTACTGAAACCCTATAAAGTGAATAATTGTATTATTAACTTTTTAGAATATGCCATGTCCACCTGGCAAACCAAAATCTCACTGAATGAAGCCAACTGTTCGATACAAACTGACCCCATTTCAATCAAAAGGGGTATATTCCAAGCAGACTCTCTTAGCCCGCTGTGGTTCTGTCTTGCCATGAACCCTCTCTCAAACAAACTGAACTCGACTAATGTTGGGTTCAATCTCAAACACAACAACGTACAAGCATTAAAGATAAACCATTTGTTATACATTGACGACTTAAAGTTGATGGCAGCTACGAAACAACAGCTGCATGATATGCTTAAAATAGTAGAAGGGTTCTCTAGTGTCATCCATATGAAATTTGGCTGTTGTTTCGTAGCTGCCATCAACTGTTAACTATATGTTAAAGGCAAAATACAGCAGGGGCACTTCGAAATGCGAGATGGCACCTCAATTGAATCTATGGGGGAAGGTCATACTTATAAATGCCTTGGAATAAAGCAGGCTCAACGTATGATCACATGACTATGAAAAAGGATCTAACAGCAGAGTTTTATAGAACGGTAAGACGACTGTTGAAAACTAAATTAAACAGTAAAAATCTGTTTCAGGCTATTAACACCTATGCGTGTTCAGTGCTCAGTTACTCTTTCGGTATAGTTAATTGGTGCAAGACTGACATTGAACAATTACAACGAAAAGTTCGAGTCTTGCTAACAAAAGCTCAAAATCACCACCCAAAGAGCTCTGTCGAACGTACAACTTTGCCACGGTATGAAGGAGGAAGAGGATTGACAGATCTAAGCAAACTATTAGATCAACAAATTTCCATTTTGCGTGGTCATTTCCAGAAACTCGCAGAATTTTCTGATCTACACAGAGTCATGTGCCTGGTCGATGACTCAACACCACTGCGACTAACACAACAACATGTCCAATTACACCACCAGACCACAGATGAGAAACTGCTGAAATGGAAAGAGAAGCCCCTTCATGGAAGACATATAAATGACGTCAACCAAGATTATGTCGACAGTGCAGCGTCGAACTACTGGTTGATCTCTGGTCATATGTTTCCTGAAACGGAAGGCTTTATATTGGCAATCCAAGATAAGTAATTCCAACTAAGAACTACCTAAAGTACATCGTTAAAGATCCTTCTATTAACGACGACAGATGCAGGTACGGTTGCCAAACATCTGAATCTATCCAGCATATTACAGGAGGTTGTCAAGCGTTCGCTGCAACTGAATACAAAGAACGACACGATGCTGTGGCAAAAATACTTCATCAGGAACTAGCACTGAAACTTGAATTATCACAGTAGGTAAGATTACCATACTATAAATACAAACCAGAATCTGTTTTAGAAAATAACATCTACAAGCTGTACTGGGACCGCACGATACTGACCGATCGGACAGTTGCTCACAATAGACCAGATATAGTTTTGATAGATAAAGTCTCTCGGAAAACAACTTTAATTGACATAGCAATTCCTAACAATAATAATATAAATATCAAGCAGGCTAAGAAAATAACCAAATATAGAGATTTGGAATTTCAAATACAGACTCAGTGGAACATGAACAACACACGAAGTACCAATTGTTATGTCAACGACAGGACTAGTCCCAAAACATCTATTAAACAATCTAAAATACCTCGGTCTGGACGAACATCTTTACAAACAAATGCAAAAAGCCGTCTTATTAGGGACAGCCTTCATGGGAAACTGCCGCCACGACTGCAACCACGGGCCTGAAAACCTGGCAAGGGCTCCCACAGAGCTAAACCCTTTTGATATCTAGGATATCTGGGGTTTAGTGAATTTTCCCCTAAAGGCACTCATAGCGTGCCTTAGAGGGAGTGTGATGCCATACATTGTATGCTCAAGTCGGGATAATAAATCTTCTTTATTAGCAAAGCATACAAGCATTTACATTAAAGTATGAAGTATGAAAAACAGGATATAAAAAATATTTATAAAAGAAAACAAAATAGAAAATAAAGCTTTGCCCCTACAAGGCGAAGATTAGCTTAAAACTACTCTGACTCTTAAGCTTGTAGGAAACGTATAACACTAAGACATATCACAAAAAGAAACATTAAATAGACAAATCACAAAAAGCTTATAAAATCTGTTTTTACTATCCCAACAATAGTTGCATTTTAATTACTTTACAAAATGAAGATAATGGCAATGAAACATAGGCGTAATTTTTATTAAATAGTTTCACCGCATTGTAGGTAAAACTTCGCTGGAACAGTGCGGTCCGATGGTGAGGCATTGTGAGTGTTAAGCTATGTCTTATAAATCTGTTGTGAACATATTGTCTGTATATTAACTTTTTGAAAAGGTATTCAGGTAACTCAGTCTTTACCAATCTGTACAAAAAGGTTAGAAAAAAAAATTAAAATTATTTTGGACTTTCAGCCAATTTCGTTCACAAATCTTAGCCGACACCCTATCATATTTGCGGAGATTACACACGTATCTACAGCAACAATTTTGAACGTACTGTAGTCTCCTTTTCGAAGAAATAGCCAAACAGGGGTAGTAAACAATATTACAATAATTAAGTATTGACATAACTAATGACTCAGAATTTTTTACGTATTTTATAATTTATTATATACCTATTAATATACAAGATGTAACATTTTTTAGTAGAATTTTAACATGATCTCGAAATCTAAGTATGATTCAATGTGAGTTGGATAGTGCTTTCGAGTTGAGCTCTTCTTGGCTTAGAACAAAATAGGATTACAGATGTTTTATTTACATTTAGACTCAAATTGTGTACAGTAGAAAACTGGAAAACAGCATCTAAATCTCGGTTAATATTTGCTGTTACATTTTCCGGTGATTCTGAAGAGGAAAAATAAGAATTAATTGGGTATCGTCTGCATATAATTGAATATCCGAGTTCGAAACTATTTTCGGCAGGTCTGATGTATATAGAAGAAACAGGAGAGGCCCTAGTAAGGATCCCTGGGGTACCCCTGAAACAACCATTCTTGGCTGTGAAAACATGTTATTCAAGGAAACAGTCCGTGATCTCCTCCAGAGATAAGATTTAAAGAATGAGAGGGAGCGATCATCAAAACCATAATAAGCTAACTTGACACATAGAAGGTCATGGTCTATCATATCAAAAGCCTTTAAAAAATCCAACGATACCAGTATAACCGACAATCCATCGATTCCTCGTATAATATTGTCAGTAAGATTGAGCAATGCAGTGGCAGTACTATACCCCTTCCGAAATCCAGATTGTGTAGAAGGCAGAAGATTATTGATGCTCACATAATTCAAGACTTGCTCATAGACCACTCTTTTCAAAATGTTTGAAAGGACTGCAAGTAAACTAATCGGACGTAGATCACTCACAGCAGCAGAAGTGGAAATTTTAGGAATCGGCCGGACAACAGCTTCTCGTCAAGTTCTAGGAAAATAGCCATATTCAAGGCAATAATTTATGATGTGAGTAATGTGATTCAGTATTACCGGCAAGGAGAGTTTGATCATGGGTAACGAAATACCATCTCTTCCTGCGGCGTTTGATTTCAGTCTACAGATAGCATTTAATATTTCACTCTTACTAATGAGACTAAATTTGAATATAGTATCGCCAAATTTAGAAGTTGAGTAAAAGTTAATTTTCTCTCTACAATTATCATTTTTAGAAAAAATTCCGGAAAAATACTCGTTCATTGTATTTGGGTCTTGTAAATGTTCTGGAAGGCAATGTTGGCGATTATTACTACTAATATTTAGATTTTTAATTCCTTTCCACAAACCATTAGTATGCACCTTTGCGATTGTAGTGCTTGATTGACAACATTATAAATTTTCTTTAAGGCGTCAGTAAGCCATGGTGCGGGAGCCTTGGACACACGTATTGTTCGAGCTGGAGCATGTAAATTAAAGATAAGTGTAAGTCCATTGACTAGAAAAGATACTTTGTCATTTATATTATCAAGGTTGTAGATTATATCCCAGCAATACGCTTTAAGATCAGCCATAAAATTATCTTCGTTAAAATATTTAAAACTCCGCACATTTAAAAACTTTTGTTTGAAGGTTTGAGTTACAAGACTAATGGAACAGTGCGCTATTTGATTATGGTCACTTATGTCACAAGGCACAATACCACAATTGTGATAAAATCTATCACTAATGAAAATTGGATCCAAAAGGGAAGCAGAGCAAGCAGAAATACGCGTAGGTTCGCTGATGGGCTGAAAGTATCCATATGAATCAAACGATTCGAGGAGTGGGTTTGGTTTAATCATATCAATATTGAAATCCCCTGTAACTATTGAGTAATCATATTCGGAACAAAGTTTAGCGAGGAGATCATCTATAAAACTTCTAAACTGGCAGAAATTTCATTTTGGGGGCCTATAAATAATAGCCACTAGGACTGTGTGCTTCATTAATTTGAGTTTGAGAAGGAAATGCTCAAAATCAGTATTGTCGAAATTAGAATTTACAATCTCACAGAAAAGACACGTCTTAATATAACACCCTATACCTCCACCCGGCCTGTCCGCTCTATCCCTTCTATAAAAGTTATATCCAGGAATAGCAATTGTTTCAGAACTAATGCGACTATTAAGCCATGTTTCAGTTACACACACAATATCATAATTAACAGCGATTAATTCTCTAAAATCAATGAAGCTAGGTAATAGCGATCTAACATTAGTATTGACAATATTTAGCAATGTTTGCTTAAGTGTAGACATGAATATATAAGTATAAGAAAGACGAAAAAAAATAACAGAAGAGAAATATGCATATATGTGAACCACAAATGTATTCTTAATTAATCGTTATACGATGTTTTGTCTTTTAGTACCTTTTTGAGATAAACTAATGTTGCACAATTAGGATCCGTAGCAGCATGCTCACAATTGTACTTCAACTTGTATTTCTCATTTGAAATGAGTTTTTGCAACACTTCTTCCGCTTGCTGCACTGACTTTCTTCATGTTCCTCGCTGCATATAGGACAAACTATTTTGTTAGGACAGTTCTTACTTTTGTGGTAGTAGCCCTGGCATACGAAACATCTAGTTACATCCAGGTCTTCATAAACAGGCAGGCTTACCCAACCGACAGATACTTTACGTTTTTGCATTATTTTACTAAAACAAGAAGCTGAGCATTCACAAATTACGGTCTGATAACCTTTTTTGTCTTCCCGGATATGGACAATAGCAATGCCTTCTTCTGGTATATTATTTTGGTTAACCAAGCTCCTGAAAATATCTTCCTTTGCCATAGCGGAATTTAACTTCACGATTTTTATTCGAGGTTTTCTCATTTTTGTTAGATCAACATCGTAATTACTGCTCAATTTCAGTTTCAGTTCCTTTTCTAATTTATCCGTATCGGAGTGAGACTGGCATTTGATAACGATTCCACTTGATTTAGCTGTTCTCATGTGTTGGATTCCCAGTTTCAAACAAAATGAGGAAAAAGTATGGACACCCCTGAATAACTTGGAAGGAATAAGGTGTAGTGTTGTGAATTGAAAGTTATTGGTTTTAAAAAGGAGACCTTATAATGAGGTTGATCCTGTCGTCAAGGTTAAAGACTAGTTAAATCAGTTTTATATAAAAACCCAGTAAAATTATAAAAACAGTCTACATTCAGGCATGACCTCAGTGTCAAAGTCCAGGTCACTTGAATGACAAAGAAGTTTTTACAATAGGATTCTACATTTTTGGCTTGGAAGCAGACCTCAAATTTACTACTTTTGAGCGGCTATTTCAGTTGTCCCTCAAGTTATCTTGACTAATGACCAATGTTGCGTCTATAAAGTAACGGACAGTTGGTACCCACTTCTGAATATAACTAAATTGGCATTCATTGTTACCTACAATAATAGCCAAGATTTATAAATATTAATAGTTTTTGATTACTTTTATGTTTTTTGGGGCAATAACACCACAATAGAAATAAAACGACGTATTTTGCAGGAATACCAAACATTTCAAAGTCTAGTCTGACTTCGTTGTCAATGGCTTTATATTTATTTTGCAATCTACATCAATAAATATAGAGCCATTGACAACGAAGTCAGAATAGACTTTGAAACGTTTGGTATTCCGGCAATATACGTCGTTTTATTTCTATTGTGGTGTTATTGCCCAAAAAATATAAAAGTAATCAAGAATATGCCACAAACAACGTTTAGAAGACAATTAATAGTTTTTATTCAATTAATCTCTGATGACCACGTTTCAGTATCAATAACCACAATCGAGAAAGTTTGTGGCTAATTTCCATCAATATCTAGAAATATAGTTGAAAATTACGGTCCTCAACCGGCTCAACCAGTAAGAAACGGAAAAAGTAATTATGCTATTTCTTTTAAATAACCTTTAATGACTGTAGTTGTCCAGTCTTTAACTATAATAACTGATAACAAACATACATAACCAGAATTTTGTCGAGGTCTCAAGGTTTGTAGTGAAAATAATGAAGAATATAATCGCTGTCTGTTGCTGCACACAGACGATGAACTGCGTGGAAACTCGATTGCGTCCAAGAATGACATCATTTATTTGACAGACGTTTTTAAAATGTTTAGGACCGGTTTCACCACTTACTGATAAAGTCCCTGATAACTATTAGCAACTTATCAGCCAGATAAACTACAACTTTTGGTTTCACAGGTCTCGAATAGAAATATCTGGCAAATAAAATACCTGGTAACTTATCAGCGGATTCCAGTGTCTGTTAAAGTTTTTATCTGGAACATAAAAAAATGTTTCAAGTAGCGGGGACGGAAATAGTTTTAGAGCATTTGTATTGTGATTTTTATCTTAACGAGGGTATTCAAAAGTGTCCTAGCTTGCATTTATTTGAATTTTTAGAAGGCGAATTTGATTAATATTACGAACATATTACGCGACCCTGTAGGAACAGAGTAATTTGTCTTTGGCCAAATTATTTTAAAACTCTGGAAGATTAGGATTTTAAAAATCGATTCCATCTTACCAAAAGAGCCGTTATAAATATTATCACATTAATAGAATACTACAGACTAATAAGTAAATAAACTAAATCACAGTTAATATAAAAAATAAAAATATATGCTACTTAATTGGCAAAAACAAATCTGTAGAGAATTGAATTAAGTGGACTGTAGTTTTGAGTGGTTCTATTTTGACAAAAAACTCAATTGCCCTTCATAAGAAAACTCTTACCTTGTCTACGAGTTAGCTCTAGTAAAAGCCTCGGGGAATCTGCCATCCATGTATTTGTCTGCATTCGTCGCGGGTAGCCGGCCTTAACCCTGGGTTTTTAGGCACAACTAGAGGTTTATGATGTTGGGCAATGCGCACTCACGAGGGGGTTTACGATAATATACATATGTAAGTATAAAGGCTGTCTCTTTTAAACCCAAAAAAGACAGAGTGTTCCGAACAAAATCAGAATCAAAACAACTTTCATTTCCCTCAACATAAAGAAGAATCATTTCCTTCTCTATTCGTTCTGGTGGTGTAAACAATGGAGCTCTGCTCATACCGCCACCAGTTTTGTAGGGATCAGCTCAAATTAATTACTTTTCTTTCATTTTTATTGTTTCATACTTTAGCTTGAGGTGACAGGGAGTCATCGAAAAATCGAAATATAATTCCTAAAACCGTGCAAGTAAGTATATGTTCAATCCCAAATTTCATCCCTTTATGAATAGAATTATTTTCTTAAATTTGAAATTTCACCAATCCGCATGTGCACTCCGCTAAAACAATTATTCAAATAGGTTCTCAATCAGAAAAGAAATCAAGGAACATAGGTACATTCAATAAATCAGGCCGAATTGATAACCTTTCCTTTTTTTTATCTTCGTTAAAAATGAAAAATATAATTCTGAAACTGGACAATTTAATCATGATTTTTTTACATAGAAACGCGAGACTGGCAATACACCTCTATATGGAGCCATGTCAATAATTTTAAAATAATGAGTTTATAATAGCGGTGAAGTTAAGGAGCAGGCTATTTTGGAATTAATAGATAACTTGAAAAAACAGTCAGTAAGTAATAAAGATATTCTCAATGTTTTTTGCGCAAATGTTTAACTTCATGCTAGACAGAAACAATCGTGTAAAATCTGAATTAAGTAACCTTGTGTTTAGAAGATATTAGATTAAAGGAATTGTAAACTACCGTCTCATCACTATCAGTGAGGGTACAAGAATTCCAAAAGGATGATCGAGACGCAAACCCTCCACTAGAAAAAATATATCAACAATCTGACATCTTGACCAAAATGCAGGAAAGGAATTTATAGTCCAAGAATATTATGGTGTTTAACGTCCCAGAAAGTGGGTCAAATTCAGTTAAAAAAAATTGAGAATAGGTTCGTTCCGACAGACCGAATTACCGGTACACAATCGATAATCTTCGTGCGCGATGACGAGTTACCGTTTACAATATTGTATTGTATTCTCGTAGCCTTCTGCTTTCGCTTCTAGTTACTCTAGTATTCGAGTAACTAGAAGCGAATGCAGAAGACTACGAGAATTATGCGAACCGACCTGAAGAGGGCAGATGTGACTCTGCCGAAACGTCGTCATTTTACCATCGATCCCGGCAGGGATCAGTTATCCAGTTATCAACTACGCTTTTGAGGTTGAATTCCCGGAAACCACCGAACACATTTAGTGCCCGCCAAAACTTAACATATATATGTTATATCACACTTCTCAGTATTAACTTTTTAAAAAAGATATTATTAATAACAATACAAAATAATAACTTTAAAATACAAAAGAAAAATAACTATATAAAGTGACAGGGTTACTGAGTAATAATGAATAAAGACTAAGTGAAATTCTACAATTTATAAGATAATAAATGCTGAATCGGCACTGTCGACACGGCGATTCCCACGGATACTCAGCGGGACTGTAATGTGACACTGCACGTGTTCGCTGAGTCAGCTGGGAACGATGAAATACAGTTGCTACATAAGGTCACCCAAAGTTCATGTTATAAACTTATATAACAACTCCCATCCATATAAAAAAGTTGATGGTATATCATCAACTTTTAGGGGAAGTTCTGAAGTTCCATACATTGGGTTGGATCTAGGAGGCTGTGCGGCTTTCCCGTGGACTTAGGCTTTGATGGGCCTGGAAGTGGAGCTGATTCGGCATCGAGGCTGGACTTAGTGGTTTTCCTGAACCTTGTCTTGATTGGTTTGATACAAAGGAACATAATCACAATTACTGTTAATATGATTGTGGTAATTGTGAGCCATGATGTATGCTTCTCCAATGATGGTTGATTCATGAGCTTTTCCAATTCCATTGAATATTGGGCAAGCTTATGGTTGGCAACATTCAGATCTGTTACATCTAAATCCTCAATTGTAGGGGTTTTAATTTGGGAAGTTGATTTGCGGCTGGCGTGCCGTCACAGCAGCTAAACGGGATGTCCACTGGATGGTTTTTGAAAGTGATGTTCTGGATTTTCTTTGACGTTCTCGTAGTATGTACCCTCATGTTGTCAATAAAGGCATTGCATTCGGACTTGATTTGCAATAGCGAATTTGTCGTGATGGTCTGCGTTACGACATCTCGTCCCTTACATTTGATGGCTATAAGTAGTGGTCTGGAAATTGAGATCAACCAGAGGTTTATGTCGATCTCTTGTATGTTATATTCTTCCGCATAGAATATGGAAGTTTTGCAGGTTGCTGGGAATGTGGCTGGCTGTCTGAGAAGCTGTTCTTCGCAGATGGCATCTTTGTCTATTGGATGTGATATAGCTTTGGAACAAATCTTATGATGTTTAGTTAAAGGCTTGCAGTCACCCAGGTCTTCGAAGGATGTGTATAATAACGAATCGTCATCTTTAGCGATAAATTTTGTCTTTATTGAAAGTATATGATGAAACCCTGTTCGATCATCCAAAATTGGGATCGGATAAAGGTGGTAAAGGTAAATCTCAGGATCAACTAAAGGAATTTTGAGTACAAAAATGATTTTGGTGTTGATTTGAAAAGCTTCCAATTCTATCAAATCAATGTACTGAGCAACATTTGAACTGTAAATAGGAAGTGGTAAATTATTTTCATGTAGTGACTGAGAAATCTTTTGAAGGGAATCGACCAAATCTACTGGGGATATGATCGAACTATGTAAAATTTTTAAGCGGGCGAAAGAGACTGCAGTTAGAATATCATCTAGAGTGTTTTCAATAAATATGTAACTCTCCATTAGTGGAATGTCTTCGATGGCACATTCCATAGAGAATATTCAAAAAAATGTATGAATTAGGACCTTTAGCGGAACAATCAATAAACAAGTGCCGTCACATAAACGAATCACCAAATAAAAGTTATCACTAACCTTTTATGTCGAAGCTCTGGTGTTTTCTTGGTTCTTCTTTCTTCAGAGGCTAGCCCCGTAATAGCAGGAACAGTTTCTTAGAACTTCGTCTGGACAACACGTTACACAAAAAATAGGGACGTAATGTTCATTGATTGAGCATACAAAAAATGCGGGTTTAACAACAAATGATGCGCTTTTGTAAACACAAAAGAAACAAAATGAAAGCGGTTTAGCGGTCGTTACGAACGGAGCTAAAAACTCGCGAAATCGTAACGCAAAAAACAACAATAAGCGTCGTCTCTTCAGACGGAATCAAAGCGACCGAAAAGTTCGGAGAACAATACACGAACCTCCCAAGCGTCCTAACAGCTAGGGAACCGAAACACGAATGTCAAATACTGTCTATATTTTACACGCAAAAAACTCTTACAATTAGCATTAGCGCCACGGAATGTTTTAGAAAAGGTGCAGAAGTTTAAAAATCAATGAAGTAATTCAATCAAATTGAAACAATACACTAAACAAATTGCGGGAACACACCAATTAGGCTTTCACACAGATCTAAGATATTGATTTGAAATTCATGAAAATCAAGATCATTTGAAATGTATAAAATTGACTGCATTATTTTTTCAATGTTATTCGAGAATAGTTTCTCCTCGGATTGAAATTTTCGTAAAGTGTTGTTGAGGCTCGTTATGACTGAGGTTGTTACAGATATTTGTTTCTTTACTAAGTCTTGAATTTGTTGTTGGTCTTTAGTAATTAGTTATACAGTCATTTATGTATTCACCATCTGTTGCGTCTAAGTTTCCTGAAATAGCTTTCCAAACTGATCCCAGTCCGTTAATAAGTCCGCGTTTTCTTCTGTTAGTAGGGTAAGTTTGAGTGTCAGCGAAGATGTCTGTATACTTAGAGTTAACGGATTTAGAAATTTGTTTCAAGAGGCTAACATGTGTTTGTATTTTTGGTTTAAATGATTTTGTATTAGTTGTGTTTTCGTTAATTGTTTCTAAAATTCGGTTTAGTATGGCGTCATTATTTGAAATAGCACCTCTGAAAGGGCTGAGGTCTTTGAAGACAAGAAGTGTCCATTTGTCGTTTGAAATTTTAAGTGTGCCTTCTTCATGGAAGAAAACTCCTATTGTATTGTTAACGGGTGTAAGAGAGTATTGTTGGAGATTCACGACCGAAAACAGTCCACAGAATCTGAAAAGAAGGGATTCATTCAAAATATGGTTTTAGTCTGTCAAAGTTAATTTTACTGATTTGGTTAGTCTGTAAGTTTATAACGGTGGCAGAGTTTTGTCTTATCGCGGTGATTTCAAAAGGTCCATTGAATTTGTTTTCGGATTTGCTTTTAATCTGAGAATCTTTCACGTAAACTTTGTCGCCTACTTTGTATTCTGGTTGGTTAGTCGAAACATGTTTGTCAAATCTAACTTTAGATTTTTGTTTTTGTTGGTCGGTTTTTGCGCGGGCAAGTCTATAATAGTAGTTCATTCTATTGTTAAGGTTCCTAACATATTTCGTGATCGTATATTGTTTCGGGGGGTCTACTAGAAGTGTGCCCAAAGATGAGTTCGTAGGGCGTGAAACCAGTAGTCTTGTTTTTAGTGTTGTTGTAGCAGATAACTGCGTAAAGGAGGACGTTGAATGGATGTTCGTCCGGATGTTCAGCCGTATTTGCCCTTATCATTTCCGCTAAAGTCGCGTGAAACCTTTCGATGGACACTTGAAAAGGATAGTTTTAAGTCATATAGTTCGCACAGGTCCTTTATGAGAGTGTTATCAAATTCACGTTCATAGTCACAATGGATGCGAAGAGGTGTACCGTAATGTTATAAGAATATTAGGAGGGTGTTCACTACAGTTTAAGTTGTTTTGTTACCAATAGGGTAATCTTGAGTAAATTTGGTTCGTTCATCCCTAATAGTCAGTGCGTAGTTTCTCGTTGGATATTCGAAAATATCAATGTTGATACGTTCGAAGGATGTTTTTGGTGTTTCGGTTATGACAAAAGGAGCACTTAAGTTTTTCTTACAAAACTTTACCTTTTGGCAAGTTTCACAAGACTTGATAAATTGCTCTACACTTTTGATTAGTCCAGTCCAGTTATAGTTTTCCCTAATACGTCGAATAGTCTCATTGATTCCACGGTGTAGGTTATTTTTGTCGCAGTGGTTCAGTTGCAGTATAATGGGAATTTCGTCTTGAGAAGGGGTTGTTACAGTGTTTTGACAAATCTTTAGTTTTATGTCTTTGTCTGCGAGAATGAAAGATAATGTTTCGAGAATAGGTAGTTCGACGTTGTTTTCAGTGCAGAAGGTTTCTGATTCGTCGAACTAATCTTGGTTATTATAGAGGATGTTAAAAAGATGCGAGACAACAGTTTCGGGATCGAATGGTAAAGGGACAATTAAATACTTTCTATGCCGGACAGATTTGCTGGCTAGAATGTTTAGTGTGTCGGTAGTGAAATTTGGGTCTTCTTCGAAAATGTCTTCGATGATTTTGTCATGCAAGTCATTAAGTTTATTTTGCCAGAAGAAAGTGACTATTCGTTTGTGAGATTTGTCTAGGAGTTGGGCGTTAGAAATTTCAATTTTTGAGTAATGGATTATCGACTCGGTTTTATATAGTTGAAAACAAATCGATTAAACTCTGCTGTCATTCTTTCGTCATGTTCGTCGGGTTCTTGATCATTGTCGGAGTCTGTTTCGTTATTTGCAAAGATGTTGATTTTAGACAGAAAGACTGTGCATTGTTTAAAATGGTTAATTTTGATTCGGGAAAGAGCGTCAGCGTTCTGATGTACCTTGCCAGGTTTGTATTCTATCTTATAGTTATACTCTTCTAGCTTAAGGCGCCATCTGGCTAGACGACTGCCAGGGTCTTTGATCGAAAAGCGCCAAGTAAGCGGACGGTGGTCACACAGAAGTGTAAACTTTCTCCCAATAAGATAAGGTCTGTAGTGCTTGACCGCCCAAACAACGGCTAGCAGTTCCCGTTCGATAGTGGAATATCGAGTTTCTGCAGCGCAGAGTGTACTGGAAGCATATGCTATAGGAAGATCATTTCCTACGGGGCCTTGTGAGAGAACCGCTCCAATTGCGAAAGCACTAGCATCAGTAGTGAGCAGGAATGGTTCTTCGAAATTTGGGTATATCAAGATAGGGTCAGATACAAGAGTTTGCTTCAGTTCGTTGAAGGGAGACTTGCAATCTGCGTCGAAGATGAATTTGACGTCTTTTTGCAGGAGTTTCGTGAGAGGCTTTGAGATTTTAACAAAGTTGGGGATAAAACGTCGGTAATATCCGGAAAGATTTAACGTCTTTCGGAGTTTGGGGCTGAGGAAAATTCTGGATGCATTCAACCTTTGAAGGGGTTGGTTTTACTCCTTCTTAGGTAATGAGATGACCAAGGTAAGTCACTTCCTTACGGAGAAACTCACACTTGTCAGGTTGAATTTTTAAGTTTGACTGTCTAAGACGCTTAAAGATTTCTGTCAAACGGGACATATACTCATGGATGGTTGGTGAATAGACTATGATGTCATCCATGTACACAAGGCAACGTTCATTTTTGATACCCAAAAGAATATTGTCCATGACCCTCTGAAAGGTAGAAGGTGCATTTTTCAAACCAAATGGCATACGAACGAATTCGTAATGGCCACTGTCAACAGAGAAACCGGTCTTGAGAATGTCTTCCTCAAAGATTTCCAACTGGTGAAACCCGGAAGCGAGATCCAGTGTCGAAAAGTATTGACACTTACCAAGTTGATCGAGGAGATCAGAAATGTTGGGCAGAGGATATTTATCGTCTACAGTTAGTTCGTTTAACTTCCTATAGTCGATAACAACTCGCCACTTTTGCTTACCAGAAGCATCGAGTTTCTTGGGGACGACCCATACGGCGGAGAACCAGGGAGAAGAAGAGTGCCTGATAATGCCTTGATCAAGCATTTTGGAAATTTGGGTTTTCTCTTCCACCTTATGGACTTGAAGATATCTGTACGATTTTGTGAAAACGGGCTTGGCATTATTGGTGTCAATAGAGTGTTTGACGGCGTTAGTAAACGTCAAAACATCACTTTCGAGATAGAAAATATCTTCGAATTCTAAGCAGAGATTCGTGATAAGTTCTCGCTCTTCGTCGTTAAGATGTTCTGTCCGAATTTCTTCCCTGATTGTAAACTTTCTGTCTAAGTTTGTAGATTCAGAGTAATCGTGTGTATTCAGATTTAAGAGAGGGTGTGTATTGTCAAGGGGTTCTAAATGAAGATTGGTAAAGTTAACAGTTTTTGGCATTGCGTTCGCGTTCATTATCGAAGTCAGAAATTCTCCCTTTGAATTAACATGTACAACTGCGTTGGGAAGTCGTACTGTGTCAATTACTTGTGTCGGTAAAATTGCGTCGGTGTTTGAAAGTTCACATTTTAGTTTGAAAATTTGTTCGGTACGTGCCTGGATTGTTATTTGATTGTTATGCGTATGAGGTTGTGCGTTAGTACTGGGGGTGTCTGTTGGTTGTGTATTAGATTGGTCGTGGTCGGGCACTTTATGTAGGGGGATAGTTTTAAAGTTAGTAATTAATTGTCGATGATACATTCATAATGCTCGAGAAAATCAAGACCTAAGATTCCATCAAACTCAATATCTAGATCGTAGATAAAGACCTTGTGTGGATTGCCTAGAGCGAAAGGAATGAGGGTGGATTGTGAGATCGGAATTTTCTCATGAGTAATGTCTTGAATTGTTACTCTTTCGGGAGATCTTTGTGGGAAGTTTTTGACAGTGTTTTCTTTGAAAATGGAGATACCAGCTCCGGTATCAAATAGGAGTTTAAATTTTCCAGAAGCATTGTTGGTGTAATAAAAGTTCTTGGAATTTACTGTCAGAAGAGGAGTTAAAGAAATGTTTGTTCTGGGAAGTTTAGATCGGGATTGAAGTCTTCCAAATTCAAGTTCTGTATTTGAGTTTGGTCTTCTGAAAGGATAGTTGTCGTATCTCGTCTGCATAATATTCGTGATAGTTGCCATTTTGATGGTGATTAAAATGGTGAGTCCTTTCAGGACGGAAATTTGGGTTTGTCTGTATTACAGACGGTCGGAAGTTGTTCGGCTTGAAAAGAGGTCTTTGAAAGTTATTTGGTCTAAATTGTTGGCCTTGATGATTTGTGTTATTGTTGATAGGATTTGGCCTCGATGATTGATTCGGCCCAATGAAATTAGGTCTATTATTTTGGTTAAAAGCCTGAGGGTTATTTTGAAATCTTAACCGACAGTCCGCAGCAATGTGGCCTAATCGCCCACAATTTAAACATTTAGGAGGTGGATTTGGTTTTCTAGCCTGAAAAGATGGCTTAGGTGGAACGGATTTATTTACTTTTTGTTTCTCAAAATAGGATAATTGAAGTTCTCTTCTTATTCGTGAATGTGCCTCGAGAAGATCCTTCGGATTACTGGCAAGGATAATTTGGCCTAATCGCGGTTCTAAACCGGTAAGTAAGGTGTTTAAAAGCATAGTGTCAACAAGAGTGGTTTGAGCGTCTTCCTGCTCGTTGCTTAGACTAGGAGCTTTTGGGATAAATGAGTGCATTTTCGCACTCAAAACCTGAAGTCTGTTATAGAATGTCAGGGGGGACTCGTTTGATAGTTGTTTCAAACGTTTGAGATCGTGAATTAAAGAAGACAGATCCCTACAGTCTCCAAAGTGTAGTGTTAGAAGCTGCTTTATTTCGAGGTACGACGTGGGGTTCTTAGAGTTAATTAACTGCGCCGCTTTTCCCCTTAATTTATTTTTTATGTGAATTACCAACAAGTATTTTTGTTCGGTAGTAGACATGTTATACGCACAATTGCAAGCATGAATAAATGTGGCCAAAGAAATTTGGTCGCCTTCAAACTCTGGAATTATTGAAAATATTTCCGACAACCTATATTTCTCAGTTTCTTCGACAACCATGTTGTTCTATGATTGTGCCATTTTGATTTAATAGAATTTTAAACGAAAAAGGTTCAAATCAAAATAATAAAATAGTATAGAAAAATGGTATCAATAAAATAAATAGTGTAAAAATCAATAAATTTGTAAATGGGGAAATACGAAAGATATTTTGATGATAGAATAGTATTAATAAAATAAAATGTAAATAAAATCAATAAATCAAATAATTCACTCAATCGAATGAATAAAATCAAAGTAATCAATTAAATCATAAAATATTAATGTAATCAAATAATAAATCAGTGATTCAATTCACTGAATTAAAAAAATATCAAATAATCAAAATATTAAAATCAATCAAATATTAACATCAATTATTAATAAACTTAAACGTTAGACGATTCACTATTACTCACATAAACAGGAACATTGGAAGATCCGTGTTCTCCTTGTTATCGCAGTTGGGACTTCTTTCAGGTTCTTTGCTCCGTTGAGAGATAGGAATCCGCCGCTACCAGTTAGAAGTAAGCTCGTGTTCTAGTATAGTTGACGGATCCTACTGATTGCGCCAATTTGTTATATCACACTTCTCAATATTAACTTTTTAAAAAAGATTTTATTAATAACAATACAAAATAATAACTTTAAAATACAAATGAAAAATAACGATATAAAGTGACAGAGTTACTGAGTAATAATGAATAAAGACTAAGTGAAATTCTACAATTTATAAGATAATAAATGCTGAATCGGCACTGTCGACACGGCGATTCCCACCGATGCTCGGCGGGACTGTAATGTGACACTGCACGTGTTCGCTGAGTCAGCTGGGAACGATGAAATACAGTTGCTACATAAGTTCACCCAAAGTTCATGTTATAAACTTATATAACATATATATATTTTTTTTTAAGTTTTCGCGGGCACTAAATGTTTTAGATGGTTTCCGGGAATTCATCCGCGTAGTTGATAACTGATCCCTGCCGGGATGGATGGTAAAATGACGACGTTTCGGCAGAGTCACATCTGCCCTCTTCAGGTCGGTTCGCATAATTCTCGTAGCCTTCTGCTTTCGCTTCTAGTTACTCGAATACTAAGATTTTCTGAAGCGAGCGCGCTGTTATATAGTCGCGGGTCGGCGCCTATCGGTTAACACCGTGAACGGCTGCGTGTGATTGGCCCTTGGCGCTCAGTGGGCACGGCTCCATCCTGCTGATTTGTTATTTCCGGGTGAGTTGTTATTGTACGGGTCCGGGCCGGTACGGTGTTTAATAGGATTTTCCAACAATTCGATAAGTTCTGAATTTCATTGCGTGCGTTTAGACTGTGAGGTCTCTTCGCTATTTCAATTGCCTCTCTTACGAGTCTTGATTTCGGGTGTTCTATATTTGCCAGTACTCTGGTGTTCTCAAAGTCTATTCGGTGTGACATCGTGGTGGCGTGTTCCGCAATGGATATTGTTTTTTCCTGCTTTCATACAGCGTTCTGGTGTTTATCACGTCTAGCTTGAATTCTTCTATTAGTTTGCCCCACATAGGTTTTATGACAGTCTGCACATGGAATCTCGTACACTCCCTGTTGTTCTAAAGGGATCCTCGTCTTCGGAGTCCTCAACACCGTGCTTATTTTTCTGTCTGTATTGAAAATAGTATCTATATTGTGTCTCCGTAGAATTCTTGCAATACTGTCCGTGGTCCCCTTGACATACGGTAAATAAGCCTTGGTTATTGGTGTCTCATGCTCCTCGTCTGTTTGTTTCGGTTTTGACTTTAGGGCTCTTTGTATATTTCGGTCTGTAAATCCGTTTTGTCTCATAGCTGTTTTTAAACTGTCCATTTCCTGTTTGATGTTATCCTGGTCAGCTAGCCTTTGTGATCTGGTTACTAAAGTCTTGACGACGGGTTGTAGTTGGGCTGGGTGGTGATGAGAATTAGCATGAAGGTATCTGTTGGTGTGAGTTGCTTTCCTATATACTGCATGGCCAAGGGTTCCATCTTGCTTCCTATTTATGAGAACATCAAGGAATGGCAGTTGATTGTTGGCTTCAACCTCCATGGTAAATTTTATTTTGTGATGGATGCCATTAAGGTGATCTAAAAAAGTATTGAGGTGTTCCCTCCCATGAGGCCAAATCACAAATGTATCATCCACATATCGCAACCACAAACTGGGTTTAAGAGTTGTTGTTCTTAGTGCCAACTCCTCAAAGTTCACCATAAAAAGGTTCGCTATAACTGGTGAGAGTGGCGATCCCATTGGAGCTCCTTCCACTTGTTTGTATCGTTGGTTCTCGTAAACAAAATAGGTGTTCATCAGACAGTGCCTTGTTAAGTCTACAAGGTGTTGAGGTGGTTTGTATTTTTCTATTATGATATCCAAGGCTTCGTCGATAGGGATGTTGGTGAAAAGGGACACTACGTCAAAACTTACATATATATATATATATATATATATATATATATATATATATATATATATATATATATATATATATATGTTTTAAGTTTTCGCGGACACTAAATTTTTTAGGTGGTTTCCGGGAATTCATCCGCGTAGTTGATAACTGATCCCTGCCGGGATCGATGGTAAAATGACGACGTTTCGGCAGAGTCACATCTGCCCTCTTCGGTCGGTCGGTTCGCATAATTCTCGTAGCCTTCTGCTTTCGCTTCTAGTTACTCGAATACTCACTGTACTGTACTGTATTCGAGTCCATCTAATACATTTAGTGCCCGCGAAAACATAAAAACAAATATATTATATATATTTAGGTGGTTTCCGGGAATTCATCCGCGTAGTTGATAACTGATCCTTCTTCTTCGCTTCTAGTTACTCGAATACTATTCGAAGGCCACGAGAATTATGCGAACCTACCTGAAGAGGGCAGATGTGACTCTGCAGAAACGTCGTCATTTTACCATCGATCCCGGCAGGGATCAGTTATCAACTACGCGGATGAATTCCCGGAAACCATCTAAAACATATATACAGGGTGTAAACGGTTTGAGTGCAAAGATTTTGAAGAACAATACTTCAGGCAAAAACAAATCAAAAAGCTTTATAACATTTTCTAAAATAAACTATAGTTTTGCCAAAAAGGACACATAAAGTTAGAGTTTATGTAGCCCTTGCTACAGTGAATAATACAATAATTTCGATTTCAAAATGTTGGTAAATCTAAATATGTAAATACTCAATAGCTTATACATCTTTAATAGCCACATTAAAAATGAAAATTGATTATTTAAACTCGAAATATGCTTTTATAATTTAGTGTAAGTTTCTCCGAATAGATATGGCAACGTGGCATACAGACCAACTTATTTACTACATTTTTTACTTTAACGACGACTGAGAGTTACGATTGTTTTTTGCGATTTCGATTCTTGTAAATAAGAATAGATAAATGGTAAAGTGATTTGAATGATATCTATTTGATGTAGACTTCGTGGTTTGCTTTCCATTTAATATATTTTTTAAATAAATAAAATCGGTTGTGATTAGTGTGTAAGTTCGAAAATTAAGAATAGTGCGACAGTATTTATTTGTGATAAATAATGGCCGATTATACAATTAGGGAAAGACATGACATGCTCTTAATTTATGGGGAAAGCAGACGTAATTGCAGAATAGCAAGAATGTTATACAGGGAAAGGTTTCCAAACAGACGCCTGCCCAATGCTAGGACATTCGTAGCTGTTTCGCAGAGGCTTCTGGAAACAGGTAGTGTAATACCACAAATAAACAATCGCGGACCACAGCGACATAATCGTATTTTAGCTGCTGAGGATCAAATACTAGACCTTATCGACGTCAACCCATATCGTAGCACACGGGGTATTGGAAGTGAGCTGCAAATTTCTCACACTGTTGTTCATAGAACATTACGGGAACAATTGCTCTATCCATATCACATGCAGCGGCTTCAAGTGCTTTCAATTGATGATTTTCAACCAAGACTCAATTTCTGTCGTTGGTTCCTCAGAAAACATCGACAATTTCCTAATTTTGTGAACAATATTTTAACAACAGATGAAGCAAGTTTTAATAGGAATGGTATAATAAATTTTCATAATACGCATTCGTGGTCTGAGTTAAATCCGCACGAAATACGCCAGTCAGTATTTCAACACCAATTCTCAGTTAACTTGTGGGCTGTAATAGTTGGTGAATACTTGGTTGGGCCATTTATACTGCCTGCACGTTTGACAGGTGAGAATTACCTTTATTTTTTCAACAACACGCTACCAGATTTGTTAGATGAAGTGAACCTACAAACACGTTCCAATATGTGGTACTTACATGACGGAGCACCTGCCCACGCAAGTCATCTAGTTGTCGACTTCTTAAATAGAACATTTCCCCGTCGATGGATTGGTCGAAACGGACATATACGTTGGCCAGCAAGATCTCCTGATCTCAATCCTTTAGACTTCTACTTATGGGGACACATAAAAAGTAAGGTTTACACGACTTTAATTATTGACGAGAATGACCTTAGACAACACATTTTTGACGCTGCTGACGAAATCCGAAATATTCCAGGAATTTTTTCTCGCATACGTGAAAATTGGATTAAACGGTGTCGTGCTTGTGTCGATTGTAATGGTGGGCATTTTGAACATTTGCTGTGAATAATCCGTTGTTTCAACTCAGTTCTATCATTATAATAAATTCGGTAAGTAGGATTACATATTTTTACTTGTCTAATATAAATAATATTAATTAAATCAGTAATAATGACTCTCCGAATAATTTAACTGGTAAAAAACAACATAGTATACAGATCTCTTGAGTTGAATATCATATTTACCCAACTTTGTATAATTGCATAAAAGAAACCGCCAAATACAAATTCTAATTGCAATACCTTGTATTAAAAACGTAAATATATTCAACAAAATATTTCATACATTTTTATTTAATTCTAAGGTCAATATCATCAGTCAATACAAAAACACAGGTGTTTATTTTTTTGTCGGCGTAGTCATTCCTTTATTATTCGCGCTAAGAGTGAATCTGCTTCGAACGCGAGCGACGTTGCCGGATTGACAATAATTTACTTAATATGTTTTAGGGATTTTCTTGGTTATTAAGGCCTACTGACCATAGTGGTATAAGAGTTTTTTGTTTAATTTAATTTACTACCTCCACCTAAAATATATGCACTCAAACTATTTACACCCTATATATATATATATATATATATATATATATATATATATATATATATGAAGTAAATTAAATTATATTATTATTATATAGTATTAGATCAAAGCAAAGACGATACTATAGTGCATGATGAAAGACATGATCAGCATAGTCATTGGTCAATTTGCGGACTCAATTATCAAAAATACGATTTGATAATGTTTTTGTCCCACCAGGAATCTGTTTTATACCTTTCAAAATAAATGTTAGTTTCTGAACTTGAATTTTTTATTTCATTAATGAGAAATGTTGCTTGCTAGCAAACTATTTTTTTTGTAAACACAATATTAATTATTGATAATGTGTAATATCACTTAGAGCTGGGATTTTAAACTGTTTCAAATGCTTATCAATTTTTATGTCATTCCTGATTTTTGTATGACATCAAAAATTAACGGAACAAATTTCTGTTTTCAGTTCTATACAATAAATAAAAAATGAATTATTTAGAATCTATATAAACTAAAAACTGCGAAATAACATTTATATCAAAATTAAACTACTTATGTATCAGTTCACTGACTATATGGTTGCATGTACTCAACATAATAATATGACAGAAACGTTCTTAATAACCATAAACCTAATACTTTATTTATATATACATATATATATATATATATATATATATATATATATATATATTTGTTTTTAAGTTTTCGCGGGCACTAAATGTTTTAGGTGGTTTCCGGGAATTCATCCGCGTAGTTGATAACTGATTCTCTGCCGGGATCGATGGTAAAATGATGACGACCTGAAGAGGGCAGATGTGACTCTGCCGAAACGTCGTCATTTTACCATCGATCCCGGCAGGGATCAGTTATCAACTACGCGGATGAATTCCCGGAAACCACCTAAAACATTTAGTGTCCGCGAAAACTTAGAAACAAATATATATATATATATATATATATATATATATATATATATATATACTAGAAAGTTTAATGCTTATAAACCTATCAATCAGTTTCGAAGGCAGAGAATTTTATTAACTCTTCTTTTGACACAGTAATTCTAATATTATGTAATGCATGTATGAAATCCATTGCTTGAACATTCCTTGCTCTAACTGTACAAGCTGGTAAATCACTCAATTCACAACATACAATTTTTTCTTTGGTAATGTCTTCTGTTTTCCGGACTGGTTCATAGAAGTCGTCAGGACAGAGTTTCCAAATTTTATTATCTTCAAGTTCAAATATTGGGATACTTAGTGCATATTGGACAATGTTTGATATATCTGATCCAGAATATCCATGAGTTTTTTCTATTAAATAATTCCACTGACTGGTTTCTATTTCTAAATGTGTCCTTTTAGTAAACAATTTGAAAAGTTCATATCTTTCCCCATATTTTGGTAAAGGTATGTATATACGTTTTTGAAAACGTCTTAAAAAGGCACAATCAATATCCCAAGGGCAATTAGTAGCACAAATTAAAAACAAGTTACAATTATTTTCCATTTTCGAAATTTGACATAATAACTCAGTCTTGATCCTAAAAAATACACATTAACATTATCGTGATTATGCAATTTGCATAATTAAGATGATCACCTTCTTGAGTGTTCCTGTTCTGTGTCACTTCTTTTTTTACACAAACCATCTAATTCATCAATGAACAATATTGTAAATTCAGGATTATTTCTAAGATTTTGAAATAAAACTTGAACATTTCTAAAAAATTTAAAAAATTATTTTTGCACAATACACAATTTCATTCAATTTAATTATGATTTAATAACGATCAACTTATACATTAGAGATTCCTGCAATTTTATAGAAAAACTTAAAGCTCTCATTGTGGCAATATACTAGTGAGTTTCGTCGCAGTTTCCTTACACCCGGTAATGGAAATAATCTAGCGCCAAAAAAAAATTCTTCCCCAAACGACATTTCTGAACTGTTTCTACATGTTCTGAACACCACTTACTTTATGTGGAATTACGAATTTTTTAGCACGTTGATGGTGTAGCCTCTCAGCCCGGTCATAATTTTTGGTAGCGAACACAGCTATCTTCTAACCGGCAGGTTGATTCCACTATGTTGATGATACTGTTACGAGAATTCATCCGACAGCTGGTGCAATCGGCCATCAACCAATTCGTGGAAGGGACAGAATTCCGAGACTTCTGGGAATCCGAAATGTTTTCTCTCTCAACAGGCCGACCGCTGCCGTTATTGGGAATTCCCTTAAAGCTTCCAGAACATGAAAGAGTTTCCCGATGGTTCGTGGACTTACCAGACAATTCGAAGAGAAATATATAAATATAGACAGCTGGCGATAGGAGGCATTCAGTTTTCGACGGTCGTATTGTATAGTTAAGAAAAAATGTAAATAGTAGTTTCTGTGAATATAAATTGTGTTAAAGTAGTGGAAATAAATTAGAGTGAGTTGGGCTGTGTTTTTAAATAAATCCAAGAACTGAACTGAACCCGAGTGTGAAAATAAAAACATTACAGTGGTGACAGGTGTGCGGTTTATTTGTGAAATTTTAGAAGTGGAATATAAATAGACTAACGATGTTTAAAGCAGTGAATTTGGACCAATTGAAGGTGACTGATTTAAAAAAGGAACTGGAGGAAAGGGATTTAGAAATTAGTGGAAAGAAAAGTGAATTAATACAACGGCTGCGAGATGTCCTATTAAAAGAAGGTAACGATCCCGATACTTATTTGTTTGAAGTTTCTGGTAATGGAGACATGAGTATGCTATTAAACCAAATGGAGAATTTAAAAGAGACATCACAAGATAATTCTAAAATCATGAAAGAGACTCTAGAAGTTAAATTAGTGGAAAATTACAAGAAAATTCTAAAGCCCTAGAAGACAAACTGCTAGAAAATTCTAAAACCCTAGAAGACAAATTACTACAAAATTCGAAGTCTTTGGAAGATAAGTTACAGAAATTACATGAAAATGCTCAATCCTTAGAAGAAAATTGGAAAAGCATGGTTCAGGAAAATTCGGAAATGCTGGAAGAGAAAATAGTCGAGAATGAAACGCGGATAAAAGAGCTAAAGCAGCCAATGGCCGAAGAGCTGATACAGACGACGGACAAAAATGAAACCTGGATAGAGGAGCTAAAGCATATAATGGAGGGTGAGATCAACAAAATAAAAGAACAGGTAGTCACAATGCAAAGAGGAGAAACACAATAAAAACCGAAAGCAGAAACAGTACAGAGGTAGTGTTCAAAATTTCAAAAATTGGCATCGAGGGGAGAAGACACAAAATGAAACCTCCCCAATTTGATGGAAAATCATCATGGACCAATTATCGTCGCCAGTTCGAGGCTGCAGCTAAGCTAAACGGATGGTCGGCAGGGGAGAAGGCAATCGCATTAACCCTAGCCTTAAGAGGGGATGCTACAGATATCCTACAAACATTGAATACCTCGAAGCAAGAAGACTACGAACAACTGGTCAAACATTTAGAACTGAGGTATGGTCAGACCCATTTGGAGCACGTTTATCACTCCCAACTGAAAAATCGCCACCAGAAAACGAATGAATCCCTACAAGAGTTTGAAGCGGATATTGTCCGGCTGGTTCGCCTTGCCTATCCAGCCACGCCGGAAAATGTGATAGAAAGGTTAGCAGTACAAGCATTTTTGGACGGACTGCGGGACAACGAAGCCAGACAAGCTTTAACACTAGCTCGATCGACTCAATTAGTGGATGCACTTGCTCGAGCGCTAGAATTCGAGGCTGCGAAAAATACCTGCAGAGGTCAGGCCAGAGCCCGAATCGTTGACGGAGAATCCGAAGATGGCGGAAACTATGAAGCCTCTGTAAGAAAGATAATAGAAGAAGTCCTTACCGAAAAAAGACTAGTTAGATGTCGGAAGTGTCGTAAGGTAGGACATGTCCAGAGTCGTTGCAAGGTGAGCAACGGAGTACAGACTTCCTCGTCGGGGAAACTAAAGAAGGTCAATATAAAGGGACCATCTTCGACCTGTAACCAACAAGTCCCAACTACCAACGCATATGTCGCTTCGCTACGCAACCACGTTAACAGTGTCTTTGTAGATGGCCTTATTAATAGGAAGCAATTTACAATGCTGCTGGATACTGGTGCGACGAAAACAGTAATAAGGCCCAACATTGTTTTAGAGACAATGATAAAACCAACAAAATGGCAACTGCGAACAGCGACAGGAGAAGCAGCGAAAGTCCATGGTGAAATAGAGGTTGAAATGACCTTGGGAAACACAACCTCCCTACATCGGGCATTGGTGGCAGACATCGAAAGCGAAGTAATCATTGGAATGGATGTCATGAGCTCCAAGGGTTTCCAGTTAAACTTCAAAGATGGAATTCTGCGAGGGAATAACGAAGAAGTGGTGCTTCATGGAAAAGATGACATAATGCTTCGAGCCATCTTAGCAGAGGATGTCAATATTCCGGAAAAAGCTGAAATCATTATAGATGCTCGCTTAGATGGGAAAGCTCAAGCTGGAACAGTAATGATGTTTGATCCCGAACTTAACGACGGAAATGTAGGCAGAGGAGTCGCACTGGGGAAGACTGTTTCGTACCAGGGAGATTGTTCCAGTAAGAGTAATGAACCTGAATCATTACTCGGTTGTGCTAAAGAAAGGAACAACTTTGGGCCATTGTTCAACAGTTTCCTCTGTAGTCAGAAGCACACAGCATGCAGAAATGCCAACAGATAAACTATCTGAGGAACTGGAAAGACTCATCAACGATTCATCTAAGAAGTTGAAACCAAATCAGAGAGCAAAATTGAGGGACATCGTTAGAAACTACCAGGATATCTTCGATGTAGGGATTGGCAAAAGAGGACGAACTGATCTGGTGAAACATAAAATTAATACTGGGGACGCTCAACCTATTCGACAGTCGGCGAGAAGACTACCCCTAGCTAAAAGAGAAGAAGCTGACAGGATAGTCCGCGAGATGAAGGAAGGTGTTATTGAACCATCCAATAACCCTTGGGCTTCTCCAGTTGTCTTGGTTAAAAAAAAAGATGGTTCGACCCGATTTTTCGTGGACTATCGGCAATTACACCACGCTACAAAGAAAGACAGCTATCCTCTTCCAAGAATAGACGATACCCTAGATACGTTGGCTGGAATTGAAGAGCGGTTATTGGCAGGTGGAACTTGCTAAATAAGACCGGGAAAAGACTGCTTTTACCATCGGCTCAGGACTTTACCAATTCACGGTGATGCTGTTTGGTATGTGTAATGCTCCAGCGACGTTTGAAAGATTGATGGAAACAGTGTTAAAAGGGCTTTCATGGAAAATATGCTTGGTGTATCTTGATGACATCATCGTGGGTGGAAGATCATTTGAAGAACACGTCAAGAACCTGGAGGAGGTGTTTCGGCGACTTCGAAGTTCCGGACTAAAGTTAAGCCCGAAGAAGTGTCATCTGTTCCAAGAAGAGATGCAATATCTTGGACATGTGGTTTCCGCAGAGGGAGTAGCTGTTGATAAACAGAAAGTCAAAGCTGTCCAGGAATGGCCGATACCTAAAGATATCCATCAGTTAAGAAGTTTCCTGGGGTTATGCACGTACTATCGTCGGTACGTAGCCGGATTTGCCAACATCGCCAAGCCACTTACTAGACTCACAGAGGGGAAGGTACAATACCAGTGGGACGAGGAGTGCCAGCGATCATTCGAGACACTGAAAAGAGCATTGACGAGTGCCCCCGTCTTAAGTTATCCTTTGCCAGATGGTAACTTCGTTTTGGATACCGACGCAAGCAATGTCGGAATTGGTGCGGTGCTTTCGCAGATCCAAGACGGTCAGGAGAAAGTCATCGGCTATTTCAGCAAGACCTTGAGCAAGCCTGAACGGAATTACTGCATTACTCGCAGAGCACTCTTGGCTGTAGTAAAGGAGGTAGAACATTTCTATAAGTACCTCTATGGTAAAAGATTCCTCCTGAGGACTGATCATACAGCACTGAAGTGGCTCTTGCAGTTTAAAAACTCCGAAGGACAAGTGGCCAGGTGGATTGAGCGGTTGCAAGAATTCGACTTCGACACTGAACAACGTGCAGGAACAAGCCATAAGAATGCTGATGCCTTATCGAGGAGACCATGCCCTGATGATTGTAAACACTGTCAGCGGGCTGAAGAAAAAGGGCTGTTCTCTGTAGAACTACCGCCGTCGATGACCATTGGCAACCTGAGGAGATCCAGAAAGACCAGAAATTAGATCCAGATTTGAAAGAGACTATCCGGTGGAAGGAAGAAGACCGCAAACCTACGTGGTAAGAGATTTCCCGATACTCACCAACCATCAAGTCGTACTGGGCTCAGTGGAACTCCCTCATCCTGGAAAATGGACTTCTCAAGCGCGTCCTGGAAACTCCAGAGTAGTTCCCAGAAATAGGAGACCAGAGGTTCTACGAGAACTACATGATGGTACAACTGGAGGACATCTGGGAGTAACGAAAACCCTGGGGAAGTTGAGAGAACGATTCTATTGGGTAAACTGCCATGTAGATGTTAAGGATTGGTGCCGGAAATGTACAGTTGGTGCAGCAAGTAATGGGCCTCAGAAGCGACCAAAAGCTCCCATGAAGCAATTTAACGTGGGCAACCCATTCGAAAGAGTAGCCATTGATGTTGCCGGTCCATTTCCTGAATCCGACTCTGGAAATAAATACATTGTGGTGATGATGGACTATTTTAGTAAATGGACTGAAGCGTATGCCTTGCCGAATCAAGAAGCCTTGACTGTTGCTGATGTCCTTGTCAAGGAATGGATCAGTGGTTTTGGTGTTCCCTTGGAGTTGCACTCAGACCAAGGTAGAAATTTCGAATCTACCCTTTTCCAAGATGTCTGCAATCTTCTGAAGATCAATAAAACACGCACGACAGCATTACACCCACAGTCCGATGGAATGGTAGAACGGATAAATAGAATAAATAGAACTATTAATCGCCATTTGTCAAAGGTAGTCTCTGACCACCAAAGAGACTGAGACCAGTATCTTCACTTGTTTCTAATGGCATATCGTTCATATGTGCACGAGTCCACGGGTCAGACCCCGGCAAGCGTTATTATGGGACGAGAGTTACGACTACATGCGATTTGAAGTTTGGATGTCCCCCAGGAGAAGAGACCGCAGGTGAAGACTATGTCAGCCAGTTAGGTCGAAAAATGGACGACATCCACCAACGAGTCCGGTTAAATATCGAGAATGCCAGTTCCTGAATGAAGGAAGCCTATGACATGTGAGCCGAAGGCGGGGAATTCCAAGCTGATGATCTTGTTTGGTTGTATAACCCGCAACGTCGTCGTGGATATTCGCCCAAGATCTTGGGAGGGGCCTTACCAAATTGTAAAGAAGATCAACTATGTTGTCTACAGAATAAAGAAGCTGCCTCGAGGAAAACCAAAGGTGGTACATTTCAACAGGTTAGCCCCATATGCCGGAAGTCATGACGGCGAAGTTGGCCAAGCCCAAGTCCGCAGCATCCAACCACCCGATGATGAGATGACCTTCGAACAGTTTATGGCACTGTACTGGGCAGAAAGTGCAGCACGACGTGACCACAGAGGAACCCCGAGACCTGTTTGAGGTGCCCATAGAATATGCCCTGGCTCAAGGTGTTTGCCAAAAGTACGGCCAGTTCCAAAAGCTATGGGAGCAAGATCCAGCGGTAGGGAAGGTCCTTCATCTCGAAGGTAAACAACCAGTGGGTACCAGAGACATCTTTTATTTGGTAACGAAGACATTCTCGCAGGACAAGCCAACATATAGCGATCTTTGGAAGACTCTGGTAGAATTGAGGAATGTGATGATGGAGAAGAATCTAATGAAATTGGCGGTCCCAAAGATAGCCTGCGGGTTGGATGGAATGAATTGGAGGGTGGTAAGAAGTATGATGGAAACAATCTTTAGATTCAGTGGCATCGACATCCTGGTATGATGTCTCAATACTCGCAGCCCATATTCGAAGACCGTTGACTGTTACTTCCACCAAACTTCCCGTTGTCGAAATGGAGAGTCCTGCAAATATCGTCACACCAGGAAGGAATCTGGGACATTCCGGGACGAAATGGTCTTAAGGAGGGGGCAATGTTACGAGAATTCATCCGACAGCTGGTGCAATCGGCCATCAACCAATTCATGGAAGGGACATTATTCCGAGACTTCTGGGAATCCGAAATGTTTTCTCTCTCAACAGGCCGACCGCTGCCGTTACTGGGAATTCCCTTAAAGCTTCCAGAACATGAAACAGTTTCCCGATGGTTCGTGGACTTACCAGAGAATTCGAAGAGAAATATATAAATATAGACAGCTGGCGATAGGAGGGATTCGGTTTTCGACGGTCGTATTGTACAGTTAAGATAAAATGTAAATAGTAGTTTCTGTGAATATAAATTGTGTTAAAGTAGTGGAAATAAATTGAATTGGGCTGTGTTTTTAAATAAATCCAAGAACTGAACTGAACCCGAGTGTGAAAATAAAAACATTACAATACCTTTGCGGTTTGTAGCCACGTGAAACATACACTCATATAATTTAAATGAGATCTGCTCAAGGATTGAAATCGCCAAGAAGAAAGTAAAAGTTGGACAACTGGCATTTTTAAATGCTTTAGTTTCGAAGAATATCGACGGCACTCTTGACTACAATGTACACCCAAAACATAAACATGCGGACATTTACCTCCACAAAGATTCCAAAAAAGCATCCAAACCAAAGCCGCTAATCAACACTTTCATGGGCCGATCTTCCAGATTCTGTAAAATACATCGATGAGGTGAATTACGCCATTTCGCCATTTAGATAGTGCATTCCAGACGAAAGACAACAACCAACTGAAAACTTTAGCTGGAGCTTACTTGTCATATATTAAAAATACGGATTACACTGGGCAACTTTTTAGAAAACACTACATTACTCCGATCCTTAAAGATCCCAATAATCTACTGTCAACATGAGGCGCTTTAGGGTGAACACTATCGACTAACGCAGAACCTGCTCTACTTCCAGCAGATGACTATATACATTATCACACACCGATGTAATGCAACCACATTCCACAACCATTTTGGCCTCCACAAGGAATCCATATAAATTTATAGTATCAAAACAATTTCAATAAGAAAAAGTAGTGGTTAGGTTAAATTTATAATATAGTTTTCCAGATTAGGAATGAAGTCTTAAAAAAGAGTATTGAACATATTGTGATGGGAATTGCTCCGATAATTTGTGGAATCGGCATTCATCCGATATTTCGGGGAATCCGAAATGTCCTCTGGCGCATCGAGGTCGGCGGCTTGCTTTGATGAATTTCTCGAAGAATCTAGTTCATCTCTCGGCAGCTCTTTGACGTTCTGGAGAATTCCGAGAAGTAATATATTGTTATATAGTTCGTGAGTTCAATTAAAATTTAAAAGCTAATATTCACTACCACTTTCTAGAACTTTTATTTACATCAAATATATACAACAGCTGATTCGAATATCACAATAACAATTCTACATAAGCTCTTCGCTGCACTAACTAACTGCCGCGATTATGGGTCGCTCCTTTTAAAACTTGCATCGAAAACTCTCGTACAATCCATCATCAATTCTACAGCTGCCGAGCCAGTTCGAGATCCATTTTTTGTCCTAAAAGCGATCGATGTCGTACTGGAATGAAACCAGGGCCAGCTTAGCGAAATTTCGTTACACCGCCTCTCTTTTAATTCTGATCGACCCGGTCAAAAACATCCTTTCCATGGTAGGGAGCGAGTCGATCTAAATGGACCACCTTCAACTTAGCCCTGGGGTTTCGACGGATCCGGTAGAAGACGTCATTAAGCCTCTTGACCACCTCGTATGGACCATCCCAGGCGGGTGTAAGCTTTGGGGATTTACCTTTGTTCCGTTGGGGGTTGTACAGCCAGACTTTGTCCCTCTCTTGGAACTCGACTGAACTGACCTTGAGGTCATGTCGCATCTTCATCCGGTCACTAGTGGCCAACATCTGCGTTCGGGCTAATTCGTGTATTGCCAACATGTTATGTCGGAGCTAGTCGGCCTAATCGTCGATGTCTTGGGAAGGTTCTTCGGGGGAGCCAAAAGCCAAATCGCAGGGTAATCGCAGCTCCTTTTCGAATAGGACCCTGGCTGGAGTCAGGCCTGTACTATTATGTACGGCAGAGCGATATGCCAACAGGAATTAGGGAATAAGCTCATCCCAATCACGCTGGTTATTGCTGACGACCTTGGATAGGTGTTGTTCCAAGGTCCTGTTGAATCTTTCCACCATTCCGTCTGACTATGGGTGCAATGGTGTTGTTCTCGTTTTCCTGATCCCCAACATCGTGCAGACCTTCTGGAATACATTCGATTCGAAGTTAAGCCCCTGGTCTGAATGTAGTTCCATCGGGACGCCAAACCTGCTGAATAGTTGTTCTACTAGTACCGTCGCAACCGTGGTTGACTCTTAATTGGGTATCGCATATGCCTCAGGCCATTTGCTGAAGTAATACATTGCGACCAGAATGTATTTGTTCCCCCTCTCAGACTCGGGAAACGGACCGGCGACATCGATGGCAATTCTCTCAAATGGGACGCCCACATTGTACTGCTGCATTCTGCCCTTTGTCCGGGTCTTCGGGCCCTTACTGGCTGCACAGGTGTCACATTTCCGGCACCAAGCTGTGACGTCTTCAAAGTAATTTACCCAGTAGTATCGCTGGCGAACTTTGTCTAGGGTTTTGTTCATGCCCAGATGGCCCCCGGTAATCCCATCATGTAGTTCGGTCAGGATGGCTGGTACCTTTTTCTTAGGAACTACCAGTTGGGACTTGGTTTCGCTTGAGCATTCCATTTTCTACCCTTAGAGAGTCCCATTGGGCACATAACGATTTCAGCAGGCCCGAGTATCTAGCTACCTCGTCCCATCATGGCCTGGGTGCCCCTCTCGTTTTGAGTGACAAGATTGGTTCGATGTCTGGATCGGCCATTTGGTCCTCGATACACTGTTCCCTTGTCCAGTCTTCATTGGTCTGCACTCGGATCTGTCTGATGGAGATACCCTCTCGCTGTTCCGTCTTCAGACAATGTCCGCATTCTGCTCTACAGGGTTTTCTGGATAGGGCATCGGCATTATTGTGCAAATGGCCGGCCCGGTGTTCCACCTTGAAATCGTATTGCTGTAGTTTCTCCATTCACCTGCCAGTTGTCCTTTCGGTGTCTTCATGTCCAGCAGCCATTTGAGGGCGGCATGATCTGTCCGGATTAAGAAATGACGACCATAAAGGTATTTGTGGAAATGGTCTACAGCTCTTATTATTGCAAGAAGTTCTTTTCTGGTGACGCAATAATTTCTTTCCCTCTCTTCACCATCTTGCACCTAGGATAAGACGGCCCCCAAACCTGTGTTGCTAGCGTCGGTGTCTAAAATGAACTTGCCGGACTGTGTAGGAAAGGCTAGAATTGGGCTGGAACATAGTGCTGCCTTCAGTCGCCTGAATGATGTTTCGCAATCCTGATTCCAACGAAAGGTCTCTTTCTCAGTGGACTGCCGATGTAGAGGCGCGGCAATGGTGGCAAATCCCTCAACAAATTGCCTGTAGTAGGAACAGAGGCCCAAGAAGCTTCGAAGCCCATGCTTGTCTCTTGGGACTGGCCAATCACGGATGGCTTCTATCTGAAACAGTTGTCGTTTCTTCAGCTCGTCGAATGTCTGACCCATGACCGTCGAGGTATACCGCCCTCCATGCCAGTACATACTCCATTTTTAGCGGGTGCATTAGGGCATGACCATGGACTGAAACAGTGTCGTTTGCGTGTAGACCAACCTGCCAATATCCACTTTTTAGGAAGCCTGCTAGTGTGGTCAGAGTGTAATCGTTTCGGGGTAGTGGGTAGCTGTCTTTCTTCGTGACGTCATTCAGCTTTCTGTAATCCACGCAAAATCGGGTGGTTCCATCCTTCTTTTTAACTAGCACGACGGGAGCAGACTATGGGCTGATGGATGGCTTAATAACTCCATTTTGTAACGTGGACTCAATGTTTTCCTCGACTGCCTGTTGTTGCTCCAATGGTAGTCGTCTAGGTGGTATTCTGATGGGTTGAACCTTTCCGGTATCTATTCGATGCTGGATGATGTTGGTGCGACCGGTGGTTCCATCTTGACTGTTAAAAATTTACCAGTGCTTTGTGATAAATTGCTTGGCTTTCTTCTGGTTCTCTGGTGTCAGGTGTGTCAAATGGTCAGCAAACTGTTGTAGGAACTTACTGGGCCCTGTCTACTTCACCGACGTACGGTACTCTTCTTCGCAATTGATGATGGTCTCTACTGGCTCAAAGCAAGCTATCTCTTGACCATTGGCAATTCTGATGTCGTGGTTGGACAAATTCATGATTCTAATTGGTATATCTCGTCCGGTTTTAACTATAGCCCGTCCAACTAAGTAGTCATGAGCTGAGTGTACGGGCTCCACCTTTCCAACGCAGCTCCCAGGATTGCTGTGTAGCTGCCCATGAATGATCTGTTCCGTTCGACCGGGAATTCTCGCTGGAGATTTTGCTACAATTTTTATGGAGGTCGATGAGCTGTTAACGGGCCGTGTCAATACAAATTTCTTATTTAGGAACCGAAGAACATGATATATCGGGTCGAACATAAATCCATGCTGGCTAATACGCCTTTTCATACTCGAAAATTTCTAGTGGGCAAGCGTCAACTTCTGTCATTTTTTTCGAGCAAAAAAACATTGTATTTACATGCCAACGGTCTGACAACTGCTCGAAAAAAATGACGCACGGCACCAAAAAATTTTCGAATATGAAAAGGCCTATTGGTCCATACCCAGTATAAAATCGTCCTCAATATTCGCTACCAGGACCCTATGCCGGATCTTGTTGTCCCCTATCTGTAGTAGGACATCTGTCTCACCCTGTATTGACATGGACTCGCCGGTGACTGTTCTGAGCTGGATGGTGATAGTAATTGCTCGGAAATTGATGGTGCCCCTGATGACTAGGCTGCTGCTGTCTCGGCAAAATCCCCGGATGGATAAACGTTTTGGGGGCTGGTGGAGGATTAGTCAGCATTCGCCCCCTTATGCTGACTGGCTGGTCGTCCCTGGACATGTGGCTGTTCTGTTTGATCCAATTTACCGTTATCTTATTTACCGTGTGGAAGAATTATTTCAGTTATCGTTGCACCCTCTATATCTTTTATCGCATGTTGAGTGAATTGAAATTATCTTAATTTATCGTTTCCATTTCATTCAATATTTAATTACCGTGGGAGTAAGCATACCTGAAGTACTTCCCTATCTCGTAACTCTGTTATCTTACTGGTTTCTCTTCTTTATTTATCTTTTATCTCATGTCCATTTTTTTGCGATGGAATCCAACCATTTGAGAGTTAAGGAATTGGATTATGAACTGCAGATCCGGAGGATAAAGCCCATTGGGGATGTTGACTCTAAACGTAAGTTACTTAGAGGAGCCTTAAGTCAGGAAACTGCAAACCGGAGTTTTGTGCAGAGTAGTGTTGGTAGTCCTCTTTCCCCTGATGTAGATACCGCAGCAATTAGGGAAACTATCAATGACTTGAACACCCAAATTGCTAACTTTACTGGTTCTATCTCCTGTCCATTGTATAAAAGAATTTCGTCCCGTTTAACTCATCTCTTAGGTAGAATGCATAGGCTGTCAGAAAATTCAGAAGAAGAAGAAAGGACAAAAGCCGACTTGCAAACTGAACTTTTAATGTTAGAGGGGGATTTAGCCTTCAAATTAGTACCGTCTGCTTCTACTCCCCAAAGGACCTCTTCTGGTCATGAATTTACTCCCAGTCCTTCTGTCTCTCGATCTATCGCACCTTATAAGTGGAATCTCCATTTTTCTGGACACAAGTAGTATAACTAACGTGGTCCCAGGACACTTTTCATGTTCATGATGGCCTCTACTTCCAAAGCCCGAAGTAGAGCTTCATTACTCTTCTTGACGCCACTCAGTCTTAAATTTCGTTGTACTTCCACATCTTTGATACCGTTTATGAAACTCTGTGTGACCAATTGATCTTTTGTTTCCTCTGGCAGGTCTGGGTAGGACAAGTGTACTAACCGTCTAATCTCTGCTTCGAATTCTTGGAGGCTTTCACCGGATTTTTGCGTTTTTCAACTGAGTTGGACTTGGTATACCTAGCTCAAGGCTTGTCGAAATTGCCTTGTTCACGACTGGAATGATTTGGAGGAGTTCTGAGGCCGGACCTCTTAAGGAAATTACAAGAGAGGTAGATTTTTCTTGGTTATTCCATCCATTAGCTGTAGCCACGGCTTCAAATTGCCGTTTATGGTGATAGGCCAAGCTGAGCTGCCATCAAATGTGGGTGGTTTGCTAAGGGAACCTTTGGTACTCATGGTGTTCTGGTATTTTCCTCGCTGTAAGTCCTGTTGCATTTTTTTGATTTCTGTTTCTACCTTGTTCTGGGTGGCACTGATTTTATCTTGTACTTCACTTACTTCACCTTGTACCATGTTTTTAATGAAAATGATTTCAAATTTCACCTGGCTCTGGATGGAATCGATGTCATCTACTTTGATTTCAAGAGTCTCCACATTACTTTTTAGGATCTTTATGTCGTCGTTTATTTCTTTTATGTCGGATTCAACTATTTGCATTCTTTCATTAACTTGCGATACTATTTGAATTAGTTGTTCAAATTGCAGTTGTCTTTTTTTCTTCAGTTACTTTAAAATCATTTTGTCGTTTTAATTCAATTCGTTCTTGTTTTCTTCAAATATTTTAAGTTATTTCGTCTCTGTTCATCTAATAATTTAAATTCATTTTGTCTATGTTCTAATATTTTAAATTCATTTTGTCTTGTTAATTCAAATTTCGAGAATAACCCTTCAGCTAAATTTTGTTGTTCACTTTTCATCATACTGACAAGATTTTCTAATTCTATTTTACGTTTTTCATCAAAAGATTTTACTAACCATTGTTGAATTTCTTTTTGATGTTGTTTCTCCTTCTTGTCACATTTTTCCAGAATCTGGGCTATTTTTTCGTCTAGTCCCTCCGTAACCTGCTTGACTATTTTTTTGGTAGTTTCGTCCATTTTTTCCATGCTACGCGTTTCCATAAATCAAATAAAGATTTTAACTTCACTTAATCCTGCACTTCTGATCACCAAATTGTTATATACTTCGTGGGTTCAATTAAAATTTAAAAACTAATATTCACTACCACTTTCTAGAACTTTATTTACATCAAATATATACAACAGCTGATTCGAATATCACAATAACAATTCTACATAAGCTCTTCGCTGCACTAACTAACTGCCGCGATTATGGGTCGCACCTTTTAAAACCTGCATCGAAAACTCTCGTACAATCCATCATCAATTCTACAGCTGCCGAGTCAGTTCGAGATCAATTTTTTGTCCTAAAAGCGATCGATGTCGTACTGGAATGAAACCAGGGCCGGCTTAGGGAAATTTCAGAGAGCTGACGGAAGCATTCATTCTGTATTCGACTGCCCTATAGTAAATATAAATTGTAAATAGTTCTGTGGATATAAATTGTGTTAAAGTGATGGAAATAAATTAGAGTGAGTTAGACTGTGTTTTTAAATAAATCCTACAACTGAACTGTACATGAGTGTGAAAATAAAAACATTACAATATCTTTGAGATACAGTTAACTTGATAATTTTTTGTAATTCTATCCTAGGAGATATGAGATGACCACAAGACATGGAATGCCTCTGGATCTCTGTACGCTTGTTTCCCAGAAAGCCTATCTAATTAATTTTAAACTTACTTTTCAGATTGTCCCACTAGAGGCGTTAAGATGTCACCCGCTGTAACACAATGCAGTCTAGCGTTGGCTTCAAAAGCTAACGCATGTACAAGCTGCGTTTTACCAGTACCAGGTGGTCCAAATAATAGTATGCTGTTTATAACTTGTCTATTGATAAACAATTGTGGTTGGGTTCTTGGCAGAACTATAAGAGATTTCAACATTTTCTTTATATCCCATAAGCCTGCAATTTGATCAAGACCTTTTACTGTTGGAATTTCTAGGGTATTGTTAATTAAATTCTCTGGTGTACAATCCTTCTTATTATTTTCATTCGCCTTCGATGTAGGCATGGAAGGAATCTTTTGCTGGATGGAAATAGGTGTGCAGACAAGTTCTTCGATAATATTATTAATATTAATCATATGATCTCTTAGTTCACATAAGCCTTTCTAAAAATTAAAACATTATCAATTGATTTAAAGTATATTTAGACATTGTCTCGATTGTCTTACATATTTATATAATTAAGTATATGCCATTTAAACAGAGGCCATTGGACAATTTAAACTGTGATAATATGTTTAAAGTGTTTTAAATAAAATTTGCAAGGTTATTCTGCCAAGTGGTTATCACCCGCCCCAAACCTATAGGAACATCTAACCCAGTATATTATAATATATTATTATTCCTATTAAATTATTTGCTATGTCCCTCATTCCATAACAATTCAATTTCCACATTATGTTTCTTAATTTTTTTGTTTAATGTTATATATGTTTGTATTTGAAGTTGCAAGATATCTTTGGTAATTTAAACTCAAAAGAATAAGTTTCAACAGGAAGACCGGAATTCGTTTATGTTGATGGCCTTCTTTGAGATTAACAAAAAAGATTTCCATTATTTTTTTCATTTAATGTCACTATAATTTAATTATGTTAGCTCAACTCTATAGTTCTGGTTTGTTTCTTTTTGTTCAATTCAAATGCTAATTTAATTTTGATTATTGATAAATGTATTGACATAAAAATATGAACAACAATAATTTTTCATTCTAAAAGACAATTTCGACCATATTAATTAATTTAAAGTGTTCTTAGTAACATACTTTAATTATTTTCATTTCTCCATTTTTCAATAAAATGCATTTCAAAATAGAAACAAAGTCAGTTAGTTTCCTATTGTCTGCAATTGGCCAGATTCAGGCTTAAATCAGAAAATGTTTTATTAAGTGTACTAACTCAAGATTTCCCATTTGTGATTTTTTGGTACAGTTACATAAATGTGGTATTATAATTTTGAGAATTCTAAGTTGTTTACAACAAAACAATGGCTCAATTGTCAATCATGATTTACCTAAGTCACAGTTGTTAGTGCCTTTATATTTTAATAATTTAACTCAATTCATATTGTTTACTTTCTCAATGATTTGGCCTTTATTAAAGATGAATAATCTTTCGATATTTCATGAACAAAATCTATAACCAAGATTTCTGTTAATTATGAGTTTATTGATGATAAATTTTTTCATATATTACCTAGAATTATTCATTCTTGGACTAGTTGTTCCTTTTACATCTTAATTCCCAATGAACAATACTTTAGATACATGGAATCACACTAGGTCATCTGAAACTGTATACTAAGTTAAACATTTTTTTATTAGTGACTTCTTGGCTACTGTTTGCTAATCATGATGTAGTTTTTAACTGTTTAATTACTTGACATGAAGTCTGTTATTAAGAAACATTGTTTTCTTTCCTAAGATTGCATTGTCTAGATTTTATTGGACTAATGAACAACTATTTTAATTTCTTAAATTATATATTTGGCCTATCATTATTTCTGTAACTGCACATTTAATATTAGATTTAAATGTTGTGTACATTAGTTTAATTAAATAGTTCCTCCTTCTGGTAGAAATTCATTCAGCTTTGTGGGAACTGTGATTTGTAACTACATTCACTGTACCTAAACTAATTTTATCTATTTACCAAACAATTGTTAAATGAATTCTTTCAAGCACTAGCAAATTCTAACTCTAACAATGTGGTTATGAATTTTCAAAATGGGGAATTTTAGCAGTTTTTCCAGATTTTCTTAGAGAGAAATACCCTGATTGGGCTTCAGAAAAATTCATTCAATTCCTTACAAATGTCCTTTTGGAAGTATATTGTGCTATAGTCAATAGTTTTCAAGGTAAAACACAAAAATGCCAACTATTTTTAATTTTTATTGTTTAAAAACAAGGCAAAAGCGACTTTCGTGAAGGTTTTAGTTTTTTATTAACTACAAACCACCCTTTACAAGATGACATTAGTAGCTTGTTTAAGTTCACTCCCCAAAAAAACTCTAATGACTGGTGTATTGAAGCTGGTCTCTGGATCCACATCTGTACCCAGTGGAAATAAACCATTATGAAGATAAATCATTCTACTGCAATTTTAACACAAAACTGGGGTTTAGTCGTTGATAAGAAAGTGTCAATATATATTTTTAAAAAATTAGTGTACAAAATAAACTGTTTGACACACACACTGTAAATAAGTGTACAACTAATTGAAAAACATTTAAAAATCTGGAGCATTTTATTGAAACATATGGTTACTTTAATATAAAATAATTTTCTGTTCTTAAAAAAGGGTTGAACAAGAAATGTATGTATTAAATCAGATTTAATATATGAACTTTACAATCTTAATCAAATATATGTTTTAATTTATAACACAGCAAAATAATTTAATTAGATAAGCATTGTTTATAGAATTGTGGCATATGTTACGTATACATACCAAAACTTCGGGGTAACTATTTTCTGAAGACATTAAAATTTCAATTTTGTAAAAACAGGACAGCAGTTCATTCCCTATTGTACTCATTTTAGAATGATGCCCACTTTGAAAACAAGGCACATTATCTGAACTGCAATTAATTAATTATAAATACATTTTATATATTTAATAATTGATTCACCTGTCGAATGAAACACTTTTGTTGAGATCTTCATTGGACATGGTATTCACAGATCATACAATAGAGAAATGGTATTGTTAATTGTCCAATTTTTTATACAAAATTACAATTCAAATTTAAGTAACAAAGTTGACAATTAGGAGTTTGCAGATTGTAGACAACTGTACTGGCAAGTAAAAAGTAAATATATTAATTACAACAACAATTCAAAGATGGCAGGATAAGATTTTCATATGTTTATAAGTCAAATACTTGGATCTACAATTTGAGTGTAACAAGAAATGTCGAGTAGGAAAAAATTTAAATTATTGATTGTTTAGTTGATTAATTTATTATATTCGATACATAAGAAAATATCCTCGATACAAAACCTGTTCTATCGACTGTGTTATGTTATTTTTTGTTGGGACTGTCAAATGTCAATCTGCTTTAAAATTTAATATGTCTGCCGTGGTTTTGACGTGTGCACAGAGCTCTCATAAATTAATTTAAAAAGTTATTAATTGGGTCACACTTGTGTGATTTAAAGAACTGTTTCATTACCTAAGTGCAAAATTTATAGTGTTAATTATCTAGCAGCAGCAGGTAAGTGTGTTTTCAACCTTTGTAATTGTTATGGCATTTATTATTTCTTGGACATGTTTTTATGCTGTGTTAATTAGTTTTTATCACATGGGCACCTCATATTAATTTCTTTGGCACTTTTTTTGATGGGGTGATTTTTGTTCACAAATTTATGGTTTGTTTCTAATTGCTTGGTGTTTAACTGCTGCTATTTCGTCAGTTTTTCTATAGGAAGAAATATTAATATATTATACACATTATGTCCTAACAAACATTTATTTGAGCATATAGATGTAGGTACATCGGAGATGTGCCGACAGTTAATAACACCGCTAAATTTGGCATATAGAACAATTAGGTTACACCTGTTACATAGCAATAATTTTGTCTTTAGTTGCTTAAACATAATTGAAAATGATGATCTGTCTCGGAGTTTTGTATTCAAAAATGTTTATTTTGCTGCGAGTTATTCAGTATTGCCAGTATTGGCAGCAAACGACTTATTGGTTTCGCGTTTTCATTTGTGTGGGTTTACGGAATTAATTATGAACCCAGGGTCACACTAGAAAGTGCAAATGAGAGTAATTGTCTGTTTTTTTTTTGTGAAATTATTGTGAACCCTGGGAGAAAGTCATATCTTTATATTTTTATATTTAGGTATCTGTTTCTACCAAACGTAATAAGAAATAATCATTATAGTTATTCATACATACATACACATTCAGGTTTTTTAAATATCACTAGTAGTATAATGACTCATGTTTCTAGAAATACTTAATCATTAATGTAGTGTCCTACAAACTTTTCTGTAATAAATACAGGGTCATCATTTATAAGCAAAAGGCATCTAAATAGTGCGACTTAATATGAAAGTTTTATTTAAAATACTCCTATTTTTGGATCCTCATCAATTTCAAGTAAATGTTAACAAACCCAACTGTATTCTTAATTATAGGAATGTGAGATAATAAATAATAAATTTACTTTTCATTATCAAAAAAGTCTTCTTGGTCACTATTTTTATAATTATGAGTAAAAGTGTAGTTTTCATACAACATAATTTCCATTTCCCCTGTTTACAGTCAACAGCACCATCTATTTTTATTAAAATTTTTAATTTTGACAATAAATTAAACTCACAACAAGACATGAACCGTTTTGTGTGTATATTCATACACGACCATTAAATGAGGAAAGATATATACTGTACTTATTTGTTTGTAGAGAAAAATGTAAAGTGCACAATTTTTAAAAAATTAACACTATTAGTGATTGAAATGTAATTTAATCTTATTTATTGTATTACACATTTTAAAGTAGGTTAATGAGTTTATGGCACTGGATTTCAAATCAACCATCTGTCCTCATGTACTCCAAAATCATCAGTCACCTTGTCACTGTTTTCAGTAAAGTTTTTTCAGTACTCAACGTTGCTAATAAACTTTATTGTCCCATAATGTAGTTAATAAGTTCACTGTGATGTTAATACTACTAAAACTGTTATGAGTGAGGTCAATTTGATTTGGAATGACATTGTTAGTAATAATAATATCAAGTAAAACATTTTTATACTGTATTGAAGATCAATTTAAAAATTGTTATACAACTGTCATTATCTTCTAAACGTTCTTTGTGGCATATTCGTGTTTACTTTAATGTTTTTTTGGGCAATAACACCACAATAGAAATAAAACGACGTATATTGCAGGAATACCAAACGTTTCAAAGTCTATTCTGACTTCGTTGTCAATGGCTTTATATTTATTGATAGACCAATCAATAGAGATTTCTCGTCCAAAAAATACTATCAGGATACTGCCTGTTCCATCACATTAAGAATGATTGTGATATTTTGCTCCCTTTTCCACTCGCAACTATGGTTTTTTACTTTATTATAAACAATTAAAACAAGAAAATTGCGTTTTTTTTCGTTGCATGTTTATAAAATGAAAAATAATAAACTAATCTCAATGGTGTCAACAGGTGAATTGTAAAGCATGGAAATACCAATGAAATGAGCGCAGGATCGATCCGATAAGATCTTTAGTAACAGCGAAAAACAAAATATACTGGAAAATTTAGCGGTTTTCTTTATATTATCATAACTCCGTCACTATCGAAGTTGTAGAACTGGGCTTGTGGGAATTAATAGTAATTGGTATCTACCTAACGCGTGACTAAACCAGGCGCTATCGGTTTACTAGTTTTTGAATAATTGCTATCTGAAGTTTTTAGTCCCTATTCTTGCAGTGTGTCTCCATGCGACGTGGATCGTCAAGTATCAATTCAGAATAGAGATGTTGAAAGTAGAGGTATCATTCTACAACACCTCTATTTTCATTTTTCATTAAATGTCTGTGAAATATACGAAAAATGTTAACAAAAATGACCAAAATTTGGTGAGCGTATGAATGTGTTCGAGTAGTGCGGGGAACACGGTTCTTGAGGGGAACTGCTAACAATAATTATTATCGATAGTAACTGTCACTCTGACAGATGGTGAAAGAATTTAATCGTTAAAAAAACTTCTATACAGAGTGATTTGTTCGATTTTATTATATTAAATGAGAACTGTTTGTTTATTAATATATTTATATGTAAATGGTTTCTCGGAAACGTTTTTCCTTTAAGTTGTGGATTTTGGGTTTACGGAACATCGAGTGATTATTGAAGAAATTCTTACTTGTGAGGATTTTAAATATTAAAACGATCTATGCCTGTGCCTCTACTGTATATTACTATACGCTTCCCCTCAACAACCGTGTTTCCCCCACTCCTTGGATACATTCATACGCTCGCCAATTTTTTGTCATGTTTGCTAACACTTTTCAGATATTTCACAGATATTAAGTGAAAATGAGAATAGAGGCTTTGTAGAATGACACCTCTACTTTCAACAACTTTTTTCAAAACTGAAATTTGATTATCTATGGCGCATGGGGGCACAATGCAAAAATAGTGAACAGAAAACTTTATATCACAATTGTTCAAAAACTAATAAACCAGTAGCGCCTGGTTTTGGCATATATAAAATAGATGTAAATTACTATCAGTTCCTACAAGCCCAGTTCTACAGCTTCTAAAGTGACGAAGATCCGATTTTTTAAAAAAAAATCCTTTATTTTTTCCGTGTTTATTGTTTTTCCCTGTTACTAATGATCCAATCGGATCGAGCCTGGGCTCATTATATTTGTATTTTCATGCTTTACAATTTACCTTTTGACACCATTGAGATTAGTTTATTATTTTTAATTTTATAAACATGCTAAGAAAAAAATCGTAATTTTCTTGCTTCAATTGTTTATAACAAAGTAAAAAACCATAGTTGCGAGTGGAAAACATAGCAAAATATAGCTAGGAATCGTTGTTAATGTGATGGCACAGTCGGTATCCTGATAGTATTTTTTACACATTATCAGTTAATTTTTGCTCTATTGATTGGTCTATGAAAATGAAAAGTTGATTTATGACATTTAAAATTGACATTAGAAAATTTGTTGTTTTTAGATATACCGGTAGCACAAAAAATTCTAAAGATCGTGAATTATAGTTAACCAGCTTTCAAATTAGAAGAATTTGAAAGAGTTGTCTTTAGAATTTATAGGTGGTGTTCCTAGACTTTGTTATAAGATAGCGCATTCGCCAAAAATGCGATCAAAGAATTCTATTGTTTCAGTGATCCCATTAACGTCATAAGGGAAAACCTAGGAAAAACCTTATGAACTATCCCGATATTGGGTTGTTCAAAAGGAGGTTACCATTAATAATTTCTTACTTAATTGTCGGTAACCAGATACGATTAAATTCTACAGAAGTAGAAGCGATACAATCGTCTGCATTCAAAAGAATTAAGGTAGACTCTTTAATTTTTCGTTTTGTGTTATGTTGTTCTTTGTGAAGTATAGTTGAATTGTCAAATTGTATTTTATGGCCTAGGTCCCAAGCATGTTCACAAATTTTTAAAGAAACGACAATTTGAAAAATCAAAGAACAACATAACACAAAACGAAAAATTAAAGAGTCTGCCTTAATTCTTTTGAATGAAGACGATTGTATCGCTTTTACTTCTGTAGAATTTAATCGTATCTGGTTACCGACAATTAAGGAAGAAATTATTAATGGTAACCTCCTTTTGAACAACCCAATATCGGGATAGTTCATACGGTTTTTCCTAGGTTTTCCCTTATGACGTTAATGTGATCACTGAAACAATAGAATTCTTTGATCGCATTTTTGGCGAATGCGCTATCTTATAACAAAGTCGTACCTAGGAACACCACTTATAAATTCTAAAGACAACTCTTTCAAATTCTTCTAATTTGAAAGCTGGTTAACTATAATTCATGATCTTTAGAATTTTTTGTGCTACCTGTATATCTAAAAACAACACAATGTCAATGTCAATTTTAAATGTCAAATCAAATTTTCATTTTACAATCTACATCAATAAATATAAAGCCATTGACAACGAAGTCAGAATAGACTTTGAAACGTTTTGGTATTCCTGCAATATACGTCGTTTTATTTCTATTGTGGTGTTATTGCCCAAAAAAACAAGTAACTGTCATTAAACTAGATATTTATGATAAAAAATTTTTGCATATATTTTTCCGATTTTCAGAAAAATAGTATGTTTTTCGTTATAGAAAAATGTACAGAATCAAGCTGGAACATATCTTTGTATAATACAACTTATAATATTCAAATTGCGTGAGCACTTTTAGAGAAAACAGTGAAGATTCATTGAAAATCGCTGAAATCTAGTCCCTTATTTACTTTTTTTTCTGATTTTCTAGAAAACCATAAAATATCCTGATATAGACCTTTCTGTAATCTTCCTTAATATAATACAGTTTAAATCATCAAAATTGCCCAAGCCAGTTTTGAATAATCGCCCCACATACATAAAAGTCGGAAGTCGATTAAATAGTAAATTCCTCACAATAGTTTTATGCACATTCATGGTTTAAATTAAATTAAGTTTAATTTTGGTGTATTGAATATGTATATACACAATATATATTATAGAAAGGGGTTAATAAAATACAGCAGTAACAAAAGGATTCAAAAATATACTTCAGTTAAGTTATTATGACAGACTATGTTACCGAATTTAGATTATTTTCAATTTCTAATAAATTACAGTAAATTATTTTTAAATTTTGTATATCTGTCTTTTTATTGATATTATTGTGTTAGTTGTTAATATACACCATCTCTAAGAAATTTCTTTTCAAAACTATTCCTTTCACAAGGTAAAACTCGTGCATTTTCAAAATCTGGACAATGATTTTTGTTTAAACTATGAGTTGCAAGTGCACAACTTTCTTTATTAAGTCTAATGTAACTTCTGTGGGAAGTGATTCTCTGTTTAAGATTTCTAGATGTTTGGCCAATTTAAGAGGCTTGACAGTCTTTACAGTCAATTTTGTAGATCACATTAAATTTAAGATTAGTTGGAGTTTTGTCTATTATCTTGCTAAAAAGAGAATTTACAGTTTTGATAGATTTTTGTGCAAATGTAATGTTGTCTTCAGTTTTGAAAATATGTCGGATTTTAGGCGTAATATTTTTAATGTAAGGAATTGAGACATAATTGTGTTTAAAATTTGTTGGATAAGAATTAATATGTACAGTACTTTGTGGTCGTATTCCATCAATTGTAATGACTTGTGGGTTATTAACTCTTAAAAAAAGTTAATTTTGTATATTAACAACCAACACAATAATATCAATAAAAAGACAGATCTACAAAATTTAAAAATAATTTACTGTAATTTATTAGAAATTGGAAATAATCTAAATTCGGTAACATAGTCTGTCATAATAACTTAACTGAATTTTTCAACCCTTTTGTTACTGCTGTATTTTATTAACCCCTTTCTATAATATATATTTTGTATATACATTTTCAATATACCAAAATTCAACTTAATTTAATTTAAACCATGAATATACATAAAACTATTTTGGGGAATTTACTATTTTATTATATATTAATATTCAATCCTCTGAAATGTTTGGTATTAATATTTAAACCTCACTTACAGCAAGTTGTCTTTATATATATATATATATATATATATATATATATATATATATATATATTTGTTTTTAAGTTTTCGCGGGCACTAAATGTTTTAGGTGGTTTCCGGGAATTCATCCGCATAGTTGATAAAATCCCCCTGCCGGGATCGATGGTAAAATGACGACGTTTCGGCAGAGTCACATCTGCCCTCTTAAGGTCGGTTCGCCTAATTCTCGTAGCCTTTTGCTTTCGCTTCTAGTTACTCGAATACTAAGATTTTCAGGAGCGCGCACGGTGTTATATAGTCGCGACTCGGCGCCTATCGGTTGGCACCGTGAACGGCTGCGTGTGATTGGCCCTTGGCGCTCAGTGGTCACGCGTCCCGCTTGCTGATTGGTTATATCCGGTTGAGTTTTTATAGGACGGGTCCGGGCCGGTACGGTGTTTGATAGAATTTTCCAAAAATTCGATAAATTCTGGATTTCATTGCGTGCGTTTAGACTGTGAGGCCTCTTCGCTATTTCAATTTCCTCTCTAACGACTCTTGATTTCGGGTGTTCTATATTTGCCAGTACTCTGGTGTTCTCAAAGTCTATTCGGTGTGACGTCGTGGTGGCGTGTTCCGCAATGGATGTTGTTTTTTCCTGCTTTTTTATAGCGTTCTGGTGTTCATCACGTCTAACTTGAATTCTTCTGTTAGTTTGCAAACTAACATGAATTCTTCTGTTAGTTCCATTGCGGAACTTTGAGAACACCAGAGTACTGGCAAATATAGAACACCCGAAATCAAGAGTCGTTAGACAGGCAATTTAAAGAGCGAAGAGGCCTCACATTCTAAACGCACGCAATGAAATCCAGAACTTATAGAATTGTTGGAAAATTCTATTAAACAACCGTACCGGCCCGGACCTGTCCTATAACAAGTCAACCGGATATAACCAATCAGCAAGCGGGAGGCGTGGCCCCTGAACGCCAAGGGCCAATCACACGCAGCTATTCACGGTGCCAACTGATAGGCGCCGAGCCGCGACTATATAACACCGTGCGCGCTCCTGAAAATGTTAGTATTTGATTAACTAGAGGCGATATATATATATATATATATATATATATATATATATATATATTTCAGGTGTAAAATCTACTGCGTAAAAAGTAAGTAGTAAATCAAAAATGAATTTAACACCTATTTTTGTGTGTCTTGCCAGAATAAAAGAATGATTTATAATAACTTAAAAACCGAAACATTAACTTAAAATGCCCCAATTAAATTAAATTGTTGATTGACCCCGAAGTTTATTGTTTTATTTTTTCAATAATTACCCTGTTCATAAATAAATTATAAATAAACCGTCTGTGTTCAAGTTCCCATCCTTAAGAAAAATCTTCGGTTGAGCGGTGTTTTTAATTCTGTAACTGTTTATTGTCCGAGGCACTCGGTGGGTAGAACAAATTGCCGAGTATTTTATGGAGTAATTTCATTCTTATATTTAATAGTCATTTATTTTTTATCCGTTGCAACTTATAAAAGAAGGCATTTGCACAGAGAAGAACAATATATTATCTCTAACTTTGTCATTTCTTGATTTGCAAAAGTATTGTTTAAAATATAGACCTCATTCAAAATAATATATTAACCTCATTATATTTTTAACCTAATGTTGTTTTTTTAAATTAGATTAGAATTTCTCTATCAACATTCCATTCTACATTAATGTTATTCTCGTACAGAGAGGAAACAGTGTAATTATAATAGAAAATATAAAATCAAAATTTATCACATGAGTTAAATCATTGGACCTCAGTCCCATATTACATTGATGGCCGAGCCAAAGTAAACATATCATCCTTGATTCAGCTTCTCCCGTCCACTGTAGGACATAAAGCTTCTCAAGATGTCTTCCAGTTTTTGTGCTTTCATCTACCATGGCCCTGAGACCATTTTTGTCAGTGGACCAACATACACTGAACACTTTTGACGCTAGTGGTAATATCATTTTTGAACACATCTCCCAGTTTGCCATAAGCGGCCCAGTCAAGACCAATCCTCTGTTTCAATTCGTTGGTTGATTATCCTAGTGATGGAAATTTCATGTCCCAGATACCAGCACTCTCTAACTTTCTCTATTCTGTGATTGTTCACCTTAATCTGCCCTAGGAGTACTGACATTGTCATTATTGTAGTTTTCAATTTCTTAATTTAAAGGAGTACATTTTGCATTTCTCCAATTAAATCGAAAAGCACTTTTTCTGCTACACTTATGTTATCTGTCATAAACACAATGTTGTCGGTGAAACCTACATTTATTAGGTTTTATCCATCTATTCTGATACCTTTAGCGTTTCAATAAAATCACTTGAAAGTAAATTGAAATACGGCGTGGAAACATCATATCGCCCTATCAAACCCCTTTGCTGATTTTAAATTTATGTTGAAGAATTGCTATAGATGTTAACTATCAAAATTGTGTATCAGTCGCCCATACCGCATTGGCTATGAACTTTCATTATTGACTCGATCTCCACAATATCGAAGGCATTTTTGAAATCAATAAAACCCAGGACCAAGATCTATTATATTCTATTGTTCTCTTAACTAACATTTTTTATGTTTAACAAGAGATGGTCATTTGTGCCAAATCGAAAACGAAAACCAGTCTGTTCTACGGGTTGATAAAAGTCGAAATTTTTCACTAATCGTTTGTTGAGTATCTTTGCTAACAATAATTTATACAAACGAGATACCAAAGAGAAAGGCATATAAAGTCCGTTGTGTCTCATTTTTGCGTATTAAGATCATTCCAGTCCTTAGCCATGACAGAGTAAAACATTAAATAAGTCTTTGATACTTTTTAATGAAGTTTTTCCGCCTGTTTTGGTGACTGGAATCATCAACTGGAAGTTTGTTGTTTGGCTTCTTACTCAACGAGTTTACTGTTTTCTAAAGTGATTTCCTGTAATTCTTGCGATCCTTGATTTACGACTACCCTATTTTTTAATCTCCCAGAGTTCAGTTTGTATCCCTTCTTTGTTCGTATAACGCTTCATGTGTTTAAATTTTCATCTATTCTTAGTAATGCTGTTCTGTTTGATGTTGTATTTTCCATTTTTGCTTTTAAGATCCCAGTTTGGGTTTACTCCTTGAAGATGGTTTTCACAACTAATAATGGTGTTCATCAGAGAAAACCGTAATGAGATCAATATTAACAGAAAGTAAATCGTATTAAGTTTTAAGAACGAGTGCAATCTAACATAAAATGTACATAACTGGATAAGCACAATGAGAAGGAATTGAAACAAACACATGCAGTGGGCAACAGACTAACTGAAAAACCAACAAACGGATATTCTTTATGAACACCTAAAGAACATTAGCTTCTCATATCTTACTTAAGGTATTGATTTTTGATCGTCATACCTCATTTTCCTTTAAAACAATTTCAAACTATAGACATACATGTTCCTAAACATCCTCTGTGCAATTCTGAACTATATCACAGAAGTGTACAAGCTAGACTTTCATTTCAGTTTTCGTCAAATTAGCTATTCATATTATTTAGTACCTGTCAGCGAATATTATCATTCAGAGCAATGAGTCCCAAAATTTCACTATATTAAGTCTAAGTCTGTTCTGTGTGAATTGAAGATCTGTTGTAATTACTTATTGTGTCTTCCAGTACCTAACTGTCAAAACTCAGCTCCCTGTTGAATTACTTCTAAAGATTCATAAGAAAATGCATCACTGCTCTTCAAAGTTTTAGATCCAAGTACTGACATAAAAAATAATAATTATTTGGCAGACGAGTGGAGGTCAGCAAGATCATAGTAAAAATCTCGTGAACTTTAACAGAGCTAGCCGCCGGCCTCGGGGCGCCTGGCAAACAACCTTTTGGATTGCACGACTAATGGAATGAATGCCGATTCCACGAAATATCTGATGAATCCCCTCACATTGTTATCTTGACGAAGTACTTTGACAAATTAGGCTTTCCCCAAAGTTATTCAAAATACAAATGATGATATTTGTACGCGGACTCAACGAAATAAAATCCCACAGAATTTCGAATATTATATTAGGACGTTGTTTTTTTATAGATCGTCGTTGCAGGGTCTTTTTCGCTTACATACAACCTATAAGTTTACAATTTATAACTTGTTATCTTAAATAAGTAAATGATGAATATATTGATATACGATGTAGATTACAAAATAAATTAAAACAGTACAAAAAGTTTCTTTCAAATTAAATCCATAAGGAGTAAACCCAACCCAGTTTGGGTTTACTCCTTGAAGATGACAACTTAGAGTTGTTGAAACGGCGTTGAGTGTTTAAAATAAAGGTTTGGTGTTAGGGTGCAAAACTGTGTTTTTACATTTGTGACACACCAAAGGTTCCACAGCTTTTCCATTAATCAGGTAATTAGTACTAATTTTAAAAAATGTAAGAGGCAATTTAGTTACTGAAATGGCGACAAGTAGTCAGCGAATAGTAAAAATACTGGTTTGGTGTTACAATACAAAACATTGTGCTTAGTTAATTCTTACGCACTCAACGTTCCGCAGAATTTCGAATAATAGACCGTCGTTGCAAATGCCAAAATTTTTTCTGTGTGAGTTAGTGAATCTCATTGATCTGCGAGAACATTTCCATAGTCCACTAAATTTCTGACTTCATTTTATAGCCAGTTTCATTTTGCCTGTAGTTTAAAATTCGAAGAGAATTAAATGAGACAATTTTCAAATTAGTACTGTAAACATGAACTTTTTCTCCTTACTCAGAATTAGTGATCCACCCAGACTTCACACGGAGAGCACTAATCTACGGACGACTTACCATAGTGATAATTTTGTTTTCAGTGAAATATTAGAAATAAATAAACTGTATAACATACTTAATCTTACTGATTTAAATTAAAATAAATCGTTTTTAATACTACTTGAGAATCATTGAGTTAAATATTAAACCAATCAAATTTCCTATGTAGGTATATATACAATTTTTTATGTACAAATACAAATATTAGGTAAGTTGGTGTATTCATCCCACCTTAAATTTGAGAACAGTTAATTACAATTTAATTACAAAAACAAAATATGAAACTTCGGTTTGGAAGTCAAACAACAAAATTAGTTCGTCTATTCTGGACAACGCAGTATAAAACGAAAAAAAAGTCCTCAATGTAGGCATATTAGATTCTTTTTAACCGACTTCCATAAAAGAGGAGGTTATCAATTCGTCGGCATCTTTATATTTTTTATGTATGCTCAGTGATTATTAAAAAACGGCTTGGGCCATTATGATGATTTAAACGGCATTGCATTAAGCAATATTACAAGGTGGCACCATATACTTTTCTATGACGTGAGATCCACGGTTTTCGAGAAAATCAGAAAAAAGTAGGACTACACTTCCGTTAATTTTAATCAATTTACACTGTTTTCTCTAAAACAGCTCAATCAATTTGAATATTTTAAATTGTATTCTACAAAGAGATGTTTCAGCTTAATGCCGTATAATTTTCTATAACGTAAAACATACCGTTTTTCTGAAAATCAGAATATATAAAAGAACCATTCGACAGCTCTACTATACGACTTTCGACGTAATTCACATGAAAAGTTGAGGTAAATGAAGTTTAACCCATATATTAAACTTCATTTATGTCAGATTTCATACGACATACGTCCGAAATCGAGTAGTAGAGCCGTCGAATGGTTTCAAAAATTGGGGCCCTGTTCCTGCCCGACAATGCAATATCCTACACTGCCCAAAAGGTGTCTGAAATGCATTGGATTACACTTTATCATCCACCTTACCTTTCACTATGCGATTTCCATATGTTTAGGTTTCTCAAGGAAGTAGTAGAGAGTATTTTACGAACTTCAACAGGTTGAATAGTTTTTGACTATAGGTTACTACTGTTTAGAAGCACAGTGACCACATTCATCTACGTAATTGCTAATTTTCTATCCTGGTCGTTATTAGATAAAAAATTGCCTTATTTAGGATAGCTCAGAAAATCTTCTATTGCAGCGTAAATTGAACCTATAGTAATGTTAAGTTTAAAATAAATTGTGCAAGTCATCGTTGACTATATTGGAAGTGAAAAGTGATGATCTAGTTAACAATTTGAACATACATATTTATTACGATTATATTATTCAAATGCTAGGTGAGGCAGATACTCATAAATTTATGTAGCAACACGGGACAGCGTAAATATGTTAGTAGGAACGCCTAGGAAACAAAAATAAATTCTCGCAGGATGACGTGATTTTTTTTTAGTCATAGTTTTGAACTGTCTGGTTTATGAAATCTGTTGAAGCGTGACCGAAATGTGCTCCAGATTGTATTGTATTATCAGACGTTATACATTATGCGTTCTGTTGAAAAAGTTATTGATGTAAAAGCAAATACAAATCGTTAAATATATTAATATTCTTCATTCTCTATTCAAAATACGAACTTGTGATTATAAGAGGTTATAAAATATCTCAGATGCGAGCGTGCCTTCTGTGAGTGTTAATACTAAAAATCCTCAACAATTTGTATTTGAAGCGAGATGACTAGTAAATGAGAATTTTTGTTAAATAACCTTGACACCCACACTATGCTAAATGACTTCGACATCTGCCAGGTATAGAAAGTACCCCTAAGGTCGAGTACATGTAGGAGAATAAAAGTGCAGTACTTGGGATCAATAACGACGATTTTCAGTTTTACTTATATTCACTTAACACAAAATGTACAATCCCAAAATAACTTCATTTTCCCAATATTACAGACAAAACCCGTCTATATACCTAAGATGCGACAAACTTTGGCTCTCACGCGGTAATTTAAATATCATTTTCAAGTATATATAAGTTTGCCCAGTAGAGTTAACTCAATGTACCCTTTTTGATTATGATATAAGTGACAAACATATGTTAAATATCGTTCAAGCAGTTACATTTAAGAAAATCTGTTTAAGAGTGTTATTATAACTCAATTATTATCAATAGTAAACTCTGTCATTTCGAACCTATTACCATAACTAATTTATGTCAGTAGGATTGATGATTGGAAGGCAATTAATTGGACCGGATACTGCGAAAGTTTTCAAATATTAGGGACCGAAAAAATACAGTCGATGTGGTTTCCATAGCAACTTCAATGTTTATCAAGGAATATTGAACTGAAGCAGTTGTATCGTGAGGGGAATAAAACGAACCTAAATTTAATTTCCAAACTGTTTGATATCGACGAAATAAGATATACAGAAGAATGAGTCATTCAGAGGAATTATGGATTTTCCTTTATGATACCACTCTAGGTGAATCGTTGTATATCGAATATTTCAAATGGTAGTAAGTATACTTGCTAAGTGTACTTGCTATTCATTCTAAAAAACGGAGATGTCTTTTTCATTAATCCGCAAAACAAACATATATTTATATATTTTTCAAAATAGTCGTCTCCCGATCTGTGTATTCTTATATACATGATTTCAATCTTCTAATGTTAAATTGCTTATTTCGCTCAACCACGTAAATAATATGCTTTAAATAACTGAATATATAATGACATCATTACGTGTACTTACGTGATTTCATAACAAATTGAAAATATGATTCGAGGTAACGGAAAAGAAACCTCGTCCAATTGCGGTTGATACCTAAAATATATTTGAATCTATGGAGGAGTATATTTTTTATTGAAAAAACACTATTTTAAACTTTTGCAATTTGTCGTATGCGATGTGCATTTCTTTAACATGCTTTCCTGCCCTCCCCCTTCTGCACCTGAAAAACCTGCCGTGAGCCATTATACCCTCCCATAAATTTGTTGTCTTGCCCCCACCCCCTGGACTAAAAAAAATTATGAATTGTCCCTCTTTCTAGGCCAATTTTTATTCCGATTTGCTCCCCTCTACAGCAACTTTTTTCCAAATTTGCCACTCCCTAAACCAAAAGCTGGGTACGCTCTTGTCTGTGGAAGTTAGGTCAAAATGCCCGGACATATTTTCCTGTACATTAACAAAAAAACGTATCAGACCCAGACATAGAACAGGTTTTACCCTAGCACGTGTTAGTCAAATGTGAATCACAGGCCACAAAGTTTCTTCTTCTTTTTTCAGTGATTTGCTGAAGTCCGATCACCCTGTCAAAACGGTAATTTATAGAATTTATCGATTTGTTTACCATATGTCTGAATATTTCAGGAAATGGGTAGAATTAATTCGACTATATAATAAGTTTAAAGCAGTTAAGAATTTGATTCTTGAAGACTCCTCTTTCTGGTTTCATTAGTTGATTTCAAATTAACCGTATTACGAGCGTTTAATGACACAGTTGACACATAACATGTTTTATAAAAATAATACAGTGATTTTTTGATTTTCTTGATGGCACATTTGTCACGAATCAACTCTTGTGGAAGCAGGCTCGAACAGCCAAATCGCCGATTGCTGCTTTCTTTGTGTGATACAGTATTGTTCACACAAGTAGGAATTACAATGGGAACTGACATAATAATTGTAATGGTTTTATATTGAAAGTTAAAGAATAAACTTGGGATAAATGAAACGATTACCAAATCACTTCCATTTCCAATGCTGTATAAAATCACAATTTAGTTTTCGTTATATCCCTCCTTAGTTACGTTTTCAGTGGAACACACTGTTTACGAAGGAAATTCATATGGGTATTTACGTAGGTGACGTAGAAATCTGCCATTCATTTCCGCCCTTGCATTGGAGATCTTATATCTGAATATAAACAAAAATGCATTACAAAGGCAAGGCTTCACGTTAGTTCAGAATTGTGAAAATTGTTATGTTTATATCCGCTCTTTGCAAACAAAATTATGACAACCCCCATATCTATAAATCTTTGCTTCGTTTTTAAATAAATGAAATATGAAGTCAGTTTTATCAGTATCCCTTAAACTATGAGTATACTGGTATCATACACCATAGCCTAACTGTTTATTTTAAATGTTGATACTGCCCAATTTTTTTTACTTGGGATGTTTTGCTTTCCCAGAAGAAGTCTAAAGTCACAAAAACTTATGGTCAAATTTTGTGAAAAATAAAAGAATTTACAAACAAGTTATCTCAATATTGATAATAAATAAAATGTATATATTAACAATTTTTACAATTCAAATGCCATTTTTCTTCTGCGGCTTAGACGTGATTTATAAAATGAAACGAAAAATGTTTCATTTAAGTAAAAGGTTCTCCTGTCTTTAGTATATTTGCTTATTTGAATATATACACACCTTTTTATCACCTTCAGCATACTCAGCTTTTTTATCTATTCAGCGCTGCAAGTAAAATTTGCAGCAGTATAGTGAATGTTCAAGCACAATAATGCCTTTTTCGCTAATTACTTTTTCACAGAGAGCACAATATGCAAGCGCGTTGTCTTGGTAATCCACGAGTTGTTCTACAGATTAACTCTTTCTGCCTCACCCTGTCTTTATAACACTTATAGTTTACCAGTTGATCCTGAGATAACCATTCACTCATAATAGGATTTTCCAGTGCATGGATTGACTCTTTATTTCACTGTCGTACAGACAAACCATGTTTCACAACATGTGATGACTTTTTAGTTCAGGATTTTCTTGAATCATTATCTGATGTTGAAGCAAATATTTCCCCTGTTTTCTTTTTGCATGTGAAGTTAGTTGGTACCATTTTTCGTACTTTCGTCATTTGCTAATCCTCTTGCAAGATTTTTCTTGTATGTCTGTCAATGCTCGTCAAATCTGCTTTCGTGCGAACCCACAAACTTTGTTCTTTAGACACAGTCCTCTTTTTCTTTTCTCGAGTTTTCGATGTCACAGGTCGATCAGAACGTTCATCTTCAACAATTTCCCGCCCTTTCAAAAATCGCTGGTGTCCTTCAAAAACTTAAGTGCATGCCAAGCAGATATCTCCAAACACCGCGTTTAACAAATGAAATCATTCAGTTGGAGAATCTTCAACTTCACGAGGAATTTCAAATTAATACCGCTTACCCAAGCAAGAAGTAATGTGAATACGCACTCCGGTTATTTCAATACTACACGTCGCATTTAAAGAAATGTAATCGAATCCATTCATTGTCCATAATCATATTTGCGAATACAAGAGTTCGACTCCTAAATCTATTAAATGACAGTATTGAAGCAATTAATAATTAAATCATCCAACTTATAAACGTCTAGACCAGCATGTTGAATTTTACAAAAAAAAACAACTGGGTGATTTCTTAACGATAGTTGTGGCATCTTTGGTTTTTTTTCTGAGTTCTTTGTGTTTCTTTGTGGTGTTATTCCCAAAAAAACTCAGAAAACATAGAAACAACTATGTGACTACAAAAACATTGAACTTTTTTGTTTTCGTTTCCTTTTGAGAACGATCGTGACTGCCAGTTATCTTATAAATGCTGTTGTCGCACGTACAAATTTTGCCAGTAGCCTCTCTTGGAGGATTGACCTCCCATTCTGTTCACGCGATTTTTCCATTTACTCCGCCTAGTACCATTTCTTTGAGGCAACTATTTTCTTTTAGTCGACGACTTTTAGGTTCAAGTGTTCACAATCATTTAGTATAGGAACACCAGTCTTAATCATTTGCTTCTTCGAGTTGAGTGTTATCAAGATTTTTGTAGGGTTATAATTAGTTCTAGAAACTGCAAATGGGTGTAAGCAGTTGTGCTAGTTGATTTATCGGGCCAAATTCAAAATATTGCAGCTATGGTTGACTTAAAGTATATTGGGGTAAAGAGAATAAAGGCTATTTTATATGCTACATTGCCTCAGAAAAAGTCTATATATATATATATATATATATATATATATATATATATATATATATATGGGTAATTCCAATACTTTTCGATGAATTTTGTGGGGGCCGGTCACGGATTGACACCAAATTTTATTTTCTTGTTTGACATCAAAAGGTGGTAAAGCTTTTTGCCAATTTTTAGCTTTCTTGGTGTCCCTGCGCCCGAGTAAACACCCTTAGAAGGGCCAAAATAAGCCATTTTAAAATTCTGTAACTGGACTATTTCGTATCCGATTTCAATTCTGAAAGCGCCCGTTTATTTGTCATAACCTCTAGTATTTATGAAACAGTATTCAGAACCGGTAGTGTTTAGGCAAGTTTTTGGGGACTAATTAAGTAAGGACGAAATTTTGAAAATTTTGCTATTTTCTGATAGCCGTCAAAATTGCACCAGTATACTTAGGTTTTTTAATAGTGCGTGCTTGACAGGTTTTTCGATTCCGTTCAAACTAAAAGTTATAAAACTTAATTCTATTTAGTGGGTTCGGAGATACAGTCGTTTGAATATAATGAGTTTCATAAAAATCTCTCTTTTTCAAATTTTCGAACTAACGGTAGTCATTTCTCGTTAAATAGAATAAGGTAAAAAGTTTGCACAAGGTAGCTCTGTGCAAATATAACACCTTAAAGAGATTTTCTTGGCCCGAGCCTTTATATACCCTATATGCCTGTCAGAAAATCGAGTACTTTGACCAAGTTTAACAACTCACCTTGTTGTCATGGGTCCCGTCCCTTTCATCATTATTAGAGCACTAAGGTATTTGGCATGCCAGAGACGAAGAAAGTAGATAGTAAAACCTTCAATATGTGTGGTAATAAAGGAATTTAGATAGCATATAACCAAACTTATGGAAATTTAAAAGCTCTTTAAAATATCAGCTATCAAATAAAGGGTGTTCCAATTTGAGGTTAATTTTTAAATTTTTAATAAAATACACAAATTATTTGAGAATGTTCAAATCTTTTATTTCAAATGATAGTACAATTGTTTAGGTTTAGTAATGGAAAACAATATCTTGTAAGTGACCACCTGCTGCTGTACGACAAGCTTCTAATTTTTTGCCAAATTTTCGATAACTCTTTGGCATAACAGCGGTTCAATTACTTAAAAACAGTCAATAATGTTCTCCTTTAGGTTATCAATTGTTCGTATATCATTTGCATAGACCTTTTCTTTCAAATAGCTTCATAGGAAGAAATCTAGAGGTGTTAGATCGCAAGATCTAAGGGGCCAATTAAGGTTTCCTCTTCGAACAATTATTCGATTACCAAATTTCTGTGTCAAAAGATTGATTGTTTCTGCTGCTGAATGAAATGTTGCACCGTCTTGTTGGAACCACATATTCTGCACATTAATATGCTCCAATTCATCCCACAAGAAGTTGGTAATCATCGTTCGATATCGATCACCATTCACAGTGACAGCATTATCCATTGTCATCTTCAGAAAAGTATGGACCAATCACTCCACCAGCCCAAAACCACACCAAACAATTACTTTTTGTGGATGCATCAGTCTTCCCATTATTTCTCACGGATTTGCTTCATCCAAGATTCGACAATTTTGCTTGTTAACAAATCCACCCAGTTCAAAATGTGCTTCATAGCTGAAGATGATTTTGTTAAAAAAAAATCACATTTTCAAGTTTCTGTTGCTTGACGCAATTAACGAGTTGACGACGTAAACCAAAGTCTGTTGGCTTTACTTCTTGCGTTATCTGAACCTTATAAGCCTTTAAATGAAGATCTCTGTGCAAAATTCAGAATAAAGTGGTTTTTGGAATGCTCAGTTGCAGTGCACGATGACGAATTGGGTTTTTGGTTAGATGTTGTACGAAATCTTCTTCCAACTTCTGCACAACTTTCACCAAATTTAAAATAATTTTTAATAATAAACACGCGTTGCTCAATCGAATATCTCTCCATTTTTAATAAACGGGATATTTCTACTTGTCATCTATCAAATAACATATGATATTCTAGTACAAAAAATATTTAAAAATCAACCCCAAATTGGAACACCCTTTATATGAACGGTAGGTTTGCTGACTTTGATATTCAAAGTGTAATATCTTCCATTCTAGAGAGTAAAAATCTTGTTAAAAACATTAACCTAAAGGTTCGTACTTATTTTATAGTTTAATAATTTTTGATGAACTAAAGGTTTTTTTGATCTTTTAATTTTGGTATTTTCGATGTCGCATTAAGTACCTACTAACGCCCTTATTCATAATGATACGGTATGCATATATTAACCCCAACCTCTTGTATACATATGAAAAAACACTTTTTTTTGCTTGCTTGACTTGTATTTATATAAGTTCGTACTTTAAGTACCCATGGTTTGGAAGGCTGTCATATGCCCGCCAGCAATCAGTGTGCACCGTCGTCCGTTTCTCCACATGCTTCTCTATTAGCGGCAGCAGAACTTCGGCAGATCTTACATTCTCTGGGCATACTCAAGGCTCAGGTTCTCACTCCCATCTTCGATGAACCCAATCACTCGATACTTGTTATTCTTGTTGTGTTTTTCCTTTGCGACTTACAACTAGACATAAGAACAGGAAAAATGAGCCCCCGCGCCGCCTCCGTACATCCACAAAGAGGGGGACCATTCGGATCCTGACAATCCTTTTGTTGCGCTTGATGGAAAGCACACACGGATGGAAACGCAGTGGTGGGTGGTCAAAAAGTTTTTCCGCAAAGACAATAAAAATCACCCCAAAAATTTCACAAACTTAATCATTATCAAACCGGAAAGGACCCCTTAACAGAGCTACTTGAAGCTATCAAGTTTGCATATCGAGCTACGTAGTAGTTAAGGTATGTGTTTATTCACATCTCAGCTTAATTTTTCTTCTTTTTCTTCTTCTGCCTTTTGTCTACTTACTTATAGTTTCCATGTTAGTTGCTATATTTATATTTTTTCGGTAGTCCTAAGATGTATAATAGCAATCTGGGATATTTTAGACCTCAAATATGGTGCACCGAAAGTTTTGTTCTAATCCGAAGGGTGTAGACCGTAAAATCCAGAGTGCGTATAAGAAGAGTTTTGCCAAGGTAGAGGCTAAATGCTGACTAGTTCCGCCATTTTCTGCACTGATTTCCGGTTTACTATAGAAAGCGGAGAACAGATGTTTAGTGTTTGTCGCAGAGTTGCCAAATCTGACGATTTAAAGTAAATCTTACCATATCTATATAATTTCAACATTTGCTATTCTTAATTAAAGTTTATTAAATGTAAGCCGTAAAAAATACAAAGCATGTGAATTATAAAATGCTCTCATCAGTATTCAATAATTTTCAGAAGAAAATAGGTCAATTGCAGCATCAAACTGATTTTTGTTGATAATCTACAAATTACACAGTGTTGAGAGTTGCTGTTCCGTAACTACGATAGTGGTGGAATTTAAAAAAATTTAACTATATTAGTTTTCAGAAAATTTTAAATAAAACTATTATCAATATTTTTTTTTTAAATATATTATTAGTAGGTACATTAAAATGATTATTACCTAATTTTTTTACTTTGCATGAAACGAATTTTAATATTAAGTTTTAATATCAATGGCTGATTTCTTGAATGATATTTTTCATTGAGCCGCATCGCGCGGGGTTTTCAAATTATAAACATATGTGACGTTACTAGGTATAAATTTATTTAGCATGTCCGTTGCCGTTTAGCTATTTTTTTATAGACTAAAAACAAAATTAGCCTAAAATTATATTATCGCTATATATATATAATATTTTGTTATATATTATATATGTAGTAAGCACAGCACACGAAGCGCCTGCCTCTAAACGTTGTTCTGTTTGGCATAGCAAATTCTGGCCTATGGTCATTTGTTGTTGCCTATGCCCTATTGCGAATCAACATATATAGGGTAAACTTTTACCTGGCTAGTATGAACCATAGTTCGAGCCGATATAAAAAAGCAGTGAGAATGGGAAAGAAAAAATCACTGGCTGAATACATATCTAGGGATGCATTTTTGTATAATTAAAATCCCAAAAAGTAGAAAAAAATGGTTTTGCATATGTTAACGAGAGGTTGGGGTTAATATATGCATAGCGTATCATTATTAATAAGGACGTTAGTACGTACTTAATGCGACAGCGAAAATTCCAAAATTAAAATAAAAAAAACCCTTAGTTCTTCAAAAATTATTAAACTATAAAATAAGTACGGACCTTTAGTTTAATGTGTTTAACAAGCTTTTTTACTCTTTAGAATGGATGATATTACGCTTTGAATATCAAAGTCACCAAACCTACCATTCATATATTTGATAGCTGATATTTTAAAGAGCTTCTAAATTTCCATAAGTTTGGTTATATGCTACCTAAATTCCATTCTTACCACACATATTGAAGGTTTTACTATCTACTTTCTTCGTCTCTAGCAAACAAACTACCTTAGTGCTCTAAAAATGATGAAAGGGACGGGACCCATGACAACAAGGTGAGTTGGCCAACTTGGGCAAAATACTACATTTTCTGACGGGCATATAGGGTATATAAAGGCTCGGGCCAAGAAAATCTCTATAAGCAGGGTGTTATATTTGCACAGAGCTACCTTGTGCTAAATTTTTACCTTATTCTATTTAACGAGAAATGACTACCGTTAGTTAGAAAATTTGAAAAAACGAGATTTTTATGAAACTCACTATATCCAAACGACTGTATCTCCGAAGCCACTAAATAGAATTAAATTTTATAACTTGTAGTTTGAACGGGATCAAAAAACCTTTCAAACACGCACTATTAAAAAACCTAAGTATACTGGTGCAATTTTGACGGCTATCAGAAAATAGCACAATTTTCAACATTTCCTCCTTACTTAATTACTACCTAAAAACTTGCCTATACACTAACGGTTCTGAATGTTGTTTTGTAAATACTAGAGCTTATAACAAATAAACGAGCGCTTTCAGAATTGAAATCGTATAAGAAATAGTCCAGTTACAGAATTTTAAAAACAAGGTAAAAATGGCCTATTTTGGCCCTTCTAAGGGCGTTTACTCTGGCCCAGGGACACCAAGAAAGCTGAAAATTGGCAAAAGGTGTTATCTTTTGATATCAAACAAGATACTAAAATTTGGTGTAAATCCATGACCGGCCCCCACAAAATTCATCGAAAAGTTTTGGAATTACCCATATATATATATATATATATATATATATATATATATATGTGTGTGTGTGTGTGTGTGTTTTTTTATCCGAAGAGGGGGGAAATACATTCCGTACTTAGCTAGCACGTGCTGGCCGTCGTGCGGGACTCCCGATGCAATGACTTCAAAGCAAGAGTGAATCGTTGCATTGAAACCAGTATACCGTATACCCGCTAAAACCCTAACCTCTTTCTCCTACAACCATGGTCCCCTGCGGCACTCTTAGTCAATACTACTTCGCAAGGGTGGTTCATTGCAGATGTTTACTGCTCTTACCTTGAAAGCCTCTAAAGCCTACTCCTCGAACGTATTGCGGAGTTCTTTGAGGATAGTCTCCGCGTAATCTGATACCAAGTTCCAGGCTTGGGGGCCCTTCAGCATGGCTTCTACTAATTGTTCTGGAACGATATTAGTCTCCAGAATCCTCTCCACTTCAGCACGTTGATCCTGAAACCGGGGGCAGGAGAAGAACACGTGTTCCGCGTCCTCTATCACGTCCGTACAGTGTGGGCAGTTTGGGGAGTTTGCCCTCCTGAACCTGTGCAGGTATGCTCGAAAGCATCCATGTCCAGTCAGGAGTTGAGTGATGTAGAACCCAACCTCCCCATATCGACTGATGTTAGGTATCAGTCTATATGTCCACCGGCCTTTAGTAGAGCTGTCCCACCTCTCCTGCCATTGCCCTAGACTCATGGCTCTTTCATCGCTGTTTCCTGTCGGTTGGTCTTTCTCTAACTTTCTGCGATAAAGCCGTCCCCTTTCTGCAGCCAGGATGTCGATTGGTAGGGTAGAGGCAATCACACTCACCGCCTCGTAAGACACAGTGCGGTAGGATGATGCCACTCGAATCGCTGAGAGCCGCTGGACTGATTTCATTTTCCGGCGGTACGATGGTAGCTCGAGCGATTTCTCCCATACCGGTGCCCCGTACAACAAAACAGAAGTAGTTACTGTTGCCAGTAGCTGTCTTCTTATCTGTCTAGGGCCTCCGACATTCGGCATTATTCTAGATAATGCCCCCTATACCCCAGCTGCTTTCTTGCTGGCCGCGATTATGTGCTCTTTGAAGTTGAGCCGTGCGTCCAGGAGCACCCCCAAATAGCTGATGAAGGGCTGCGACTGTATGTAGGAGTCGCCTATTTTGAGGGTGATGGTTTCCCTTGCCTTTCGACTGCTAACAAGAAGTGTTTCGGTCTTTTGTTCTGCTAAACTCAAGTCCGCTGCGAGCATCCAATGCTGAATTGTGGCTATAGCGAGTGAGAAGGTTGTTTGTATCTCCTCTATGTGCTTGCGCACTATGATCAATGCCACATCATCGGCGAATGCCACTAGCCTGACGCCCTCAGGCAGACCGAGCAGGAGCAAGTCGTTGTACATTACGTTCCATAAGAGGGGGCCAAGAACAGAGGCCTGAGGTACACCTCCTGTGATCTTATAGTCTACTTGCCCATTTTCAGTTTGGTACAACAAGATGCGTTCCTTAAAATACGCTGAAACCATTCTGCGCAAGTACTGCGGAACTTCCATCCTGACAAGAGCCTCCAAAATGCGGTCCCAGCGGGCCGAGTTCAAGGCGTTCTTGATATCCAGGGTGGCTATTAGACAGTACTTTTTTCCACCTCTTCTCCATCTCTTTCCCGAGATAGCCTCTCTGGCGATGCTGGTAACGAGCTTCACGGCATCGATGGTTGATCTCCCCTTTCTGAACCCGAATTGGTTGGTGGAAAGTTTCGGCTCAACGTAGGGCTCCAGCCTATCTGCTATTATCCTTTCAAGGAGTTTTCCCGCAGAGTCCAACATACAGAGGGGACGATATGATGACGGTTCGTCGGGAGGTTTCTTTCCCCCTTTAGGGAGGAGCACAAGCCTCTGCTTTTTCCACTTAGTCGGGAAAACCCCCTGCTTTAGGCAGGTCTCATACATGTGTAGAAACATGTTAGGCCTATTGGCTATGGCGCATTTTAGCGCGATGTTAGGTATGCCATCTGGACCGGGAGCCTTACCGTTTTGGAGCCGGTTGCACGCGCCCATCAGCTCACTCATAGTCACTGGTGGTATATCTTCGTCCCTCACCTGCCACGAAGGATAAGCGGGTAGCTCAGGCTTCGCAGGAAACAAGTGAGTGACAATGCGGTGCAATGATTCGGGGCAGTTCGTTGATGTCATGGGAGGGGCCTTAATTTTATGCATCACGATTTTATACGGTTTTCCCCATGGATCTTGATTAACTTCGTCACACAACTCCTTCCAGTAGGATCTCTTGCTTGAGAGAATGGCTCTTCGTAGTTGTTGTCTTTTGATCTCATAGTCGAGCCTTAGTTCTTCTGTTGTGACCCTGTCGCGTCTCCGTGCTCGTTGATGCAGCCTTCGTGCTTTGAGACACTCTCGTCGGTGTTGTGAGATCGTGTCGTTCCACCAGTAAACTGGTGGGCGGCTGTTGTTCTGCCGTCTCCTTGGTATGGAAGCATCGCAGGACTTGACAACGCTTGTCATTACCTCTTTGGCAGTGGCTTCTGCGCTTGTTGCTATTGACAATGGTTCCTGCTCCATAACCAAGGCGAATGAATCAGCATCGAAAGCATTTTTGTTCCAACCGACTGGCTGTGGCCTCGCACGACTGACACACAATCTTCGTTTGGGAGTGGTGTTGATTATATGACCACCATATAATAGCTTGGTGGTCGCTATTAGTAAACTCCTCATCGACCCGCCACTCACAGCCCCCTTTAATTAGGTTGCTGCTAACGAATGTCACATCGATAATGGAGCTGGCTGTGCCTTTGCGATATGTGCTTACGGCTCCTGTGTTGAGGAGTACCAGGTTGAGCGAAGACATGGTCTCAAGGAGAGTTCGTCCTCTCGCGCTCGTTTCCCGGCATCCCCAGTCAATTGCCCAGGCGTTGAAATCTCCTGCGATGGCGACCGATTCACGCTTCCGTACATCCTCCGCCAAGGTGTCCAAGAACAACTCGAACTCCTCGAGCTGTGCACTAGGAGGTGCATAGCAGCTATAGAAGTGAACCCCTCCCACTTTGGCTCTCACAAGCCATGGTTCGGGGGTATTTGGGAGTTGTTGGAACGGAAGTTTACCGCAAGCCCATATCGCTGCTCTGTCCGTTGTGTCATTTACCCAGGGCAGGGTGTCGAAGTTTTTGTACTGCTCGCAGATTATGGCTACGTCGCAATCCAATTCCCGCACCCGCTGTACCAGTAGGTCTTGGGCTGCTTCGCAATGGTTGAGGTTGAGTTGCAGTACTTTCATTTACGGGCTTGTGCTGCTCTCATCGCCTGTTGGTAGATCGGACATTTCCAACTACCCGCAACGTGCCGGCAGTCTGACCTACTATCTTTCTCTTTGCAGAGTAAGCACTTGGCAGGTTGTTGACAAGCCGAGGCATTGTGACCCGCGCCTCCGCATCTGTGACAACAACTGCTTCGGTCAGTCTTGCCTCTGCACGCCTGGGCGTTGTGCCCAAAGTGCCAGCATTTGAAGCACCGTCGAAGGCTGATCCTCTCGCGAACACGTACTGTGCCCACGCAAGTTTCAGCTTTCCAGTGCGATGGATTTCTTTGGCCTGGACCTCTGGGAGACAAACAACTGCCGTTTGTGTTGATCTATATGCCCGTCGAAGTGATTTCACTGCCTCCTCAGTGATCTCTGCCAGGCCGTCGATATTATCTTTGAGCAGCTTTACCACGTCTTCCTTGGTACTGATCTCATCCAGGTCTTTAATTTCAATCTCGATTTGCGGTATTCGAGATTGTACAGTGGCCCCGCTTGGGAGCTTATTCTTGATGGCGTTACAATAGCGCTCCATCTCCTGAGCGTCTGCCTTCGCGAATAACAAAAGGAGATCTCCCTTAGCTGTTCGTCGGATCTTATTGACTTTTTTGCCTATATCCTGCAAGGTGGGATCATTTTTCTCGCCTTTCTTTATAAGCAGCGTACAATGTGGCGCTGGTTTTTGCTTATTGGTCCTCGGGGCCTTTTTCCTCTTTACCACTTGCCAGTCAGTCCACTGGTTTGAAGGTTGGTTTTTGGTCTGCGGTTTAAGCTTGGATTTTAATCCATTGTTTCTCTCCGCTTCTGAATTGACCACCCTACTTGTTGTTGCCTGGTGGTTTGCCCGATGTTCTGGCAACTTCCTTTACCGGCTTTAGCTTGCTAGCTAGCACGGTTTAAGAGTTTTAAGTGGTGGTGCCTTACTTGATGAGGCTACTGAGGGCGAGGCCTTCGGTGGCGAGGTCCTTGCTACAGAGGCTACTTTTATTGAAGCCGCCTGCTTTGGGGGCCCTGGTGTTGATGCAGCCGTTTTGAGTTAGCTGCTTTTGAGGCAGCCGCTTTTGGGACCTCCTTTTGCTTTCCACCTTGTGTCTGAGTGTTGACAACTTTACTGGCGATGTCTGTGTTGTAGCAGGTTTCGCTACAGGAGGTGGCCCCGTCGTTGACGTTGATATTTGTCATATTCTGACTTAATGGCGTGTGCCAGTTTCTTGATCTCATGATGTACATTGTGCCTAGGGCCAATGAACCTCAAGAGCTCATCGATCTTTGCTCCTAATTTGTTTGGAGCGCCACTCTCATTTGTGCCCTTGGTTGGACGTCAACTCCACTATTCGCCTTTTGGAGGACTTGGCTGGATAGTGTCTTGCTGCCAGCTCTAGTTGTAATGGTCGAATGTACCATTACTAGTGTTCTTCTTCTTGTCCTATGTGACGGAACCAGTGATAATTCGCTCCCCCCAGAATCTGTGGAGCGTGCACCGGCCACCGAGGCTTTCACCGATCGAACCGGTGGGGCGGGATTACTCCTCTGAGGTACCCGCCTGGGTATTAAGTTCACCTTATCACCCATATCCATAATGGTTTATTTTCGGGGTCCCTTCCCCTATCTGATTTTGGTCCGCCCTGAGGAAATCCTCAGTACTCCCCATTGCTGGAGAGCGTTCCCCTATCCGCCACCTGGGGAGGCGCCCGGTAGTGGACCAACAACCACCCGGGTGTGTGGTGTGTGTTTTTTTTTTTATCCGAAGAGGGGGGAAATACATTGCGTACTTAACTAGCACGTGCTAGCCGTCGTGCGGGACTCCCGGTGCAATGACTTTAAAGCAAGAGTAAGTCGTTGCATTGAACCAGTATACCGTATACCCGCTAAAACCCTAACCTCTTTCTCCTACAACCATGGTCCCTTGCGGCACTCTTACTCAATACTACTTCGCAAGGTGGTTTATTGCAGATGTTTACTGCTCTTACATGAAAGCCTCTAAAGCCTACTCCTCGAACGTATCGCGGAGTTCTTTGAGGATAGTCTCCGCGTAATCTGATACCAAGTTCCAGGCTTGGGGCCTTCAGCATGGCTTCTACCAATTGTTCTGGACGATATTAGTCTCCAGAATCCTCTCCTCAGCAGCACGTTGATCCTGAAACCGGGGGCAGGAGAAGAACACGTGTTCCGCGTCCTCTACCACGTCCGTACAGTGTGGGCAGTTTGGGGAGTTTGCCCTCCTGAACCTGTGCAGGTATGCTCGAAAGCATCCATGTCCAGTCAGTAGTTGAGTGATGTAAAACCCAACCTCCCCATGCTGGCGGTTGACCCAACGACTGATGTTAGGTATCAATCGATATGTCCACCGGCCTTTAGTAGAGCTGTCCCACCTCTCCTGCCATTGCCCTAGACTCATGGCTCTTTCATCGCTGTTTCCTGTCATTTGGTCTTTTTCTAACTTTCTGCGATAAAGCCGTCCCCTTTCTGCAGCCAGGATGTCGATTGGCAGGGTAGAGGCAATCACACTCACCGCCTCGTAAGACACAGTGCGGTAGGATGATGCCACTCGAATCGCTGAGAGCCGCTGGACTGATTTCATTTTCCGGCGGTACGATGGTAGCTCGAGCGATTTCTCCCATACGGTGCCCCGTACAAACAAACAGAAGTAGTTACTGTTGCCAGTAGCTGTCTTCTTATCTGTCTAGGGCCCCCGACATTCGGCATTATTCTAGATAATGCCCCCTGTACCCCAGCTGCTTTCTTGCTGGCCGCGATTATGTGCTCTTTGAAGTTGAGCCGTGTGTCCAGGAGCACCCCCAAATAGCTGATGAAGGGCTGCGACTGTATGTAGGTGTCGCCTATTTTGAGGGTGATGGTTTCCCTTGCCTTTCCGACTGCTAACAAGAAGTGTTTCGGTCTTTTGCTCTGCTAAACTCAAGTCCGCTGCGAGCATCCAATGCTGAATTGTGGCTATAGCGAATGAGAAGGTTGTTTGTATCTCCTCTATGTGCTTGCGCACTATGATCAATACCACATCATCGGCGAATGCCACCTAGCCTGACGCCCTCAGGCAGACCGAGCAGGAGCAGGTCGTTGTACATTACGTTCCATAAGAGGGGGCCAAGAACAGAGCCCTGAGGTACACCTCCTGTGATCTTTTAGTCTCTTGCCCATTTTCAGTTTGGTACAACAAGATGCGGTCCTTGAAATACGCTGAAACCATTCTGCGCAAGTACTGCGGAACTTCCATCCTGGCAAGAGCCTCCAAAATGCGGTCCCAGCGGGCCGAGTTAAAGGCGTTCTTGATATCCAGGGTGGCTATTAGACAGTACTTTTTTCCACCTCTTCTCCATCTCTCCCGAGATAGCCTCTCTGGCGATGTGGTAACGAGTGTCACGGCATCGATGGTTGATCTCCCCTTTCTGAACCCGAATTGGTTGGTGGAAAGTTTTGGCTCAACGTAGGGCTCCAGCCTATCTGCTATTATTCTTTCAAGGAGTTTTCCCGCAGAGTCCAACATACAGAGGGGACGATATGATGACGGTTCGTCTGGAGGTTTCTTTCCCCCTTTAGGTAGGAGCACAAGCCTCTGCTTTTTCCACTTAGTCGGAAAAACCCCCTGCTTTAGGCAGGTCTCATACATGTGTAGAAACATGTCAGGCCTATTGGCTATGGCGCATTTTAGCGCGATGTTAGGTATGCCATCTGGACCGGGAGCCTACCGTTTTGGAGCCGGTTGCACGCGCCCATCAGCTCATTCATAGCCACTGATGGTATATCTTCGTCCCTCACCTGCCACGAAGGATAAGCGGGTAGCTCAGGCTTCGCAGGAAACAAGTGAGTGACAATGCGGTGCAATGATTCGGGGCAGTTCGTTGATGTCATGGGGGTGGCCTTGATTTTATGCATCACGATTTTATACGGTTTTCCTCATGGATCTTGGTCAACTTCGTCACACAATTCCTTCCAGTAGGATCTCTTGCTTGAGAGAATGGCTCTTCGTAGTTGTTGTCTTTTGATCTCATAGTCGAGCCTTAGTTCTTCTGTGTTGTGACCCTGTCGTCTCCGTGCTCGTTGATGCAGCCTTCGTGCTTTGAGACACTCTCGTCGGTGTTGTGAGATCGTGTCGTTCCACCAGAAAACTGGTGGGCGGCTGTTGTTCTGCCGTCTCCTTGGCATGGAAGCATCGCAGGACTTGACAACGCTTGTCATTACCTCTTTGGCAGTGGCTTCTGCGCTTGTTGCTATTGACAATGGTTCCTGCTCCATAACCAAGGCGAATGAATTAGCATCGAAAGCATTTTTGTTTCCAACCGACTGGCTGTGACCTCGCACGACTGACACACAATCTTCGTTTGGGAGTGGTGTTGATTTCCCATATAATAGCTTGGTGGTCGCTATTAGTAAACTCCTCATCGACCCGCCACTCACAGCCCCCTTTAATTAGGTTGCTGCTAACGAATGTCACATCGATAATGGAGCTGGCTGTGCCTTTGCGATATGTGCTTACGTCTCCTGTGTTGAGGAGTACCAGGTTGAGCGAAGACATGGTCTCAAGGAGAGCTCGTCCTCTCGCGCTCGTTTCCCGGCATCCCCAGTCAATTGCCCAGGCGTTGAAATCTCCTGCGATGGCGACCAATTCACGCTTCCGTACATCCTCCGCCAAGGTGTCCAAGAATAACTCGAACTCCTCGAGCTGGGCACTAGGAGGTGCATAGCAGCTATAGAAGTGAACCCCTCCCACTTTGGCTCTCACAAGCCATGGTTCGGGGGTATTTGGGAGTTGTTGGAACGGAAGTTTACCGCAAGCCCATATCGCTGCTCTGTCCGTTGTGTCATTTACCCAGGACAGGGTGTCGAAGTTTTTGTACTGCTCGCAGATTATGGCTACGTCGGAATCCAATTCCCGCACCCGCTGTACCAGTAGGTCTTGGGCTGCTTCGCAATGGTTGAGGTTGAGTTGCAGTACTTTCATTTACGGGCTTGTGCTGCTCTCATCGCCTGTTGGTAGATCGGACATTTCCAACTACCCGCAACGTGCCGGCAGTCTGACCTACTATCTTTCTCTTTGCAGAGTAAGCACTTGGCAGGTTGTTGACAACCGAGGCATTGTGACCAGCGCCTCCGCATCTGTGACAACAACTGCTTTGGTCCGTCTTGCCTCTGCACGCCTGGGCGTTGTGCCCAAAGTGCCAGCATTTGAAGCACCGTCGAAGGCTGATCCTCTCGCGAACACGTACTGTGCCCCACGCAAGTTTCAGCTTTCCAAGTGCGATGGCTTTCTTGGCCTGGACCTCTGGGAGACAAACAACTGCCGTTTGTGTTGATCTATATGCCCGTCGAAGTGATTTCACTGCCTCCTCAGTGATCTCAGCCAGGCCGTCGATATTATCTTTGAGCAGGTTTACTACGTCTTCCTTGGTACTGATCTCGTCCAAGTCTTTAATTTCAATCTCGATTTGCGGTATTCGAGATTGTACAGTGGCCCCGCTTGGGAGCTTATTCTTGATGGCGTTACAATAGCGCTCCATCTCCTGAGCGTCTGCCTTGGCGAATAACAAAAGTAGATCTCCCTTAGCTGTTCGTCGGATCTTATTGACTTTTTTGCCTATATCCTGCAAGGTGGGATCATTCTTGATACCTCGCAAGATATCTGCATGGGAGCTCTTCTCGCCTTTCTTTATAAGCAGCGTACAATGTGGCGCTGGTTTTTGCTTATTGGTCCTCGGGGCCTTTTTCCTCTTTACCACTTGCCAGTCAGTCGACTGGTTTGCAGGTTGGTTTTTGGTCTGCGGTTTAAACTTGGATTTTAATCCATTGTTTCTCTCCGCTTCTGAATTGACCACCCTACTTGTTGTTCCCTGGGTAGTTTGCCCGATGTTCTGGCGACCTTCTTACCGGGCTTTATCTTGGTAGCTAGCACCGGTTTAAGCGTTTTAAGTGGTGGTGCCTTACTTGATGAGGCTACTGAAGGCGAGACCTTCGGTGGCGAGGTCCTTGCTACAGAGGCTACTTTTATTGAAGCCGCCTGCTTTGGGGCCGCCGGTGTTGATGCAGCCGGTTTTGAGTTAGCTGCTTTTGAGGCAGCCGTTTTTGGGACCTCCTTTTGCTGTCCACCTTGTGTCTGAGTGTTTGACACCTTTTACTGGCGATGTCTGTGTTGTAGCAGGTTTCGCTACAGGAGGTGGCCGCGTCGTTGACGTCTGATATTTGTCATATTCTGACTTAATGGCGTGTGCCAGTTTCGTGATCTCATGATGTACATTGTGCCTAGGCCCAATGAACTTCAAGAGCTCATCGATCTTTGCTCCTAATTTGTTTGGAGCGCCACTCTCATTTGTTGCCCTTTGTTGGACGTCAACTACACTATTCGCCTTTTGGAGGACCTGGCTGGATAGTGTCTTGCTGCCAGCTCTAGTTGTAATGGTCGATGTTGTACCATTACTAGTGTTCTTCTTCTTGTCACTATGTGACGGAACCAGTGATAATTCGCTCCCCCCCAGAATCCGTGGAGCGTGCACCGGCCACCGAGGCTTTCACTCGATCGGAACCGGTGGCGGGGTTATCCTCTGCAGAGGTACCCACCTGGGGTATTAAGTTCACCTTATCACCCATATCCATAAATGGTTTATTTTCGGGGTTCCTTCCCCTATCTGATTTTGGTCCGCCATGAGGAAATCCTCAGTACTCCCCATTGCTGAAGAGCGTTCCCCTATCCGCCACCTGGGGAGGCGCCCGGTAGTGGACCAACAACCACCCCGTGTGTGTGTGTGTGTGTGTGTTTTTTTTTTTTATCCGAAGAGGGAGGAAATACATTGCGTACTTAACTAGCACGTGCTAGCCGTCGTGCGGGACTCCCGATGCAATGACTTCAAAGCAAGAGTAAATCGTTGCATTGAAACCAGTATACCGTATACCCGCTAAAACCCTAACCTCTTTCTCCTACAACCATGGTCCCCTGCGGCACTCTTTGTCAATACTACTTCGCAAGGGTGGTTCATTGCAGATGTTAACTGCTCTTACATTGAAAGCCTCTAAAGCCTACTCCTCGAAGGTATTGCGGAGCTCTTTAAGGATAGTCTCCGCGTAATCTGATACCAAGTTCCAGGCTTGGGGGCCCTTCAGCATGGCTTCTACTAATTGTTCTGGAACGATATTAGTCTCCAGAATCCTCTCCACTTCAGCACGTTGATCCTGAAACCGGGGGCAGGAGAAGAACACGTGTTCCGCGTCCTCTACCACGTCCGTACAGTGTGGGCAGTTTGGAGAGTTTGCCCTCCTGAACCTGTGCAGGTATGCTCGAAAGCATCCATGCCCAGTCAGGAGTTGAGTGATGTAAAACCCAACCTCCCCATGCTGGCGGTTGACCCAACGACTGATGTTAGGTATCAATCGATATGTCCACCGGCCTTTAGTAGAGCTGTCCCACCTCTCCTGCCATTGCCCTAGACTCATGGCTCTTTCATCGCTGTTTCCTGTCGGTTGGTCTTTCTCTAACTTTCTGCTATAAAGCCGTCCCCTTTCTGCAGCCAGGATGTCGACTGGTAGGGTAGAAGCAATCACACTCACCGCCTCGTAAGACACAGTGCGGTAGGATGATGCCACACGAATCGCTGAGAGCCGCTGGACTGATTTCATTTTCCGGCGGTACGATGGTAGCTCGAGCGATTTCTCCCATACCGGTGCCCCGTACAACAAAACAGAAGTAGTACTGTTGCCAGTAGCTGTCTTCTTATCTGTCTAGGGCCTCCGACATTCGGCATTATTCTAGATAATGCCCCCTTTACCCCAGCTGCTTCTTGCTGGCCGCGATTATGTGCTCTTTGAAGTTGAGCCGTGCGTCCAGGAGCACCCCCAAATAGCTGATGAAGGGCTGCGACTGTATGTAGGTGTCGCCTATTTTGAGGGTGATGGTTTCCCTTGCCTTTCGACTGCTAACAAGAAGTGTTTCGGTCTTTTGTTCTGCTAAACTCAAGTCCGCTGCGAGCATCCAATGCTGAATTGTGGCTATAGCGAATGAGAAGGTTGTTTGTATCTCCTCTATGTGCTTGCGCACTATGATCAATGCCACATCATCGGCGAATGCCACTAGCCTGACGCCCTCAGGCAGACCGAGCAGGAGCAGGTCGTTGTACATTACGTTCCATAACGTTCCATAAGAGGGGGCCAAGAACAGAGCCCTGAGGTACACCTCCTGTGATCTTATAGTCTACTTGCCCATTTTCAGTTTGGTACAACAAGATGCGGTCCTTGAAATACGCTGAAACCATTCTGCGCAAGGTTTGTGTGTGTGTGTGTGTGTGTTAGGTGGTTTCCGGGAATTCATCCGCGTAGTTGATAACTGATCCCTGCCGGGATCAGTGGTAAAATGACGATGTTTTGGCAGAGTCACATCTGCCCTCTTCAGGTCGGTTCACATAATGCTCGTAGCCTTCTGCTTTCGCTTCTAGCTACTCGAATCGAATATATATATACATATATATATATATATATATATATATACATAAACCAGAAATATATAATATATATATATATATATAATATAGACTTATTTGGGATAATGGTTATATGGGATTTAAATTCTTAAATCAAAGGGTAGGGTATAACATTTTTTTGGTCGTCATAAAGTTCTTGATAAACAAAAGCAAACGATTATTTTTTGCCTATAACGAGTTAAGAATTTTATTTTGTAGAAGAAACTTTCAATAGTTCAAAAATTACTTGCCATAAAAATTTGATAACGTACAAGATTTGTTAACTTTCTGGTATATTCGTTTATGTTTCAGAACGCCTAACTTTTCGACAATTCTATTTCAGATATTTGAATGCGCAATTAAGAATAAACAGTAATACTGACCAAAAATAAGTAGTGACATTGACAAAAAGTTAACAATGTAATCATAATCTGAGACGGAGCTACCAGGTATATCCAGCCATAGTGTTTTTTTACGGAGAAAGATCATTTAATTATTTTTTGACGACTTTTTCGAATTTTTAATGTGCACTAGCACAACAGCGACAAGCATTTGTTGTAGTAGATTGCCACAGGCACGAATTACAAGACACTTAAATTTAAAGATGTCAAAAAGAAACTTTTGATACCGGACAAAGTCCATAACCTAAACCAGAAATTATGAGAATAATGAAATACTATTAATGCAGTAAATTGGTTATATTTTTTTAATATGTAACATATTGTATTTCTTTGATGAAGAGTTAGGACTTTTATTACGGCAATCGTTCAAACTGGTCATCGGAATATATTGTTTCAAAGTATGTTATGTAATGTTATTTTGTTACCGAAAATCGATGGAATTTTAAGTGAAAGTTTTCAATTTCAGCGTAATTTCACGACAAACATTTCGCTAATTATGCTACAAGAAACTGTGTATAAATAGAAAAACGTACCTAATTATGCATTCAAAAAACCAAGAAGTTGTTAGTGAAGATCAAAGAATGATAACCTTGGCATTTCTATTTCCTGTCTTTGATATATCTTATTCTGATCAAATTTTATAAACAAATTTTAATCAGAAAGTTTCAAAATCGGTTAAAATAAAATAATTCTTTTTCTGATCGGAAGATAATAGAAAGAGCATAGGATATTATAGTATAGTAAATAGCCTATTTTATAGTTAACTACAACTTTTGCAGACATATAAATAAAGTCCGCATGTTGTAAAAAAAATCAACATATTTGCCAACTTTTGAATACAATAAAATACAACAACTTTGGTAAACTTATACACGGCGAAAATAATAGAAAAACTGAACTGTGGTTGAAATAGAGGGTGGAATAGAATTATAGTTAAATAGGCTGCATAATAAAATGGTGGCAGGATAGAACATATATGCAGCAGCTCAATATATGCAATATCTGAACCATGAGTAGAAGTAAAATTATAGTTATACGGTGTGATTATAACACATTATACTTTCCAGGGTGGTTAATAAAATACAGAAAAATGAAGTCCATTAGCATAGATAAAATAGTTGAAATATAGAGTGGAGCACAAATATAGTGTTTAAAAAAAATGTTAAATTTGGTGGCCCCTAAGCAGATGCATATAGATGGTGGTTGAAATATTTTGAAGAAAAAAATTATCGTTATACGGGATGGTGCAATAACTGATAGACAAATGTAAGTTATAATGGTTGGCAGCAGTATATATGGGATAGTTTAAATATAGATGTAAGTAGAGTTATAGTTTTACAAGGCCGTTCAAAAAATGTTTCAACAAAATTCTTATATATGGTGGCCAATAGGCAGTTACAGTATTGGGAATTGGTGGATTTATAGTTAGGCAGAGTGGTACAAAAAATGTTATATCGGGTGGCCCATAAAGTTGTATATACAAGGTGGTTGAATTCGAATGCGGAATAGAAGCGTGGATAAAAAACAGTTGTTACATAGGGTTGACCATGAACAACTGCGTATATGGAATACTTGAAATATGGGGCGAAGCAAAATTATAGTTTTACACTGTGTTTAACACAATGTTAGAAAAATTTGCATACAAAGAGTGGTTAAAATATAGGGTGAAGAGAAATTATGTTTTACAAAGCGGCTCAAAAATTTTCAGAAATAATTTTTATATAGTGTAGACCATAAGCAGTTGCATAGCTGAAAGATAGGGTGTAGTAGAGTTATATTACATTTACAGGATGGTTGCACTATAGGCTGAAGTTATACAAGGTGGTTAAAAAAAATGTTGAAATAAACTGTTATATAGGGTGGCCCATAAGCACTTGAGGATTGGAGGAAATATATTTGGGATTGGTGGATTTTTAATCATGTAGGGCCGTTTGGAAAAAAGGGGAAAAAATATAATTTTTAGCAAATAATTGTACGTTCTATACGCGGGTGAAACCGCGGGAAACGTCTAGTAAAAGTGTAAAATGAGTCGATGAATGGTTTTGAAAATTATATCTAGACAAAATACCTATAAAATTAGATACGTGACTAAACAAAAGATGGCAACAAAGCAACATATATGGGACGGTATAAGATAACCATAAGTGACATGATGTGGGATTAGAGTACCAAGCTCAGGCTCGCCTACGTTTGCAGCGATTGCGACAGTGATGACGTTGCCGTCCTCGCCGCATGGAAAAGGAATATATAATTAGATTCACATAAAATACATGACTAGCAGATAGTGTTTTTTAACCAATCTAGTCCAATCTCATGTCACATATTCGTATTTTATACCTTTCCATATATTGACGTACATGTTGTATCCATATTTTGTCTAGTCTTGTATCTAAAGTTACATATAGTTTACCTAGACGTAAGTTCACAATCATTCCTCTAGTCCTACGACTGATTTTATAGTTTTTTATGTACCCAAATATCTAATGTTATAAATCATACATCTAGTGTTAGACATTTCTTCAAGGCTGAAGGGTGATATGGCAAATGTGACGGATTTTGGTTCAGAAGACATACTTCGGAAATCATGTGTTACGTATGCAGATCGCTCCATTACTTAAAAATCTCCATTTTGAGAACATTTTCAGGGTTTTCAAGGTTTTCAATGATTTGCTAAAAAATGAAGGATTGTGGGGCAAATCGGACGACTGATTTTGGATTCAGGGGCCAAAAATCGGAACTTCGGAAATAATGTGTATATCGCTTTATTACTCCATTTTCAGAATATTTTCAATATATCGGAAACCATATATTACATGCAAAGTTCAGACACTTTATTTTGTTGGCTTTGGGGGTTATTTACTGGTTGCTAATCACAATTTGTAATATGAAGTGGAGTTTAGTTATTATTCCATTTCTGGCGTGCTCGACTACTACAATGAAACTACCACACAATATTTTACTATTATAAACGATAAAGCAAACTCCCCTAGAGTAATCTGATCCATGTTTACAAATGTCAGAAGGCGTTCAGCATTAATGCCTACCGAACAAATACTAAACAACTTTCATGTTAAGGTTTATAAGATTGTTACCTTCTACAAGCCATACCTTTCAAACAGCAAAACTCATCTATATCAAGTTAGATATTTCTGGGATTATGTCGTAGTTCTCTAAATTCACAATGTTATTATTATAAATGATAAAGCAAACTCCCCTAGAGTAATCTGTTCCATGTTTACAAATGTCAGAAGGCGTTCAGCATTAATGCCTACCGAACAAATACTAAACAACTTTCATGTTAAGGTTTATAAGATTGTTACCTTCTACAAGTCATACTTTTCAAACAGCAAAACTCATCTATATCAAGTTAGATATTTCTGGGATTTATGTCGTAGTTCTCTAAATCCACAATGTTAATATGTTTCCCCGCAAGAAATAATGTAGTTAATGTTAGTAATTCAAATATCAAATTGCCCAAATGCTAAATTGAATTAAACTGAAATTCCTGTTCGTATTATGGAGTAGGTGAAACAATAAGATTACCTCAGGGTTAAAAAATACGGAACCAGATACTGACACAAAACAATAATTGATTAATCATTCATTCTTAAATCAATATCCGCCCCAGAAATGTTGTCACAATTTTATGCATTTGCTTGTGTTTATACATCTGTGGCACACCAAAGGTTCTACAGTTTTTCCAGTACTATAATAAGGTCAGATTTAACCTCTTTTTCGTCTATATTTGTATTAAGATAACTCTAAACTAAAACAGAAACAATAGAAAACTCATTTTATGTAGAAATAAACTCAAATTTACATTGCAAATTTATATGATGGTCATATTTAAAAATGTACGCCAAACATTAGGTCTCATCTAAAATATGCTTTTACTGCTGATCATAAAGCTTTATGGCTCTTCCCTACGCGAAATATATTTATTAAAACGTTTACATAGATGTTTTATATTTTACCTTTCTATACAGTGGTAGGTGTGTGTGTGTGCTTGCATGGAAATTCATTGTGCGCAGTTAAAATATAGGGCGAAGTAAAATTACAGTTATACATGTGAGTTCAAAAAATCGTACAAGTAAATGTGATATTGGGTGGTACATAAGGAGTTGCATATAAGGTGGAATAGAATTAAAGTTATATAGGGCTGGTTCAAAAAATGTTGTATTGGGTGGCACATAAGTAGTTGCGTATACTAGGTGGTTGAAAGAGTGAAGTAAACTATAGTCATACAGAGTGAATCAAAAAATGTTTAAAAAAAAAGTCAAATAAGCATATTCGGTAAGAATAGTTGAGTTATCGGGCGGAGGGTTCAAAAAATGTTAGTCAGTTGCATATACAGGATGATTGAAATATAAGGTGGAGTGGAATTATATTTATACATGGTGGTTAAAAAAATGTTATATAGAGTAATTAATTACTCTTCAACTACGCAAAAAGTAAATTTACTGCTTCTATCCCTTCCGAGAAACCCTGGCTAATGTGGCATAAGACTTATGCTACATTAGCCATACCCAATATCTTCAGATCTATTAAAGATATCGGGATGTTTATTATGCCAGAATAAATTGCTAACTAATTGCTCTTTAAGTACACAAAAAGAAAAATTATTGCCAACACCCCTTCCGAAATACCCTTACTAATATGGCATAAGACTTATGGTACATTAGCCATACCTATAACTCCGGATCTAATAAAGATATCAGGAGATTTATTGTGCCAGCATTAATTGCTAATTGAATACCCTTCAACTACCACGGGATGTTTCTTATGCCAGAATTAAAAGACAATTAATTGCTAAAAAAATGTACTACCCAATACTCAATATCTCCAGACCTAATAAAGATATACTGATGTTTATTGTGCCAGAATAAATTACTAATTAATTTTTCTTCAACAGCACAACAAGAAAATTTATTGCCCCAACCTCTCCGAAAAAGCTTGGCTAATGTGGCATAACACTTATGGTACATTAGCCATATCCAATATCCTCAGCTCTAATAAAGATATGGAGAGATTTATTGTGCAAGAAAATATTGCTAATTGATTACTCTTCAACTAAGCGAAAACTAAATTTATTGCTCCAATCCCTACCGAAAAGCCATTGCTAATGTGGCATAAGACTATATCAGCCTTGTCTATTTCTTGGGATCTAATTAAGATAACGGGGTGTTTCTTGTACCAGAATTAATTGCGGATAAAAATATTTAAACACTGGGCACTACAGTGCGTAAGTGCACTTCAACATTAAGGCCAGCCGCAAAATGAGACGCAGCTTCGTGACGTGACGTGCGGTTAGTCACGGCGAATTTACACGGACTGCGTGAATCACGGCGACGGACATAGCAAAAAAATCCTCAGTTTCGTTGTGTCAAGTATGATAATTTCTACATGTATTGATTACTTGATTTCGGAATCGAAGTCCTCGGACCTCAGATAGTACTCATGCCTTTTATCATATAAAACTTGACGAATACCCACTGCCTTAATTAATTTTTCTTCCATTTTTTAAAACCTTTGAAAACACTCACTGTGACAAACTGCAGCATAAACACTGAGTTCCGCAGGTCACCTTGAGCATTATTTGCATCACGTCACGCTTCATTGCCAGATATGGCAATCCCATATATTTACCCGGATTACAAATTCTCTCAGGTCACGTCATTATTATACGGCCATAGGTCTGAAAATGGCCACGGTACAAACGTTCATACTTTGGTCTCTATTATGACTATTTCATATGCACATACTTAAAGAATTATATTCAACTTTAAAAATATTGCCTTCTACGGACATATTGAATGTATACAGGTACAAATATATTCCTGCAGATACGTACAACGTATCAAGTAAAGAGAAGAAAGCGCTCGTTTACTGTCGCACGATTATCTGATCTAGTGGAGTATTAAATAATTTGAATAAACAGATACTTTGGTCTCTATTATGACTATTTCATATGCACATACTTAAAGAATTATATTCAACTTTAAAAATATTGCCTTCTACGGACATATTGAATGTATACCGGTACAAATCTATTCCTGCAGATCCGTACAACGCATCAAGTAAAGAGAAGAAAGCGCTCGTTTACTGTCGCACGATTATCTGATCTAGTGGAGTATTAAATAATTTGAATAAACAGACAAAATAATTATAACTAGACACTGCTTGCTAGCTAACCTGTACGTTATTTTTTTTTCTTTAATTTTAAATTACGACAAACAAGCCAACATTTTGGGGGTGCTATATTTTTATTTTTCTCAGATGAGATTCTTGATTTTATTCCTGGAACGTTATCGTCTGCGAATTATGTATTGGTCTCCATCTAGTTTTACGGAAATGGCTCATTCAATGCTTATAAAATGGAAATAATAAACTGATTTCTGCATAATCTGTTATTTCATAAAGATACTTAACATAAACCTATGATGTTTTCTATTCATAAAACTTGAGTTAAGTATCTTGATGTCATAACAGATGATAATAAAACAGTAAAAATATAGTTAAATATAACTAGTCCTGATATTAAAGATAGAAAAGAGAAAAAGACTTATGCCACATTAGCCAAGGTTTTTCGGAAGGTGTTGGAGCAATAAACTTACTTTTTGCGTAGTTGAAGAGCAATTAATTAGCAATAAATTAAAGGCTAGATCCGAATTCCTCCTTACGAAACGGATGATATGACATAATAGACGTAATATTTTTGGCTTATCAATTTTCTTCATTTTACTTTTAAACTGTTCTAAAGAAAATTGACATTTCAAATTATCGCGCCAATTTAATTAGTACGAGTACTTTTTTGTGAAATAAAACTTTGACGCACACCGCTTTAACATATGCGTCGTTTCGGAATAGTTTTGGGGTAAGCTATAAATAAAATTTTAAAGGGAATTCCTCTACCTCGATATCGCTTGTTAGTCTAGCACTCTGTTCTGAATCAGTTTCTTTCTTACCATACGCCGGGATATTATCTTTAAGTATTGAAAAGTGATTGTATGAAAGATTAAGTATCATAAGTGAGAATTGTAGGAATGGGTAAAAAACGACGTTTCAATTATTTTCTCTCTAGGTGGATAAAGAGGTTAGATTGATGTATTGGTTTGTGTAAAGCATGCTTTTACAATCGTTACCGTTTTTTTTTGTGATTTTGTGATATTTTTTTATTGAATTTGCTGAAATAGTATTTGCTTTCAATTTTTCAACACCAGAAAAACCACTGAATCATGCTAGTTTACATTTATAGTTTTTTGAGAATAACAACCACATTTGCACAGGAAGTCACTATATGTATATTTAATATCAAACATTCCAAAGTCTAAATTAGTCTCCATAGTCAACGGAATTACTATAAAAGACCAATTAGGAACATTTGGTACCCATATTTGAAATATAAGGACTTCTTAATGAAGTGTCTTTGTTATTATTACGTACTACTCTGTGGGTTCCAATTACACTAGTCTTCCAATTAATAAAAACTTAAACGACAATAAATAATTCATAATTCAGAATAATTGCAGTCTGACATCTAATGTCTAACAAAAATTAAACTGACCAAAAACTCATCCCTGCTGCCTCAATACACTTATACAGGGTGTAGCATAATGCAGTGCAGATATTTGCTATTCCCTCATTAAGTTTTTGGAAATTGCAATACGTTGGAAAAATTATACTAAAAAGTAAAATGTATTTTAATTTTGAATTTGCATGATGATTTTCAGAAATATGTAGTTTTGGATTTATTATATTTATTTATGACGTGATATTATAGCTTCTTTCAATAGTTTCTTAATAAATTCTTTGAAAATAAGACATTTATGTAAAAACCGTGCCAATTGATTTACTGAAGCATTATAAAGGAATTTTTTTCAACTTTGTAATATTTCCTTGTCTCAGTAAGCAATAATAACTTACTTATCTACATTGACATCTTCAAAAAATCAAAGCGTAGCTGCCTAAAACGTATAATGCCCAACACTACTCACAAAGAATTGAGAAAGTTGACAAGTAACATGAATTTACAATGTCATAAAAAAACTCACCAATAAGTGAGTTGTTTTTTATTCCATGCTTAACATTTCCACATTGATATTTCGTAAACAAACTTCATGAATGAAAAACCGCCACAGAAAATCGTTCAATTTAATATTGAAATAAAACTAACTCTCATAGCTAAAGCAACCATGTCAGAATATTACATAAAAAATAAATATCTCATTACTTTTTTGCAATTTCGAATCAGAACCTTCCGCAATAATACTTTTATTACGGTCTACGCTTAATAAACGAAAGTAAATTTAATCCAGTGGTACCATGAGTTGTGTTTCATTAACTCTATTGCAAATATAAATAATTTTTTCCTTAAATATCCCTTCATTTGATAAAAATGGTAGAATATTGTTTGTTTTACTGTTCAGTTGATGAATTTGTTGTTCCTGTTACTATTTCCGGATTGTTTTCTTGCCGTACTGGTAAGATTAAGATCAATACACTTTGTTGAGTTGTATTCATGTTTCATTTATGGTCTAGTTGACAATTGAATTGGGAGTGATGTCTACAAAAATGTGAAAGAGCACATCAACAATTGGAATTATTAAATTAATAAATTTAAATTTTAAAATATTAGTTTAGTTAATTAAAAAACAGATGCTTAAAGAAGAGGAAAATTTTAATAAAACAGTTCCAGCTAATGGATGTCTAACCCTATTATAAATATTTTTTATTTAATGTTGAAAATAGAGCTCCGCCTGTCCTTGTCGTTCCTATAATCCAAAACAAACCTAACAAATAAAATGGTTTTGCAATATTTGAAGTATTTTTTTGTTAAGTTATGTATTATTTTTACATCTGAAAGGTGTTTATTGTTAAATAAAAATTGTTAATAGTTAAATTATGTTTCTTTAGATGAGACTAGAACAACTATATTTCGTGACAATGTGATATTTTTAATAGTTATAATCTAATAATTATAGATATAATAGATAATAACAGAAACAAAAACATCATTTTGAATTTAATAACTAACACATTTAAAAAAAACTGTGTCATATTTTTAAAAGTAAAGTCTTCACAAAGCTAAATAATCTTGGGGGCTTCCGTTTAAAAACTTGTAAATTAACAGGACGCAGCTGTAGTTAACAATCAGTAATTTTTTTTCGAGGATTTTGTTTCTTCACATTTGTAGATAATACCCAGCTTTTTTTAATTTAATTTGGGATTTAATAGTAGAGAAGTTTTCTTTTACTAGTGAATCTTGTGATGGCCGGTTTGATGCATCAAAATAACGGCACAGTGTTTACTACGCGGAGCTCCATTTTCAATATTAATTAATTAAAATAATTAATAAAATTAGAAGACATATTATTCATTGTATTTTTAAACCAAATAATTAACCACATTGCACATCCACGCCTGGATTTTCTTAAACTTTCGTGAAACCCGTGAAGGCAAATGAAGTTCAAATTCAAACTCTATTCTCAAACGAAACTTGCTTAAAAATAATTATTTATATTTGATTCATTATTAAATTTAGTTTAATGTAAAGTGAATAAAATATAAATTAATTTATAAATAAAACTCGAATGGGTAAAAATATAACTAGCAAATTCGGACTAAAGTAATTTTAGATTTTTTTATGTGACACGATAAATATGCTTTAAATGAACTAGAATGTTTTTAATTAACAAATATAATCTACTGCATGAATGGCATACCGACATGTACTCTACCGCTCATGGCAGACGTCATAGAATAACAAGTTAATTCATTAAAACGTACCATATTTATAGCTCTTTATATTAATATATTTTTCAATTTGTATTCAATACTCGTCAATATTCAAGGTGAATGCAGTGATTCCAATGTCTTTATGATGCAATGCCAATAAAAAGTAATAAATATGTGTACAAAGAAATACTTTTCTGGATTTTAACAGTTAAATTCGACAGCTGAATGTGTCTAACTTCATTTATTCATAAGCCATCAAATCACAGGAATTTATTCAGCCGAATGTTTAAAACAATCTATCAGCAGCTACTAATTAAAATTAGCTGCAGTATGCTTTCAAACATAATATACAAAAAGAAGTAAAACCGAATTCCATCGACAATTTTGTTTACCAAAGCTGCAGGAGGTCTTATATTAGATTTTTAAGTACATTAATGAAGGTTTTTACTCAAATTTTCTTGTTCCCAGAAAAAATGAGAAGTTCTTATGAAGTCATTCAATGTACACATTTAGAGTTTAAACATGTATGTATATTGCAAATAAATAACAGTATTAATACATATACATTGATAAAAAATACAAAAAAATGAACCTTTTGACACATAAGCTCACCTAAGTACTGTTGTAATAGTACGATAAAATTTCAGTAGATACTAAAAAGTTACTTGAAACAGTTTGTTTTGAAAAATTCAGAATATAGTGCTGTAATTAAATGTCTTCTGCTAATACAATTGGTTATAATAGAAGTTCTCACCGTAAAAAAGTGATTGGAATACTTACGGCCACATTTTGATCTTAGACTACTAAGATGCGTGAGTCATTGTTGGCTAAATTAATTAAAATGGGGGGGGTAGTAATGATGAAGTGGCTCTGGACAGTTGATGAACTTAGATCCTACTCTAGATATGGTTGAAAATAGCTTATCTATTCAGAAACTGTATGTAATGGATCTGGTGCGTGCACTGGTTTAAAGAGAAGGGGATTATGGTATAATTTATGTTCATAATGGAAACCCACTTCAGTGAATCCTAAAATTCTGTAACAAGTGTTGACCTAAAATTCTGTAACAAGTGTTGAACTCTAAGAGAGGCCACAAAAGTTTTGGAAAACCCGGGTATTGTTTACAGGAAAAATATGCAGAAATTCCTAATATTAATTTTGGGGGCCTAATTATAGAATTAAACGGAAAATAAAAAAAAACATTTTCTAACACATCATTCAATACATCAAATGAGGAATACAAGTATATATTTTTCATATTTTTAAAATTAATTGTTTAGGAGATAACAAAAAATATTAAATAATTCTCATTTCCCGCTTTATTTCCGAAACTTAAAAGTTTTGAAAATAATTAGGGGTACTGGGGCTCACTTGAAATTTATAATAAAAATTAGTAGAAAACCCAAAAATTAATTTTGGGGACACATTATAGAATTAAATGGAAAATACAATTTAAATTTTCAAACGCATTATGTGCTCATTATGTGAATTACAAATATATCATATTTTTAAATCATTTGTTTAAACGATATTCACTTTAGAAACTACACTATCTAAAATTTTGAACAATATATTATATTTGTATTTTTAAATAATTTGTCTAAAAGATTTAATAATTTATTATTTAAAACTTGACCTATTTTCTACTTTATCTACAGCGCCTAAAATTCAGACAGTAGATTATAAAAGGCTTCTCTGAACGTGCAATAGTAAAATAAAACTCTAATGTTACTATGTGTGGAAAGTGTATATTTCTTATAAATTTAAAACGCTTCCTTTAAAAGATATTAGGGTAAATATAAGAAACTGCACTCATTCCTTGCTTGGCTCAAACTGGAATATTAGAATCATAAATGTGGTACGGAACCCTTAGTATGCGAGTTCAACTCGCACTTGACCAAATTATTTAAATATTGTAGGTTTCATAACATCATAACCTATTTGAAGTTTGGCAATACACTTGTATTATTACCTGCTGAGTTATTTCTAGCTTTATAATAAAGATATACATATAATGAAATGATGGGTATTGAGTTCCTTGATACTCAGTATATAGTAACTGGAAATGTTACTTACATACGACGTATTTTCATCTAAGATAATGGGAGTGAAAAATTAACTTTAAAGAAAATAGAATAGTACATTGAAACAACTGCATATTAAAACGAACTACTAACTTAACTAGTTACCATATGATTTGCCGTTGTTAGAAGTTAATCTGATAAATTTCAGAATTATTTTCACATTATGTTTTTTGGATAAGTGTATATAGAACTAAAGATACAAACCGTACAATTAAAGTTACTGTTCTCATATCAACCGTAAATCACATTTAGTATTCTTGTGATAAGTATTTTTGATAATAACTTTTAAATATTTTAAATTGTATACATAATTGTAAACCCTATACGTTCATCCTTCATAACTAGTAACCTAGTTAATTTCAAAGACTAACCAAACTAATGAAACAAATTGTTTTTTATGAATACTCAAGAAAAAATGTTCAACATAAATAGATTGGAGTATAAATTTCGTTACTGTATGCTCTATAAAATTCCTAATTATATATACCCCGTCGACAAAAGTTATGTCAAATACTTCGTAGATCTCTTGAGGACTGTAAAGTCTCTGTCCCCACATTGAGAATCAAAGTGCTGAAATGTTACCATTTATTTGTTTAGACAAGTGGAAAATAAGCAATGTTTGTTGATTCAATTCTCGAGCCATTAGAGACTGCTCCCCTATTAGGGTTGTTCTCTCTGGGTAAAGCTACATTCTATGCATACATTTTATATCGTAATGGCTTGCACCTGCATGCTTATATTATTCTGCCTTGTAAAGATGATGAAATTAACGATGATCATGCTACAGTTTTAAAGAATATTTAGGTATAGGAGTTTGACGGCAAATAAAAATCCGAAACAAAAATTGTTTTCCTAAAATGAACTGGACTCATGACGTCTTAAATTTGTTGCTTAAAAAAGTAGAGCTGAATCATAATTACAATTATTTTTCAAATCTACGCCCAAGCACCACATACCTGGAAAAATATTTCAATCATGCATTGTCGTAAAAATGATAGTGTAGACTAAATGTATAAACATTATTCATATCATAACAGAATTATTGAACCTCTTCTAGTCTATAAGTAAATCGCAGATTTTGTACCCACATTAATTGTATATGTACAAAAAAATACAGTAAGAAAGATAGATTAAATTCAAATGAAATTGTTTTCTTTATCTCAATTTTATTTTGGAGCATATTTATTTCTCATTTCAAACTGTGGAGTAAAACTTGTAAAAGCACTGTCATATTTTTTGTGTAAATCCTAAAAATAATTCATAGTGTTACGAGAATTCATCCAATAGCTGGTGCAATCGGCCATCATCCAATTCATGGAAGTAACATTCCTCCGATATTTCTGGGCAGTCGAGATATTGTTTGTCTATCGACCCGAGGCCGACCGCTGCCGTTACTGGGAATTCCCTTGAACCTTCCTGAACACATGAAAGAAGTTTCCCGACGTTGACATATTAGAATAATTCCTAGAGAAATATATAAATACGGACAGCTGGCGATGGGATTCATTCAGTATTCGACGGTCCTATTGTTAAGTTAAGATAAATTCTAAATAGTTTTTGTGAATATAAATTGTCTTAAACTAGTGGAAATAAATTAGAGTGAGTTGGACTGTGTTTTTAAATGAATCCAAGAACTGGACTGAACCCGAAGAGTTTGAAAATAAAAACATTACAATATAAATGTATTTGTAGGTACATGGTTTTCATTCAGTAAATGGTCGACAGAGGTTGACTTCTTATAATTGCGGTTTTCAAAATAGGATAATATGTCTAATGGAGTTTTAACTTTATGGAGTTTAATTAATAAATATAAGCGAGGGGCGTACGGGTTCAACATTGTTAAAGTCTGTTTTGAAATTCATTGAATGCTTTAATTAAGTAATTTCTTTAAGAGTATTTTTAACTTGAAGTTGTATTTCTTGGTGGGATCTTTGGTAATAATAGGATACTTGGAATGGTTTAAAATGATTTACTTTTCTTGATGCTATTAGAATTTGAGGAAGAACTCAGGAATATCAAATAGGATGTAATAGGACAAAGTGAAGTCTGAACAACTATTTTCGTTAAATTGTGTCCGGACATGGTTAACAGAACCTTTAGCAATGTCGATAATTAACTGTTACATAACAATCAGTCCCAGCTTTCTTATTCTTTTGGCAATCTGTTGGAATATATAAAAACAGCACAAGAATAATGTATTGTCACCTGTTGAAAATTTGATAAGAATAGTTTATTATGTTTCTAACGTGTGGTGACAAAATTGAACTGTAAACAAATGTGAGTTAAAGTGAGATGTAAATTTAGAACTGAAAATGTAATTGTAAATCTATGCATCCATAGATTTTTTCGAAACATTACATAACTTATTTTGTAAAATTAAGCCAAATCCTTACTACTGTTTTATTCAACTTTATAATTACATAAAGTTGTATACAACATACTGAATCCGAAAGAAAGTTGACCACCAACGGACAAAATACGAAATACTATGAAGTCTAATTCACTTGTGAACTTGACCTTGACTTAGTTATTGAGAATATTTCATTACTTTATAAAACAGTGGAGGCAGCCTAAAACATCCACCTTTTTTTGCCGTAAATAATTCTTAATTGTAAAGTAAATATAAATAATGAGAATAGATAATGTGTTGAAATTTCGCAGCGGAAATCCTATTTCTACTGTCACAAATACTTGCAGTAATAAATTCGTACATTTGTATTGCTATTTAGTCTTAATGTTTCAACAATGAGGTCTCGCTACTTCAAATAGCGTTACACTAGTAGTACCGGTTGTGAATTTTTTGTGTACGATCCTATTAATGAAACCCATCATGCACGACGTTATTTTTTATGTTGCACATTTGCACGTACATACTGCTTCTTCGTATTATTTTGCTATTGTCTACTGTATTGGCTGTAGTTTTTTTGTGATATGATGCACTTTGTTTTGTACAGTTTTTAAAACGTTAAGTGTATTTGTATTGTGTTTGTTTTAATGGTAGCGACATTGATTATCAATATAATTATGTCAATAGTAAAATAAATTTCAATAGTGTTTTGTACTGTAGGAATTATGTCTAAAAACAGGAAATGATAAGGTAAGTCGATTTTTTTGATATTCATATCCAAAAATAAAAGTGAGAAATTATTACACTTGACTGACCTTCCTAGGTACTGAAGTCTGCATATAGGTATTTACATTATTTGTATGTTCATCGTTCTAACTACTTTTTTAAGTTTTCTTATTATAAATTCAATTGATCTTTAGTTGTTTTCGTTCTAACATATATACCTATTCAGTAATAGTTCGTAATAAATTGTTTAATAAATAATTTATATATAAAATAACAAAGTTCGCTTCGTATAGATTTGCCAGTGTTTCATTTTTAGATTTTTTTTAAATATTGTTTAAATATGATTGGTCAAAATCATATTATTGTTTAACAAATAAAATTTCATAATAAGATTTCAGAATTATTCATCAGAATTTTGTTTGTTAGAGTACCGCCAATTCGTTAGAAATCCCCGAGATGATCTGTAATATTGTTACGAGAATTCATCCCACAGCTGGTGCAATTGGCCATCAACCAATTCATGGAAGGGACATTATTCCGATAAATTCTGGGAATCCGAAGTGTTTGTCTCTCAACAGGCCCACCGCTGCCGTTACTGGGAATTCCTTTAAAGCTTCCAGAACATGAAAGAGTTTCCCGATGGTTCGTGGACGTACCAGACAATTCCAAGATAAATATATAAATAAGAAACAGCTGGCGATAGGGGCATTCAGTTTTCGTCGGTCGTATTGAATACTTAAGTAGATATAAATTGTAAATAGTTGTGTTAAAGTAGTGGAAATAAATTAGAGTGAGTTAGACTGTGTTTTTAAATAAATCCAAGGACTGAACTGAACCCGAGTGTGACAGTGGTGAGAGTTGCGGTTTATTTGTGGAACTTTAGAAGTGAAAAATAAATAAACTAACAATGTATAAAACAGTGAGTTTGGACCAATTGAAAGTGGCGGACTTAAAAAAAAACTTGAGGAAAGGGATTTAGAAATTAGTGGTAAGAAAAGTGAATTAATACAACGGTTACGAGATGTTCTAATAAAGGTAAGGATCCCGAAACTTATTTGTTTGAAGTTTCTGGTAATGGAGACATGAGTATGCTATTAAAACAAATGGAAAATTTAAAAGAGACCTTACAAGACAAATTGCTAGAAAATTCTAAAACTCTAGAAGATAAATTGCTGGAAAATTCTGCAAACTTGAAAGAGTCGTTAGAAAATAAATTAATGGAGAATTCTAAAACCCTAGAAGATAAATTAGTAGACAAACTACAAGAAAATTCTAAAGCCCTAGAAGACAAACTGCTAGAAAATTCTAAAACCCTAGAAGACAGATTACTAGAAAATTCGAAGTCTTTGGAAGATAAGCTACAGAAATTACACGAAAATGCTCAATCCTTAGAAGAAAATTTGAAAAGCATGGTTCAGGAAAATTCAGAAATGCTGGAAGAGAAAATAGTCGAGAATGAGGCTCGCATAGAAGAGCTAAAACAAATAATGGAGGGTGAGATCAGCAAAATAAAAGAACAGGTAGTAACAATGCAAAGGGGAGAAACTCCACCAAAGACCGAAAGCCGAAACAATCCAGAAGTAGTGGAGTCGAAAATAGGCCTCGAAGGAGCAAGACACAAAATGAAACCTCCCCAATTTGATGGAAAATCATCATGGACTAATTATCGTCGCCAATTCGAGGCTGCAGCAAAGTTAAACGGATGGTCGGCAGAGGAGAAGGCAATAGCATTAACACTCGCCTTAAGAGGTGACGCTACAGATATTTTGCAAACCTTGAATGCCTCTGAGCAAGAAGACTACGAACAACTGGTCAAACATTTGAAACTGAGGTATGGACAAACGCATTTGGAGCACGTTTATCACTCCCAATTGAAAAATCGCTACCAGAAATCGAATGAATCCCTTCAAGAGTTTGAAGCTGTTATTGCCCGTCTGGTTCGCCTTGCCACACCGGAAAATGTGATTGAAAGGTTAGCAGTGCACGAAGCCAGACAAGCATTGACCCTAGCTCGACCGACTCAATTAGTGGCTGCACTGGCTCGAGCTCTGGAATTCGAGGCAGCGAAAAATACCTGTAGAGGTCAGGGCAGAGTCCGTATCATTGAAGGAGAGTCAGAAGACGGCGGATATGATAAGGCCTCTGTAAAGAAGATAGTAGAGGAAGTTCTTACTGAAAAAAGACAACTGAGATGTTGGAAGTGTGGTAAGGTAGGGCACATACGAAGTCGTTGCAAGGAGGCCCGACTTCCGCGTCGGAAAACTAAAGAAGGTCGATGTGAAGGGGCCATCGTCGACCTGTAGCCAACAAGCCCCAACTATCAACGCATATGTCGCTTCGCTACGTAACAACGCTAGCAGTGTCTTTGTAGATGGCCTTATTAATAAGAAGCAATGTGCAATGCTGCTGGATACAGGTGCGACAAAAACAGTTATAAGGCCCAACATTGTTTTAGACAAGGCAATGATAAAACCAACAAAATGGCAACTGCGAACAGCGACAGGAGAAGCAGCGGAAGTCCATGGTGAAATAGTGGTTGAAATGACCTTGGGAAACACAAGCATTCTACATCGGGAATTAGTGGCAGACATCGAAGACGAAGTAATCATTGGAATGGATGTCATGAGCTCCAAGGGATTCCAGTTAAACTTCAAGAAGTAGTGCTTCATGGAAAAGATGACATAATGCTTCGAGCCATCTTAGCAGAGTATGTCAATGTTCCGGAAAGAGCTGAAATCATTATAGATGCTTGCTTAGATGGGAAAGCTCAAACTGGAACAGTAATGATGTTTGATCCCGAACTTAATGACGGAAATGTAGGCAGAGGAGCCGCACTGGGGAAGACTCTGTTTCGTGCCAGGGAGATTGTTCCAGTAAGAGTAATGAACCTGATTCATTACTCGGTTGTGCTAAAGAAAGGAACAACTTTGGGCCATTGTTCAACAGTTTCCTCTGTAGTCAGAAGCACACAGCATGCAGAAATACGACCACGTAAACTGTCTGAGGAACTGGAAAGACTCATCACCGATTCATCTAAGAATTTGAAACCAAACCAGAGAGCAAAATTGAGGGACATCGTTAGAAACTACCAGGATATCTTCGATGTAGGGAATGGCAAAAGAGGACGAACTGATCTGGTGAAACATAAAATTAATACTGGGGACGCTCAACCTATTCGACAGTCGGCGAGAAGACTACCTCTAGCTAAAAGAGAAGAAGCCGACAGGATAGTGCGCGAGATGGAGGAAGAAGGTGTTATTGAACCATCCGATAGCCCTTGGGTTTCTCCAGTTGTCTTGGTTAAAAAGAAAGATGGTTCGACCCGATTTTGCGTGGACTATCGGCAATTAAACCACGCTACAAAGAAAGACAGCTATCCTCTCCCAAGAATAGACGATACCCTAGATACGCTGGCTGGATCGAAGATGTTTTCCACCCTGGACCTGAAGAGCGGTTATTGGCAGGTGGAACTTGCTAAAGAAGACCGAGAAAAGACTGCTTTTACCATCGGCGCAGGACTTTATCAATTCACGGTGATGCCGTTTGGACTGTGTAATGCTCCAGCAACGTTTGAAAGATTGATGGAAACAGTGTTAAAAGGGCTTTCATGGAAAACGTGCCTGGTGTATCTTGACGACATTATCGTGGTTGGAAAATCTTTTGAAGACCACGTGAGGAACCTGGAGTAGGTATTTCGGCGACTTCGAAGTTCCGGACTAAAGTTAAACCCGAAGAAGTGTCAGCTGTTCCAAGAAGAGGTGCAATATCTTGGACATGTAGTTTCCGCACAGGGAGTAGCTGTGGATAAACAGAAAATCAAAGCCGTCCAGGAATGGCCGATATCTAAAGATATCCATCAGTTAAGAAGTTTCCTGGGGTTATGCACGTACTATCGTCGGTACGTAGGCGGATTTGCCAACATCGCCAAGCCACTTACTAGACTCACAGAGGGGAAGGTACAATACCAGTGGGACGAGGAGTGCCAGCGATCATTCAAGGCACTGAAAAGAGCATTGACGAGTGCCCCCGTCTTAATTTATCCTTTGCCAGAGGGAAACTTCGTTTCGGATACCGACGCAAGCAATGTCGGAATTGGTGCGGTACTTTCGCAGATCCAAGACGGTCAGGAGAAAGTCATCGGCTATTTTAGCAAGACCTTTACTGCAAGCCTGAACGAAATTACTGCGTTACACGCAGCGAACTCTTGGCTGTGGTGAAGGGGGTAGAACATTTCTATAAGTAACCTCTATGGTAAAAGATTCCTCCTGAGGACTGATCATGCAGCACTGAAGTGGCTCTTGCAGTTTAAAAACCCCGAAGGACAAGTGGCCAGGTGGATTGAGCGGTTGCAAGAATTCGACTTCGAGACTGAACATCGCGCAGGAACAAGCCATAAGAATGCTGATGCCCTATCGAGGAGACCATGCCCTGATGACTGCAAACATTGTCAGCGAGCTGAAGAAAAAGGGGCTGTTCTCTGTAGAACTACCGTCGATGACCATTGGCAACCTGAGGAGATCCAGAAAGACAAAAAATTAGATCCAGAACTAAAAGAAGTTATCCGGTGGAAGGAAGAAGACCGCAAACCTACGTGGCAAGAGATTTCCCGAGACTCACCAACCATAAAGTCGTACTGGGCTCAGTGGAACTCCCTCATCCTAGAGAATGGACTTCTCAAGCGCGTCCTGGAAACTCCAGACGAAGGAAACGACAGAAAACAGATTTTAGTTCCCAGAAATAGGAGACCAAAGGTTTTAGGAGAACTACATGAGGGTACAACTGGAGGACATCTGGGAGTAACAAAAACCCTGGGGAAGTTGAGAGAACGCTTCTATTGGGTAAACTGCCAAGTAGACGTTATGGAGTGGTGCCGGAAATGTACGGTTTGTGCAGCAAGTAATGGGCCTCAGAAGCGACCAAAAGCTCCAATGAAGCAATATAACGTGGGCAGTCCATTCGAAAGAATAGCCATTGATGTTGCCGGTCCATTTCCTGAATCCGACTCTGGAAACAAGTACATTGTGGTGGTGATGGACTAATTTAGTAAATGGACTGAAGCGTATGCCTTGCCGAATCAAGAAGCCTTGACCGTTGCTGATGTCCTTGTCAAGGAATGGATCAGTCGTTTTGGTGTTCCCTTGGAGTTGCACTCAGACCAAGGTAGGAACTTCGAGTCTACTCTTTTCCAAGACGTCTGCAAACTCTTGAAGATCAATAAAACACGGACGACAGCATTACACCCGCAATCCGATGGAATGGTAGAACGGATGAATAGAACCATTAACCGCCATTTGTCAAAGGTAGTCTCTGACCACCAAAGAAACTAGTTGTCTGTGTACGAGTCCACGGGTCAGACCCCGGCCAGTATTATCATGGGACGAGAATTAAGACTACCATGCTATTTGAAGTTTGGATGTCCCTCAGGAGAAGAGACCGCAGGTGAAGACTATGTCAGCCAGCTACGTCAAAAGATGAACGAGTCCTGTTAAACATCGAGAATGCCAGTGCCCGAATGAAGGAAGCCTACGACATCAAAGCCGAGAGCGGAGAATTCCAAGTTGATGATCTTGTTTGGTTATATAACCCGCAACGTCGCCGTGGATATTCGCCCAAGCTACAGAGATCTTGGGAGGGGCCGTACCAAATTGTGAATAAAATCAACGATGTTGTCTACAGAATAAAGAAGCTGCCTCGGGGAAAACCAAAGATCGTACATTTCAACAGGTTAGCCCCTTATGCCGGAAGTCATGACAGCGAAGATGACCAAGCCCAAGTCCGCAGCATCCAACCGCCCGATGACGAGATGACCTTCGAACAGTTTATGGCACTGTACTCTAATGGGCAGAAAGTGCAGCACGACGTGACCACAGAAGAACCCCGAGACCTGTTTGAGGTGCCCATAGAATATGCCCTGGCTCATTGGGTGGCTCGAGATCTTCGGATGTCCAGAGGAATAGCCAAGGTGTTTGCCAAAAAGTACGGCCAGTTCCAGAAGCTACGGGAGCAAGATCCAGCGGTAGGGAATGTCCTTCGTCTCGAAGATAAACAACCAGTGGGTACCAGACACATCTTTTATTTGGTAACGAAAACATTCTCGCAGGAAAAGCCAACATACAGCGATCTTTGGAAGACTCTGGTAGAATTGAGGAATGTAATGATGGAGAAGAATCTGATGAAACTGGCGCTCCCAAAGATAGCCTGCGGCTTGGATGGACTGAATTGGAGGGTGGTGAGAAGTATGATGGAAACAATCTTTCGATTCAGTGGCGTCGACATCCTGGTATGCTGTCTCAGTACTCGCAGCCCAGATTCGAAGACCGTTGACTGTTACTTCCACCAAACTTCTCGTTGTCGAAATGGAGAGTCCTGCAAATATCGTCATACCAGGAAGGATTCTGGGACATTCCGGGACGAAATGGCCTTAAGGAGGGGACAATGTTACGAGAATTCATCCGACAGCTGGTGCAATCGTCCATCAACCAATTCATGGAAGGGACATTATTCCGATAAATTCTGGGAATCCGAAGTGTTTGTCTCTCAACAGGCCGACCGCTGCCGTTACTGGGAATTCCTTTAAAGCTTCCAGAACATGAAAGAGTTTCCCAATGGTTCGTGGACGTACCAGACAATTCCAAGATAAATATATAGATAAGAAACAGCTTGCGTATGGGCATTCAGTTTTCGTCGGTCGTATTGAATACTTAAGTAGATATAAATTGTAAATAGTTGTGTTAAAGTAGTGGAAATAAATTAGAGTGAGTTAGACTGTGTTTTTAAATAAATCCAAGAACTGAACTGAACCCGAGTGTGAAAATAAAAACATTACAATGTGTTACTGAACGGGATTCATTTACATCATCTGTCGATAGTGTTCCCTCGCTAGTTTCAAGAGCCTTCAAGTTTTAAGATCCAATCCCTGTATAGCATCTCGATAGCCTTAACCATTAGTATATCATTCTCTTGTAAGCCTTGTTTCTATATTGAAAGTATGGTCCTTAAATATTTTAACTATATACCCCCATTCATTTACGAAAATACGTGACAAAATTAATTGACAAAATTAATTGACAAAACCATCATCAACGTGTTCTAATGATAAAACATGACTAATTGAAACAAAATTCAACATTTTTTATCGATACTTTTTTGTTTTTTAACAAAAAAAATGGGAAAAATCAGTAACAATTTACCTTTACACAAAAACTACCCATGAAACCATGTATGCTACTCCAGGCAATGTTATACAGAAATGAAAAACCTACATAATGAGCTACTATATGCTCAATTTCGTTAATTGGTTCCTTTGATAATGGTACCTTTACCCGATATTAAAAAAAATCGTTTATAATTTTTTATATTTTATAGCTAAAACATTCTCATACCCAATTTATGTTCCAAAAACAAATGCTGTAGCCCCGGTAGTTTTGCAAAAATTCAGTCAATCCTATGGAAAACATATTTTTTTAAAAGGTCATATTACCTCACCGGATGACCCTATTATGAATCAACCACCGTTGGAAAGTAGGAGAGTTGATCTAGAGACTCATCGTCTCATTTTTCTAAAATTTAATGTATAAATACATATAGTTATTAAAAATATTTGGCCGCTTCGACTGATTTCTTCTGGACGACTCCATTCGAAAAAACCGCTAAGAGGTGGTACCTGTGAAAGTAATCTTAGTGCAAATTTCAACTTTAAGCATAATATGGATTTATGTAATAAATTTAGCAAAGTGGAATACCTAAACTCCATTTAGACACAGATGATAATAAAGAAGCAATAATAATATGCAAAATACGAAGACTGTTGTAAAAGATTATTCCATTTGTAAATAATTCAATAAAATATCAAAACATACATATGTAAAAAACTGCCTTGTCATTACTTGGTATTTATTAATAGAAATTTCTTAAACAGGAATCTGAATTAATCAATTTAAAAATTGCATTGTTAACTAATTGAAGAATAACATAATTTTTTTTTCTATTATTTACTATTATCAATTTGTATCAGCGTTTTATTTTTATATAGTAATATAAAATATGTACCTATGTATTGAAAGTGTAAACAATGGAACCTACCTACTATTATTTATTTATATTTTAAAAGATCAATGAATACAGAAGGCAAATTTACGTTTTTTATTTAAATTTAAAATAGGGTACGCCTTATGCATATTAAAAATGATTGCTCTATCATCTTTATAATATTATAATCAGTGTCTAAATGGAGTTTAGGTATTTCATTTTGCTAAATTTATTACATAAATCCATATTATGCTGGAAATATAAATACGTGTCTGCTTAAAATTAAAATTTGCAATAAGATTATTTATTATAAGGATAAATTTTCACAGCAATCAGCAATTTTTTGAATGGACTCGTCCAGAAGAAATGATTCGAAATGGCCAAATATTTTCATAACCTATATGTGTTTATACTTTACATTTTGGAAAAGTGAGATGAGGGGTCTCTAGATCAACTCTTCTATTTTCCAACGGTGGTTTATTCATAATGATAGATTCAACCGGTGAAGTAATATGGCCTTTTAAATAAATATATCTTTCATAGGATTGACTGAAATTTTGCAAAGACTACTGGGGCTACAGTATTTATTTTTAGAACGTAAATTGGTATGAAAAGATCTACCCTTTCAGTTAATAAGAATGTTTTAGCTATAAAATAAAAAATGTATAAACGATTATTTATTTTTTAGTATTTCGGGTAAAGGTTCCATTTTCTAATAAATCGTATAGGAGCACATTCTGTAGGTTTTCATTTCTATTCAACATTGGTCATAGTAGCAAATACAGTTTCAAGAATAGATTTTGTATAAAAGGTAAAAAATTAAAATAAAACGCATCGATAAAAAATGTTGAATTTTATGTCAATTAGCATGTTTTATCATTACAATATCTTGATATTGATTTTGTTCTACAATTAATTTTGTCACCAAAAGATGTTTTCCTCTGTAAATGACCTAAGCTAATATACGACAGAAGTAACTATCAAGGCTGGTTTCAAAACATGTCTTTTTTATGTACATGCAGTAAAACTCACAAGTACACAAAAATTTCTACTTTTTGAAATATAAGCATATGGGCCATGGGATATATAGTTAAAGAGGGGAAACTTTTAATTCATCTATGAAATCCATTTTATGAGAAAAACTCCGAGTTTGTGCAACTGTCCTAAGACAGCAAAAATAATAGTAGTTAATTTCATGTAATGATATAGTGTGGATTGTGGATTGACATATTTTAAGCTATCCAATGCTGGAAATACCCACCAACACCTAAATGATGTGGGCATGATCTACGCCGAACGTCACCCTTACATTCTGTTGATCTGTTTAGATTATCGATTGCATTGCAAATGATGCCAGAAATATTGCTGGTTTGTGTTAAGACATTGAAAGGTCATGAATGTAGATTGCATCTCATAACCTACAACTCGATTATTCGGATTTTTAACGAATAGTTGATAATTTTTAATATAATATGATTCCTGATATTCAGAAAACTGCTCATTTTCAGTTTTATGATCTTGATATCTCAAAAGGTCTTCACTTTTTAGACGTTATGTCTAAGAGCACTTTTAATCAGGATGTATAACATATTACAAGCGCAGACAATTTGACTGGGAACAAAACCTATGAGATTTTTGCCGGTATCAGCCAAGTCAATTTAGAAATAGACTCTACATTTAAAAATTTGTTTTTATGTCGATTAGAATAGAATGAATGAATCATTTGAGTGTCGCTACCATTCACCGGCATTGTATTTTACTCGGTCACAAATTGCACGCCACTACGTACGTTTAGCGCTTAATACCACCAGCACCGCACGGCAATGTTAGTAATTACGATGTAAATAATAATAATTTTCCGATTCACGACATTGCATTTATATCGTTTCGTGTTCACTCGACGAGTACAGCGACCTACCCGAGGAGGAGCGTTCCACTGTGCTGCTGCTCCGCGTCACCAAGATACCCACATCGCCCATCGCGACGCGTCGTCTTCTATCCGGCGTTATTACCGCCTCGGCTACTGCTGTTCCGGCGGTTCCGGCTGTCGAGGAAAAAGGAGCAAAGAACCAACAACTGCATCACGATCTCAGATATTATCCACAGGACCTTCTTAAACAGCTGGTGAGACGCAATTCCTCATCGGCGAATCGACGTGGCGTCATCGTGAGAAGAAATTCGTCGACGAAGAGGGCAGAAGGTCGTCGGATATTGCAGGTATCTTGATAGAGTAGTTTCTGTAATAATTGGTTGTATATTTTTAATGTAATTCGTTAAAAATTGCTGTAACCGTTTTAATTTATAAATAAGGAACTATTATAATATGAAATAATGTTTTCATTCAATTGTTTTTAATGTTTTTTATAGATCAAACCATATTATTAGAAACTAGGTGCCGTGAATCATATTATACAGGTTTAATCTTTCAGTTATCGTGTTCGCACGGTATTTGATTATACCAGTTGTTTATATGTATTTAGTTTGGATCATTGTTGTGGAAAAAATATTTATTTGCATTGCATATGCTTACAAAAAACTAAAATAATTCAAAGCAATATTGGTTCTCCTCTTCCGAAACGGTTTCTAAATTGCTTTACAACAAAAAATTACATTTATGGACATGGTTGACAGTAACCCCCCTCCCCATTACAGGACATTGTCCTGCGAAAGTAACAATATTATGAAAATCGAGATAAACTAAATGAAGTATTTTCTATAAATGCTGCAAAATGGACATTCATAGAATTCCAAGCTCTAGATTGGTATGAAATGGTATGATCTTATGGCACAAATGTTGATGTTGTTTTTCACCTAGTTATGCTTCTATATGTCGTGTATCTCGCAATGACTCGTGGGCCAACGGAGACGGATTTGAGACTACTGCTGCAGACCAGTAAAGCTTGCTACCAGTTTACAACCACAATGAAATTTCGGTCTGCACACGAACAAGACTGATGCCCAATCAATTGCGTTGTGCCATGAAAAAAATAATTTTATCGCGTAAATATCCATTTCTATTTTTGAAGAATGAACCATCTACATTTCAAGGCGACTGCTTAAGTGCAGCTAAGTGGTCTTCAGCCATCCAACATGAACTACAATTCATAAAGAAAAAATATGTCTCCAAAAGGCAAAATATCATTGATAACTGTTAAAATTAACAACGGACTAAATAGGCATACTACAAAGACATACTAGTCTATTGAGGCTTTGAACAGAGGAAAAGAATAGATTAAAATGACACATTTAGTCTAGTAGTAAGATTTGGCTCAATTAAACTGATATTATCCATAGCTGCAAAGGCAAAATTACATATACAACCATGGAAAACTGGATGCTGATATATTTTAGAAACAACCAGATGGTTTCACATATAGTACTGAAAAAGTCTATAAGTTAAAAAAAAAGTATTTATAGACCCAAAATAATCTTCCAGATGTTGGAATATATTATGATTCCTTAAATTTATGCAACAGCGTAGATTGATTGCAAATAATGCAGGCCCATGTCTTTTCGCAAGTGTTAACTAGCACAAAACGATCAATATTACATTTTTGTACATGGTGTACTGTTGCTTGTTCCAGATGAAGGAAGTTAAGAAGAATCCTCTTATCTTTAAAAAATGAGTATTCGAACCTTTTTACGGATGAAAATATTTTACATAAATCTGCTTCTGCTAAGAGAATTATTAATAGATTAAATATTCAAAATGCTAACTCTATAGTATACTAGCTGATCCGAGTGGTAGATCCAATACTAGCGATGAAGATCCAAAATCTACTAATGCATCATAAAGAGAAGTTGTTAGAAGCCTAAGTGACTTGTCTTAATGTACCAGGCCAGATATGTTTGCAGTAAATCATGAAAGCAGATTTTTAGAAAACGCCACAGTTCAATTGAAATAGGGTGAACTCAACTAAAAAATCAATAAATGGATACATAATCAGGTGGGAATCAGTGTTATTGCTTGCTAAACTATCATCAATCAGCCATTGCTTTATCCACCACTTATACAGAATACAAAGCTCTATCTCAAACCTCACAAGTATTCATGGGGATTTGAAAAATTGTGACAGATTTATGTGACATAAAGAAAACATCATTTCACTTTGGATAGAATATTTTAAGTGAAAATGAGTTAATTAAAAATCCATCAATTCATCACAAGAGCACCTAGCATATATGCTTGGATATCTACATATATTACACCAGTCAATAGAGATTTTTAAGTGACATAAAATTCAACAGCAAACCGCATAAGCCATCACGCAAATAATAATAATTGAAGTTCAAAAACCCCAAATAATATGGGGTATTTTCGTTTTTTGTTTATATGGTAAAAAGTAATGATCTGTTCAATAGAAAAATTGTAGATAATCAGAAAATCTCCAAAATAAGTGTTTATAAATAAAGAAAAGCTGGAAAAAACGATATAAAGTGAGTAATTTAAAAAATTCATAACTTGATTGTAATAACTGCTGGAAACTTAATCTGCCTCCTAGTGATAGCTTATAACGTTGAGATTAATAACGCTATATTTTGCAGAACGTATCGTATTAACCACGAAAGTTTGATAGCGATATGCAAAATATATTTTGAAAGCTTATAAAATGCACTTCACTTCGTATATCTTGGATTTTTGTCATAGTGTCGTAAAATGTATTAATACTGCTTTTGATTTTTGGCTTAAGCAACGGACCCTCCGATGTCTTGACAGTGGTGGAACCAGTGAGTGGAAAAAAGTAATTTAATTAATATCAGTAAACTGTAACAGGTAAGAAAATTCTAGATCCGTCCATGTTCCTTGGCAGTTATTGTCAGTGCACCGCTGGCTAGCTGTCGCATATTTGTACACTTAATGCAATTTTACTATTATTTTAAACCAATTTCTCGGCATTATAGCGAAAAATGAAGATAGACAAATTACAGTAGAGTTTATGAACTTTGAAAATATCCCGGTTGAACTTGTCTCGTTAATATGATGGGATGTGCAAAATAGCTCTCTCAATTATTTAAATTCGCATTCTTCAAAAACTACTTCCTTAATAGTATCCATCGTGAGCCCATATAAACTTAATATTATAAACTACCGTTTTGACGATGACTAATGATCTTCAGTGTTACTTATCAGAAAGTTATAAATTTTTGAGCAGTTTTTCTGAGTTTACTCGGTAAAAAATGATCCAATCAGGATAGCAATAATTATCTATAAGCTGTTACCAACGTGATGTTTTTGTTGCAGTTTTTTTTAATAAAGCATTAGTCAAAAGACCTTTTGAGGACCTACGAAGCAACATGTTCCATAATTGTCATCAAGATACTTACACTTTATAGGTTATGAATTATTAAATTTGTTTCATAGTGCTAAAGTAGGCCTTACCTTAAATACTCTATGCTGCTAGTAAAAAATATGCAAAGTAATAAATTCAAAGAAATAACCGATGGGTTAAACATAGCTTCATTGAATACCCAGATAGCATTATTTAAAAATATCCGACCGTACTATCATGAGTATTGAAATTCGTTCGGATTCAGAGCTGTACTATTTGAATGAAAAGAAATGAAATGAGCAAATAAGTTGGATATTACCTATCTATATGAAAACGCAAAAACTATTAAAAAACTTACAGTAACCTGAAGCTTTTTTTCAAAAATATAAATTTATATTTTAATATAATTCAGATTTTAATTTCGCTGACAACGAAGTCAGAGTAAGACTTTGAAACGTTTGAATTTTGCTACAATTTTTTCTCAATTATGGTGTTCAATGTCAAATTTAGTTTATATCAGTTATGAAAATCGAGTTCTTTTTTATCAACAATTTTCAAAATTATCATATTATTTGACTTCTAAATGATATTTGGTCTTTTGAGGTATTGATTCTGTATGTTTTAAAATCATTAAAAACACAATTTAAATGAAATTGTCAAAATCACAGCTAACGTCACCATCATATGCCCTCTTTAGTTTCTAACTTACCTTTATTTTAAGAAAAGCACAGTTAAAAAGCAGTAGACAAATAATGTCAATAGAAAAGGTCAGTAAATCACTCATACTTTAAATCCTTTTCCCAAAATATAATAATATAATTCAGAAAATAATCTTAGAAGAACAGTCGGGGATTATTGCCAACGAATCTCCACTAAAACAATTCAATCTTCGTAATAAGTAATACCGCAGACAGCATAGAAAAGTCACAAAACAACTTAAATAAATTATGGCCTTATGAATAACGCCAAGACAAGCATTTTATGATTGTCATTAAAAAGAACGGTAAAAGAAAGAAACCACTACGAAAATGAATATGTTAGTAAACAAGGTGTCATTAGTATGAACGAAATACTATGTAGCTATTTTGCTTCATACTGTAGCTAAAAGAAATATATTAATTACATCGAACCATTTGAAAGTGGTCATACCAGAGGATTATGGAAAACGTTTAAATAAGAAAAAGTTAAAAAATTAAAATTGTTGTTCTAGGAAGATTCAGAAAAGTTCACTTTTATTGCATAAACCAATATCTGACGGTATACCTAATAATCAGAATAACTAATAAGCCGCTGCTAGCAGATTTACCGATAGATTTGATTTAAGTTCAAGCTCAAATATAACCATCGTTATGAATTTTTTTATAGAACTCGTATTTACTAGCTATCATTTCTTATCAGAACGTAAAATTTCCCGTTCGTTTGTTTTCCGCGGTCAAAAATATTTGAGTATTCAATTATATATACCATCGAATAGGGAATACTTTTATATAAAAGCCGGCACACGTCGATTTTGTTTTATTTTTGGGGTTCATCCGAGATCGACTGAAATACTATACCCCCGATTTGAATAGAACATTGTTGCTGAAATATAGTAATAGGTAGTGACGACTAGGGCTGGCTATCTTTAATATAAAGGAGAGTTAACCAAGAGTTCTCATTAAACAGAAGGCAAGGAGGAAAATATTGTTTCCTGTTTTACATAGATGTCAATCAAACCTTCATTTGAGGTCCTCGTCAAGTAAAAGTAAAAATATTCGGAGATAAAGAGTTATGTAATATCTTTAACAAAAAGTATCTAAAATTAATAAGGAATTTAGAGAAACTGGTCATAAAAAGATTACTAATAATTGGCACAAACGCTAACTTAAATGTTTTGTTCAGTATGGAAGAGAATTCACACAGCAATTTTCCAGAGAGGGTATCAGAAAATGGAGTTCTTCAACGTCGGTATTACGTATTACGTGTGATTGCTACATCATTAGATAAAGGAAGCACCCACAGAAAGTTTCGCAGAGATGATGACTGTCCAAACAGTCTGCTGTCTGTGAGTTAAGATATTAAAGGGCAAAGTTCATTACAAATGGTTTTTTGCAAATAGACATCGCAGTTTTTTGTCATAAATAGAATAACGCCTTATAAACTGTCTCAACAAGCCAAAGTTTACGAAGTTTTTGCTCTCCTAATATTCCTTATTGGGTTCGTACTAGATTAATAGACGAACAAATCGATCATAGCCTCCTGATATCCTGCTGATTGACAAAGTAAATAGAAATTGAATATAGAGTATCTAACATTGCTCTATTTGCCCCTCTTTCAAGTTATAACGTAATTCTGGAGTTTATAATCAATGTGGTCCCCAGTTGTTACCGACATAAAAATTTGGGTATGGAGTCTGTGGGCACTAAAGGATCGTTAATCATTTATATTATTTTAAAACTGCTAAAATATAATTATTTTTAAACTTTGCTAATTAAACGCTTCCAAAGATCATCTCTATTATCAATCGGTTAAAGGAGTTGTTATACTAAAATATCTGGAGTACCTACTCACATCAACTCAAAATCATAGCAAACTAATCATCAAACATGCATAGAAACAATTTTCCAGACATGCCATTTAATGCAAACGTTTCTGAATGATTAACAGAACGTGATAAATTTCTAAAGATTCATAATCTTATCGGAAAAAAATATTCTAGGAGTCTATCAATGAATGTGAAGTACACTGGGCCCTCATACTTGAAACCATTCGACGGCTCTACTACTCGACCAAGGACGAATGTGATATGAAAAATGACATAAATCAGGTTTAAGATACGGGATACCTTCATTTATGTCAGTTTTTATACGACTTATCGTCGAAAATCGAGTCGTAGAACATTCGAATTGTTTCGAGAATCAGGTCCTTGTTATCATGTATCAACAAGGAATAATCCTGAGAATACTACGTGTGCAACTTTATAATAATCTGTAGGACCATTTGACACATTGGAAACGAAATTTTCCCAAAACCGAAACATCGGATTGTGTCAAACTCGTTATAACGTTACAACAAAAAAATGTCCTAATTGATAGCTTGTATTTTCATGCATAGTTGTAACTAAACAGCAATTTTTAATGAATTTTTATTCATAATTGTTCAACCAATTGATAACAATATTTATAAAGGTGCCGACGGTCAAAATATCAAACTCTTGGGAAATATCCGATATCAAGAAGAATGATGAGATAACAACGAAACGAAATTGTTCCGGTTTCTTCAAGTATGAAAAAAATCAACTCAATGGTTATGTCGATACAGCTCTGAATAAATGCGTTCCAACAACTGAAGAATCTCCAGAACATCCTATCATGGACCGATCTGTGGATTCCATCGGAACATGTTCTCTAGACGTTGAAGTGTCTGCCGATTTTTCAGGTACTAAGACTATGTGGTTAGATTAAGTTTACATCTAGATACGTAGATTAGTCAATAATTTCTGTTACTTTGGAGTAATGAATAACAATGATTGACACTCTTGTCTGTCATTATTTATTATTTAGTGGTTTCTTTTAATATTTTGTTTACTACTTTCATGTTATATTCACCAGAACTTGAATGGACGAATAAAACAGAATAATAATTCGATAAAATATTTTATTAACAATTGATAATTGAAATGAAAACATTTTATTATCGAAATTCACACACACTAAAAACGAATAATTACTACTGTTTACTTATTAACAATGTAAAACTCAGAAAAAACACGAATGTCAATGGAGGAGATTGCCAAAATGCTCGCCACGAACGTCTTTCAACACCCTAATCTTAAATAAAAGTTTTGACCTACCTAACCGCGAACGTTATTCTTAAGTCATCTAAAGCAAGGAGTTTTTTAGATTTCACATATCCCTATCACAAGAAGTCTAATAACATAAGATTAGGTGATCGTGAAGGTCATTCTATCGATCATCGCCTTCTTATCCACCGATTAGGAAATATTTGAGCTAGATACTGCCCAAACAATATAATAATAATAACAATATTCGCTACAAATTGAGGGTTTACTGGATCAGAATATAAATTTGCCAATTAATTGGCTAAATAATTATAACCATTCACATTGCCCTCAATGACAAAGGGACCTCTGATATGGTTTCCAACAATCGCTGCTCAAACATTAACCTTTTCTGCGTATTGCGATTGTTCTTCCCGCGCATACTGATCTGTGATATGATATGAACGTAAAGTGTATAAATAAGTGTCCTAAACAGAAAAAATAATTTGTACTAATTAGATAATATTGTTATTTCCATCATCTGTTCACAAAAAAAATTCTATCAAAACATCTTCCTTGCGCTCAAGTCACGAAACTGCTTTTCTATTTTATCAATTGTTACTGAGGTTATAAACGATAATACGGAAATTTTTCATGAATTAGACCAGCAATTTTGATCTCCGTAACCAATCATCTGAAAATTGACAACTACTGTCATACAGTTATAATCACACCTCATTTTACTTTTTATAAGGGAGCGGATTAACGTGGGGGGCGATGGAGACGATCTAATAAATCCGAGAATTGAACTGAACCCGAACGTGAAAATAAAATCATTACAATAATTACACATTTTATATCCTACATATTTACATCTTGTATACATTTTATACTTACCCCTCTATACTTACAACCGTTAAACTTATACGATGCATACCTTCAATCTGTTTAGTTACCCCCTCTATACGACGGTACTGACCAACGACTAAATGTAAACACTGCGTAATCTCCCATTCAAGTATACTAACAATCGGTATACTTATATCCTTAATACTAACACTCTGTATTGTAGACCAATCAATAGAGATTTTTTCGTGCAAAAAATACTATCAGGAAACTGCTGTGCCATCACATTAAGAACGATTTGTAGTGATATTTTGCTACCTTTTCCACTCGCAACTATGGTTTTTTACTTTATTATAAACAATTGAAACAAGAAAATTGCTTTTTTTTTCGATGCATGTTTATAAAATGAAAAATAAACTAATCCCAATGGTGTCTACAGGTGAATTGTAAACACAGTCTATCGAAAGCCGACACACACCGACAGATACCTTAATGCTAAATCCCACCATCATCCCTCCCAAATACAAGCAGTAGCAAATACACTTATATGCAGGTCACGACGCATTGCAGATGCCAAACACAAACAAGAGGAACTAAACACTATCTCACAGACCTTGAGGAGGAATGGGTACAGCAACAACACCATACGACGAGCCCTGAATCAACAAGAACTACCAAGGCACGAAGAAACCCAACAAGACCCCCCAAAGGCAGCGACCATCCTTCCGTACATACAAGGAGTGACAGATCGGATCGGAAGAATCCTTAGGTAAAACAACATCAAAACTTCCCACAAATATCATAAGACGATAAAAAGCATTCTAGACACTCCCAAAGACGAACGTCCACTAGAGAGTCACGGAGTCTACAAGATACCTTGCGGCGGATGCCAGCAAGCATATGTAGGTCAAACAAACCGTAGGATCGAAGCCCGAATCGAAGAGCACAAACTCAGCATACGAAACAAGACCACAACCTCGGCCATGTTCCAACATCAACAGCAAACAGGACATAGAATCAACTTTGAGGACTCTAAGCATCTGGCAACAGAAAACAACTTCAAAAGAAGAACAATTAGGGAAGCTATATAAATTGAAAAGGAAGGAGAAATCAATAACCGTAACGAAGCTCTACACCTGCATCAAGCCTGGAAGAACATCTTACGGGAAAAGAAAAACAAATTAAAAGAGAGTGCAACAATACCACAACGTTGCATTCCGTCACTCGTAGCTAACTATCAGGACGCCCACCCTTCTAACGAACATCTGCGGCCGCCATCGGTACAAACAGATCCACGTCATCGGTACAATTTGCGACAACGCAATGGTGTCACCCAATCAAAACAAACGGCACCGCCCCCTCAACACAATCGGAGGCGGGGCAAAGAAATAGGAGGGGACTCGGGAGATAGCATAAATAGCGGCGCGCACATATCGGAGCTCACTTCCACTTCAGACGCCACGGAGAGCAGGCATCGCGCGGGAACAAGCCATAAGAATGCTGATGCCCTATCGAGGAGACCATGCCCTGATGACTACAAACATTGTCAGCGAGCTGAAGACAAAGGTGCTGTTCTCTGTATAACTACCGCCGTCGATGACCATTGGAAACCTGAGGAGATCCAGAAAGACCAAAAATTAGATCCAGAACTAAAAGAAGTTATCCGGTGGAAGGAAGAAGACCGCAAGCGCGTCCTGGAATCTCCAAAGGCGGGAAACGACAGAAAACAGATTGTAGTTCCCAGAAATAGGAGACCAGAGGTTTTACGAGAACTGCATGATGGTACAACTGGAGGACATCTGGGTGTAACGAAAACCCTGGGGAAGTTGAGAGAACGCTTCTATTGGGTAAACTGCCAAGTAGATGTTAAGGAGTGCTGCCGCAGTAATTGGACTCAGAAGCGACCAAAAGCTCCTATGAAGCAATATAACGGGGGCAGTCCATTCGAAAGAGTAGCCATTGCTGTTGCCGGTCCATTTCCTGAATCGGACTCTGGAAATAAATACATTGTGGTGGTGATGGACTATTTTAGTTAATGGGTCGAAGTGCCTTGCCGAATCAAGAAGCCTTGACCGTTGCTAATGTCCTTGTCAAGGAATGGATTAGTCGTTTTGGTGTTCCCTTGGAGTTACACTCAGACCAAGGTAGAAATTTCGAGTCTACTCCGATCTAATCCGATGGAATGGTAAAACGGATGAATAGAACCATTAACCGCCATTTGTCAAAGGTAGTCTCTGACCACCAAAGAGACTGGGACCAGTATCTGCACTTGTTTCTAATGACATATCGTTCGTTTGTGCACGAATCCACGGGTCAGACCCCGGCCAGTATTATCATGGGACGAGAATTAAGGCTACCATGCTATTTGAAGTTTGGATGTCCCCAGGAGAAGAGACCGCAGGTGAAGACTATGTCAGCCAGCTACGTCAAAAGATGAACGAGTCCGGTTAAACATCGAGAATGCCAGTGCCCGAATGAAGGAAACCTACGACATCAAAGCCGAGGGCGGAGAATTCCAAGTTGATGATCTTGTTTGGTTGTATAACCCGCAACGTCGTCGTGGATATTCGCCCAAGTTACCAAGATCTTGGGAGGGGCCTTACCAAATTGTAAAGAAGATCAACGATGTTGTCTACAGAGTAAAGAAGCTACCTCGAGGAAAACCAAAGCTGGTACATTTTGAACAGGTTAGCACCTTATGCCGGAAGTCATGACAGCGAAGTTGACCAAGCCCAAGTCCACAGCATCCAACCACCCGATGACGAGATGACCTTCGAGCAGTTTATGGCAGTGTACTCTGATCGGCAGAAAGTGCAGCACGACGTAACGAGAGAGGAACCCCGAGACCTGTTTGAGGTGCCCATAGAATATGCCCTGGCTCATTGTGTGGCTCGAGATCTCCGGATGTCCAGAGGAATAGCCAAGGTGTTTGCCAAAAAGTACGGCCAGTTCCAGAAGCTACGGGAGCAAGATCCAGCGGTAGGGAAGGTCCTTCATCTCGAAGATAAACAACCAATAGGTACCAGAGACATCTTTTATTTGATAACGAAAACCTTCTCGCAGGACAAGGCAACATACAGCGATCTTTGGAAGACTCTGGTGGAATTGAGGAATGTGATGATGGGGAAGAATCTGATGAAATTTGCGGTCCCAAAGATAGCCTGCGGGTTGGATGGACTGAATTGGAGGGTGGTGAGAAGTATGATGGAAACAATCTTTCGATTCAGTGGCATCGACATCCTGGTATGCTGTCTCAATATTCTTAGCTCAAATACGAAGACCGTTAACTGTTACTTCCACCAATCTTCCCGATGTCGAAATGGAGAGTCCTGCAAATATCGTCACACCAGGAAGGATTCTAGGACATTCCGGGACGAAATGGGCTTAAGGCAATGTTTGGGGATAGCTGGTGCAATCGGCCATTACATTAGAACTTCTGGGAATCCGACAACAGGCTGCCGTGCAAGCTTCCAGGCTAGTTCACTTGCCACCGGGCAATGGGATCATTCAGTATTCAGAATGGGGGGCACAAGAATTCATTCAATCGGCCATCACTTCTGGGAATGCGAAATGTTTTGTCTCTCAACAGGTCGACCGCTGCCGTTACTGGGAACTCCCTTAAAGCTTCGTTCGTGGACTTACCAGACAATTCGAAGAGAAAATACAAATATGGACAGCTGGCGATAGGAGGCATTCAGTTTTCGACGGTCGTATTGTATAGTTAAAATAAAATGTACATAGTAGTTTCTGTGAATATAAACTGTGTTAAAGTAGTGGAAATAAATTAGAGTGAGTTGGACTGTGTTTTTAAATAAATCCAAGAACTGAACAGAACCCGTGTGTGAAAATAAAAACATTACAATATATATGTATTTAATTTTCTAATTTGGCTTGATGGTAACGCTCTAGGCAGACGCCTCTCGGGAATCTGCTTAAATGCATCACAATCTTGTATACAGCTAATTTTGCAACGTTTACTCGATGATGAGCATGACCAAAAATAATTTGGTCAAGTGCGAGTTGGACTCGCCTACTAAGGGTTCCGTACCATCTTCAAGATTCTAATATTCCAGTTTCAGACAAGCAGGGAATGGCTGCATTTTCTTATATTTACCCTAATATCTTTAAAGGAAGCGTTTTAAATTTATAAAAAATATACGCTTTTATTTTCTACACATAGACTTTTTATTTTATCTGCTTCAGGATTCGCTTGATTTTTATAAGAATACATATGTATTTAATTTTCTAATTTGGCCCCCAAAAATTAAGATTAGGGTTTTATTTTACTAATAAACTTTCAGGGAAGCCTTCAATATTTTACTGTCTGAATTTTGAGGCTCTGTAGATTGGAAGATAAAGGGCAAAATAGGTCAAGTTTTAAATTATAAATTATTAAATCTGTTATTCAAATTAAGTCGATGTTTAATATTTTTGTTAATATCTTTTAAACAAATGATTTAAAAATGTAATATATTTGTAATTCACATAATGAGACTTTTATCTGATATATTACATGATGCGTTTGAAAATTGAATTTTTATTTTCTATTTAATTGTATAATTTGTCCCTAAAATTACTATGGGGGTTTTCTAATAATTTTTCTTATAAATTTCAAGTAAGCCCCAGTATAATTATTTTCAAAATTTTAGATAGTATCGTTTCGGAAAGAAAGCAAGAAATGAGAATTTTTTTTATTATTATTTATTTTTATATCTTTATGTTAATATCTTGTAAACAATTAATTTTAAAAATATTAAAAATATATGTTTGTATTCCTCATGATGAGCCCTTTCATTTGATGTATTGCATGATGCGTTAAAAAATATTTTTTTATTTACCGTTTAATTCTATAATTTGGCCTCCAATATTAATATTAGGGATTTCTTCGTATTTTTCCTATAGTTTGGGGAATAAAGGGGGGAATGGGTAATTATTTTAAATATTTTTTTAAATATATTTTAAAAATATTAATTTTAAAAAAATTTAAAAAATATATTTGTATTCGTCATACTGAGCCCTTTGATTCGATATATAACATGATCCGTTAGAAACAATTATAATTTTTTATTTTCCATTTAATTCTATAATTTGCCCCCCAAAATGAATATCAGGGGTTTCTCCTTATTTTTCCAGTAAAGTTCAGGTGAGGGGCTATACCTCCATTTTCCAGCTTATGGTTTCGGTGATAAGGGGGGGGGGGTAAATTTTTTTATATTTTTCTTAATATCTTTTAATTAATTTATTTTAAAAATGTGAAATAAACATATTTGTTTACGTCATAATGTACCCTTTCATTTGATATATAACATGATAGGTTAGAAATAATTTTAATTTTATATTTTCCGTTTAATTCTGTAATTTGCCCCCCAAAATTAAAAATAGAGGTTTCTCCTTTTTTTCCAGTAAACTTCAGGTCAGACCCTATACCTTTTTCAAAACTTTACGTTTTATAGTTTCGGAGATAAGGGGGGGATGGGTAAACTTTGGTATATTTTCGTTAATATCTTTTTAACTAATTTTTTTAAATATGAAAAAAATATATATTTCTGTTCCTCAGAATGGGACCTTTCATTTGATGTATTACATTATGCGTTTGAATTTTTTTTTTTTAATTTTCATTTAATTCTATAATTTGTCCCCCAAAATTAATATTAATGTTCTCCTTATTTTTCCTGTAAAGTTCGGGCAACGTTATATATTTCCTATTTTTTCAAAATTTTATGCTAAGTAGTTTCGGAGATCAAGGGGGATATGTACTCCTGATCGGGTCACCAACCTATACACTGATACCAAATTTCAACCTCTTCCGTCCAGTAGTTTTGGAGAAAATTGCTTTGATGTGACAGAGGCAGAAATCCGGAGTGATATTATAAGGGTATCCGTATATTGTATATACGGAACCCTAAAAACGTAATTGTTGTGCTTTAATTGTTTATAATAAAGTAAAAAACCATAGTTGGGAGTGGAAAACATAGCAAAATATCGCTACGCATCCTTGTTAATGTGATGGCACCGTCGGTATCCTGATAGTATTTTTTACTCATTATCAGTTAATTTTTGCTTTATTGATTGGTCTATTCTGTATTTTTAAGACTTCTTAGTTGATACGAATCTGTACTGTTAACTACCAATGTATTTACACTGCGTTATGTTGCATCGTATTTTTTAATAAAAGTTATGTTAAGAATGTATTATTCAAAATCTAACGGTGACTGTTTTTGCGCATTTACTAAATGATATTCGTGTCATTGCCTACACTTTTTGTAAGGAGAACGATGAGACGTTCACACATTTCCCTCAAAATCAGTTTTATTTGATACTCATTATTTTATGCCAAAATATTCTTGTAAACCTGTCTAATAATAGGTCCTATTGCGTAATTTTATAGATTTATCACTAAATGCATCGAGTTGCGATAAATGTGGAAAAATGAAGGCGCAACCAATAGAGAAATACTTAATGTCTTAAAAAATTCGTAACCATTTTCATTACACATTTCTGCGAAATAATTATTACGTTTTTTAACAGACTCATAAGACTCGAACTCCAGATAAAAATGGATGAGAAAACTACCGATTAATTTCGGAGTGATTATTGAGAAGGTCTTTAATTCTTGACCTAAGGAGAAAAAACTCTAATGTACAGTCAAAATAACTAGCGATTAATTGAAAGCATTACTATCTTCTAAAGCTTTAATTATTCTATTAAAATGAAAATAAAATACATTGTATAGTCAATGGAGTTTCAGAGAAAACTAGCCCACACAAACTCCAATTCGGGAGTCGTGCTGTGTGTATCACCGGTTTCCCTGTGATTCATAGGATAGAAATCACATGAAAAAATTATGATACTATCTTTTCGAACCTTTACAATCCATTGAACGCACAACAATATATGGTGTCTACTCGAGAACCTTCATTAGTTGCGCTTCCCTCAACATATTGAAATCTCTAATAATTATTTATGCAAACTAATATATCGTGAATGCCTTAATTGTTTTATACACCCATTTAACTTACAAATGTATTCTCCTTAGTATATGCAAGTCACATCAACACGATTGCAAATGCATTAGTATATTGAACGAATTACAGTAAGCATTGATCACCACCAGAAAGTTGTAATAATAAAGAAGAATATTACGAACGTAAAAACAATCTTTAGAAAAATGTTCAATTCTTATTTATTCGTAATATTGCACACCAAAATTATGTAAGTTTGTCAAACTTTGATCTTATTATGTTCCACTGACTTCACAAGGATCGACTTTTGCCCAATTACTTCTATAATTATGGTACTTTTAATATCTTCGTTTCCCGTTCTAAAAAGTAATTTAACCTTAATTGTTATCATTAATTAACCTACCGTTCGTTGATTGTAGTTTAAACAGATTAATGAATGGCGCGTTATAGTTTTTAAGAAAACAATCTACCAAATTATCGTATATGTAGGTAGATATCAAGGATATGTGTGACACACATTTTAATAAAACGTAACAATAGTCGACGTGGAGGAAGTACTCATATTATGGTCGTATTTTTTTTGCAATAGTGTAGTAACCTTATTTTATGGCGAAGCTGAAAGTATAGTTTCTTTCGGGTATAGTTATATGATATTAGTTCTTAACATTATAAACAACACTTTAGGTTTACGTTGGTATGTAATCTTGATAATTTAAATTAAATTTAATATGAACTATCGATTAGAAATCATAATGAGTGAATGTAGATCAATACCCTGTAGTAACATTCAGCATTGATTCATTATTCTCTATTAAAACGCAATAATTATCGGACAAAAGTAAGACATTTTTAAACTTTCAATGCAAAAAAAAGTTCAATTTGTGTTTTTTTAATGAGATACCATACTGATCTGTTCAACCCTCAACAAATCAGTTAAAATAAAGTTCGATTATGATTCATGATGCGAAGATTTCAACATGACTTGATTTGTTTGTTAATTTTGTGAATGACACTGAAAATTTACATTTATCCGATGATATATATATATACAGGCGTTCCAATAGTCCATTCAAATATAATATATCTGTGATTTTGGAATTAATGATTTTGCCGCTAAACTTTTATGTTAATGTGATAACCTATAAATTGTTAGTTCCGTCTAAGGTGGCGGTAATAGTGTAGCTAATATTTTAATGAAAAATTATTTCAAACTAACATCTAAGAAATTTAATGTTTCCTTAATGTCGTTTTTCATCGCCAGTGTGAAAATAGACAAATTTTCAAATATACAAATTGGGTTTATTTTTATATCTTTTACATGTTTCAGATTGGACCGAAGTATCTTCAACCGGAACCCTGCGAAGTTTCAACACCGAGAAATCATCCCCCGAACCCCATCATCTACCATCCTACCTGAGTCTTGCCTGCACCGTGAATGGTTATTCCACCACGACGAACTACGATCCCGTACGATTGGCAAGATCACGAGATGCATCACCGCATCGCATTGACAGCGATTTGACATCAAGCAACAAACCCACTTATAAAGTGCAAAATAATCTGCTGTCTCCTCCAAATTTAGTGCCCTTACCGAAGCCAAAGCAAGTCAAAATGGATAATACTACCTTAGCTCAACAACAACGCCTTCTTCACGATGACTTTTATAGTTCTACGAAAACCATGACGTTCCTATCTAACACAGAATCTCGTTTTCATAATCTCTACATCACGAAAGACAGTACGGATAGTTGTATAGAAAACGGCCATCATACTATCCAGAGCAAATGTGTGAGTTTTGAAACAAAAAACATCACAACCATTAACGGTCAAACTAAATGCACATCAGAAACCACAGTAAAAAAAGAATATTCCAATGGAACCGAAACCAAATCTTTCATACAACAAAGAGTGGAACGTTTATATGGTCCTGGGGCTCTAGCTCAAGGATTTTTCGTGACCAAACGTCAGATGAACCGACAACCGGATTCAGATGAGAAAAACGCCAAAGAAGCATTTGATATACATTCGAAATCGATGCCGGATGAGCTTTTGGACGATGATCCCGAACCTGTGATGAAACAAAGCACCAGTAGTCCTACGCTACCAGTTTTAAGGCATTTAAGACCAGAGTTTCGAGCTCAACTACTCATCAGTAGTCCTAAGAAAGGAACAACTGAGGGTGTCATGCAAAAGAGTGTGACTATTCCAAAACTGAAAGACGACATTGAGTTAAATGGACATTCCAAAATGGATCGACCAAATGTTAAGCTTTCCGATTTGGATAATTTCAATGGGCGTGTAACGCCAGCAAAAGAAGATGGTAAGTCTCTATATATAGGTACAGGGATATTATAAATAATGGATCCATTTTTAAAAATTCTTTGTAATTTTTAGTACAAATCTTTATACCAATGTTTCATTCAAAGTTTCGGCGGGCAATGATGGTTCCAGAATTTTTGAATGCATCTTCAGAGTTGGATTAGGGACACGATATCTATATACCTAATCTTTTATAAAACATTTCTTTGACATATATCTTTTATCACATTTATACTCGTCGTCGTCCTATATTGGATAAAAGATTTTTGACGATAATTGTCAGTGAAAATGAAAAATTGCTGTTGCCAAGTTTTTTGTAGAATCGTAAAACAACATTAATTTTTGAGTATGAAGAACGCTGATTTTATATATTAGATAGAAATAAAATAGAAACAAAAATTGTTAGTGTTAGTACCACTGAATGGACATACAAAGTTTGTTAGAGAAAAAAACCTCGACGGATCAAAAGGTTATTAAATATGCCGAAAAAATGAAATTAATATTGTGTGTTGTTAAATAGTGAGCTATAAATCATATCAGAGCTAAATAGAAGATCAAGCGTAGTGTTGTGTATTTCTTTAGCAATTAAAAAAGACAACTATACTATCAACTTCTGTAATGTCGTATCATCCATTCCAAAATAATTCTTGAGCCATTCTGTCTTATAGTTGCGCCCGTTGCTAGTTGTAGGTCACTTTTCTATTTTTCTACGAGTATCTGCCGCAGTTGCAAATAAACCGTTCCACTAGACCACGACGAAACAACCCAGAAAACCATAGTTTATCCAATAACATATAACTGTTTAAATCCTTATTTTTTGCATCCAGTTTTTGATATAATAATCGTAGAATTAACGTTAAGGTTAAACTGCGAATGAGAAGCTTTGCTTATCAGGTCGACTACAGATACTCCATACTTTTCTAGGTGCCCATTACTTTTCCTTTATTAACAAGACACAAACATTAACAATAAAAAAACATCACAGCATACATTATCCATTTTCATTGAATAGAAAATATTTGATCTAGTGTATATGTCATTTAATGATATTTGTTCTAATATTCATGAGAAATATTTGATAAAATCTCGTTTAAAAGATTTTATCAAAGATATTTGGCAATATCATAGCGGCCTAATGCCTATACAACTAGACATCATGACTCAATGTCAGTCAGTAACGTCAATTCACCTTTAGTAGTAGTCTAGGCGAGAGCTTTGCTCCCGATAGCAAAATTATTCCGAATGTTTTTGTTTTGCGGAGTCTTATGCAAAAAGGTCTCCTAAAAACAAATAGGAAGGTTGCCGGGCGGTAAGAAATTGTTTAAAATTTATTTTAACACATTCAAAAAAAACTTTGCGTCGAAAACCGTCTTTTGTATCATTTTGAACTACATTCTTGTAATTTTTCTCCAAAAGTTGACCCAAAAATAGCCAGTTTCAAAGCTTTATAACTTGGACAATAATCATCATTTTCAACCCACAAAAAGCCAAATGAAAGTTTTAACATTCCGCTACAACATCCTTCAGATTTTTTTTTTATTCTTTCATTGCAAAGCCATTGTTATTAAATGTTTATAACACCTATGCGCGCGCTATCGATACTAACCAGTGATGTTGCGTCTCTCTCGCAATTGATTCCTTCTTATAGAGTTATGTTAAAAAAGCTGTTTATGTCCCATCTCTCAACCAATAACTCTGGACGATCTACAATGTATTGCAAAAAAAGTTTAAAACTTCCGCTTTCCATTTGTATAAAAATTGTTCAATTTGGATTTCTACTTTAATTACTACGATTTTTTTTTAAATGGCTCCATCATTTATAAACCCGGTGTTTTTACACAAGTAACCTGTTTTTAATAAATTTTACGCGCGCGTTTAAAAAGGTTCTCAATTCTCTTTTCAGCAATATAGTAGGGCTTTCTGAGTTTTGGACGTGGTTATTCAAGAACCAAGTAATTTTATTTTATACAAATAAGCGCATAGGCGTACCCAGGCCAGGGGGCATGTTTAAAAAATGCTTGACAGAAAAAATGATTTTACTTAGTAATTATATTTTATTAATTTCGGGGGACCCCAAATCTCCCTCTGGAGTCTGGGTACGTCTATGCAAACAAATAGCCAACGATTCAAGTAACTGTCACGATTACTAGTGTATTAGTCTTTTTTTCAAAAAACTAAAATCGGATCTTTTTGTGACGGTTAAGACGCACTTATAATTTATTTTAGTTCGCTGACGAAAAGAAATTGGATGTATTGTTAAATGTTGAGGAACACCCACAGAAACATCTTAATTGAGAATTTTGAAAAAAAATAAATACCATCCATATAAAATTACACTGATTCAGGAATTATATCACGATGCCAAGGGAATCAATCCAATGTGTCCCAAAAATATTCTTTGTTGTTGATAAGGCAACTTTTACTATCTATCTACATAGAACGATTAACAACCCAAATTGTCGTTATTAGCTTACGGAAAATTCTCACTGGATGAGGAAAGGCCACTCTCAGAATTCTGTTAAACTTTTGGACTGGCCTAATAAATAACAGAATAATTGGAACATACTTTTTAGGGGGCATTAACTGGGACGAGTTACTTGTTTTTTCTACATGTTTTAATACCGGAATTAAGGCAACTTTTCCTGGTACTGTTAACTCCGTAGACATGAATAGAAACATATGGTTTCAACAAGATTAAGCTACACCACATTATGCAGCAACAGCTTATCTCTATTGATTTTTTCATCGTTGGATCAGTAGACGGGACGAATTTGAATGGCAACCCCGTTCTTGCTATCTGACTCCACTGGATTATTTTTGTGGGGCTATTTAAAACCAAATAATTTACAAGCTTAAACCACAGAATAATCAAACCCAGGAGCGAAACTCTCCGTTGCCGCCAGATACAAATTCCTTGCGCGTGTACGACAAAGCCATTAATTTGAGAGGGGGTTCAAGGAACCACAGAATTATAAAGTATTATAATATTATTTCGAAGTTAAAAAATGTACCCTAACCTCAGACTTAAAGCTACAAAAATGATCCTATTAGTCACAAAGAATCTGTTAAATACACGTTACTTGCATATGCTTCTGGATTTGATTATTCTGTGCTTAAACCAACCAACATTGATGATTAAAAACATTGAATATGACAAAATATTAATCAAATCAGCGCAGAGATGTTGCAAAACGTTGTCGAAGAATTTCAACACCGTCTGCCTAGTATGAGCATATGATTTACACATTAATTGTTTTACAAATTAAACAATTGAAAATTACTTGTTCTTGAAGGGACAAGTGAATAATTGTATTCAAAAAGTGTAGTTTTCTTCTATATATGTGGTCTCACTTGGCATTCTCAATGCGTTGTTAAGGTGAACTAAAACATGTTTTATTTGGGCTATGTATTTATCAGCCTCTGTTGAAGGTCGTAACGGCGCCGATTGGCCGGTTTTGGCTCCGCCCTTTCGTTTATAACTGTTATCTGGTACATAGTGGTAAAACACATTATTAAATATATTTTTAACATGTTTACCAAGTCGTTTAATCGGACTGGATTAATTAATGGAGACAGATTATGTAATATATTTTTAACAATTTTTTAAACGCTGAACCTTATATGTTCATAGCCTCCCAAATCTAAAACCTTGCAATTTCACATGTTTACGCTGACCTCGTACAAACTCATAATATTCTCTTTGGACAAGGATTTTTGGCAGTCGATCAAGATGTTCAAAATTTCTGCAGTAAAATGGTAAAATTTGAAACTGAAACTTCAAAAATAATTAGGTTTTATACACGTAATTTAACAATCAAATGTTATTTTATGCTAGAAACACGACCAGTCTAAAATTATTTATTCTCGAAAATTTCAAACAATTGCTATATTATTGCCTTAAATGCCTTAAAGGATTGAAAATGAACTTCGATTTCAAAAACTTCAAGAAAAATTTTTATACAAAATATGTTGCATTTTGGAATAGACATTTCTTAAATACTTTGAAAAATTGGTGCTATCTCCAAGGGCTTTCACTTCCCTTTCGAACGAAGGTAATTCAATCGGCTTAATATTATGTCCTGAAGTTTTCACTGAAGGGCATCCTGTACATTAAAATAAATTATCTCCAAAAATATGTTATTATTAACTACTGAATGTGGTAATTACTTTAATTTCTATCAAACATATAGTTAACCTATGACATATATTATTGTTATCAGCTATAATGAAATAGATTGACGATTATCAGTAACGCAGATATATCAGTGACGGCATATAGTTTTACATGCGTTTTTTTGTGTTTTAACATGACAATCTGGTAATATCTTATCAACTAATCTTCAATAATAACCCATAATAAATAAATGTCTCCTACTGAATATATTCAATGTTTTCTATAGATGAAAAGAATGGACACTATTTCCTGAAGATACACGATGAACAAACCAGGAGACTGTTGGCACTGGCAGATCAAGTCGACAAGGAAATCTCGACGCCGAATCTTTCCGAAGAGATTATTGGAAAATTGAGATCGACGGCTGGTAAAGCGAGGCTTTTAGTATCTCAAAAGATGCAGCAGTTCAAGGGATTGTGTAGTAATAATATAAATCAGGTAACTAATTTTGCTATATAATAAAATGAAAAAGTGGACAAAATTAACTCAGACCATATAGATTTGTAAGTGACCTACAATTAAACAGCAAACTGCTTATATCATTACTTAAGTAATAGTTTATAGGATATAGGTGACATAATTTTAATAGCAAATTCATAACCTTTTGGATTGGATTATCAGTCTATGGTAATACCAGCAATAGAATAGTCGCAAATAATTGGAAATGCTTCAAATTGAGCGCATAAAAAATTTTGTATGAAGAAGCTGAAACAACTGACAAGTGATTTTTTTCCAAAAATATTTGAATTAAGCAAGTGAGCCTTACCTACCTCTCAGATGTCTTGGCAGCTGCTGCCATTGCTTTTTTAGTCTTCTGTCCTAAAATTAATACAATTTTCACCACCACTTTAAATTAATTTCACGACATTATAACGAAAATCCAAACTGAAATGAATTATATATATATATATATATATATATATATATATATATATATATATATATGTTAGGCGTAAATATCATGCACGTGTATGATACGAAGTATCATATTTCGCTGACCAGTTTCCTGCTTCATAATGTAAACGTGGGAACGCATCGACTTGACCGTTCTTTTGATTAGTCAGCTTTCTTAATGTTATAAATCAGAGCGACGCGGTCCCACGGTCGTCATTTATCGTTAGTATACTTGTACCATTTAGTTAGTTCATTTTAATTTTCAATTTAATGTTTTATTCAAAGTTTTAATTTTTATATTTCAATAAATAATTTTTTTAAAACTCAAAAATGATTTACAAGATATAAAATTGGCGCAGTCAGTAGGATTGTCCAACACAGCTAGAACACGTGTACACTCACTAGTTGTGTCGATTTCCAAATCCTTGTGGACAAGAACTTCCAGACCGAGACAACAACTGTGGCAGCTAGAACCCGGAACACGCAACCTTACAGCTAACCAGTCCTCAGCTTCTCCAGAACAGTCTCATGCCAGGAGTATTAACGTATGTACTATTACAATCATCACGTTATTGATTTTTATTATTTTATTGATTTATTCGATACGAGTTTTATGTATCTTGAACATACAGTTCTATCATTTAATATTCACCTACATTCATCTCTATTATTTTAAAAAACAATTCTTGAAACATATACTTAAACACATAGAGGCCTTCTGTGCTTTTGTGTTCGATATTATTTTAATTGTTTCTAATACTGCAATTATTTACTTTATTGCATTTACCTTTACCTTCATGTTTTTACATTTATATTGACCTGTTTATTAATTGCTGTAACAAATTTACCTACAAAAATACCCCGACACTGATTTTTTCCTTTTAATATTTAATTTGATATATTTGTTTTTATAAACTATTTCATAATATTTCTAAATATGGTTGAAACACGCCAAGGTACGGTAGAACCTTACAAACTTGCGGAAATTTTCGCTATCATCCCTGAATACGACGGCAATCCAATTTTCTTAAATACTTTCATCAGCTCCTGTTCGACAGCACAAAATATGGCTGTCGCAAATCAAATAACTCTTTTAGTTTTGCACATTAAAAACAAGCTAAGAGGCCGTGCAGCCGAGCTTGTTAATTCAAGAAATGCGTCGACTTGGGATGAAATAAAAACACTGTTAGAAAACCATTTCGGTGACTCACGCGACTTCTCCGCTTTAATTCAGGATTTACAAAGAATGCGACAACTACCAACTGAATCCCCACTAACTTTCTCAGCGAGACTACAAAGCCACGAGGCAAAAATGCACGCGGCTGTTAACAAACAGAATCTAACAACCAAAGAAAAAGACGCGCAAATTTGTCTTATAGATTCCATGGCTCTAAATAGTCTTTTGACCGGACTTGAACCAAAAATAGGCCAAATTATTCGCGCTAGTAATCCTCCCGTTATAATTACCGCGGTTTCCCGAATAAAAAGAGAACTCACTTGGAAAATCAAAAATTCTCAAATGTACGGAACCCTCAACAACATCAACCACAAAGACGACCACCTCCTCAAACTTTTGTAAAACAGTGTTCGTTTTGCAAACGCACCGGGCATTTGTATAACGAATGTCTAACACGACAACGACAACAACAACAAAACCAACAACCACACCAAAACTTCAACAATAACAACCCGCAACAATTTAGACCGAATCCTCCTTATCAATCGGCTAATCAAACTAGGCCCAATACTGATCCCAATAGGGGCACAACAAAACCGACCTTCTGCCAGTGGACAATATCAAAGTCCTAATCAATCTCGACCAAATCCCAATTTTTACAGAAACCAACAACAAAGAACCCACCACTTCAACCAAGATGAGTTCTACAACCCTTTAAACAATTTAACAAACGATGACCCTTATACAAATTCATACTACCAAGACGATTGTTCTTATTCAGACCCCCAAAATACAGATTTCGAATACTCTCAAAATGACTATACTGAAACTTTTGAAAGCAATTACCCAGAATTCCCTTCTGAAATACCCGAAGACCGACGACAAAATTTTCAAGAGGTACTTACAGTGGACAAACCACACGATACACAGATCTGCAATCTTCAAACCCAGTTCGAAACAATGAGTTTACTCGACGACTTCAACCCCAACCTGAATTTTCCGGAACAAGCTTTCCTATAAGCCCCTCACTTTCGGTAAATTCTAAGAACCTTTTCTACATCAACGACGCCACTAATACGTATAAACTGTTAATAGACACAGGTGCCGGTTTATCAATTTTTAAACCAAACACTTGTAAACAATTTCGACACCGATACCCAGAAAACGTTGTGATACAAGGTATCACTAATCAAAAAATCCTGATTAACGAATCGACCTTAGTCCCATTTAATCTTAACGATCCACACAAAGTTTACATCTGTAACTTAGACATCGAATTCGATGGTCTACTAGGTTCTGACTTTTTAGAACATTATAATTGTGTGATTGACTTTAACAAAAAACTTCTTATAACCAACTTCAAAACTATTCCGCTTATGAAAGTAACAGACGAAACAATATCTTCAAACAGGCAATCTCCAACAATTAACCCAACAATTTCAAACACGATTACTATTGAGCCGCGAACAGAAAGGATTTGCAAACTCAAATGTGACTTACGTAACACAGAAGCTATACTAACCACTACCGTCCTAGAAAATGTGAGACTTCCGAATGCTTTAGTCCAAGTTAACGACAAAGGCGAATTTTTGACATCCATCTTAAACGCTAACGCCTGCCCAAAAACTGTAAATTTCGACACTATCAAATTAGAACCCATTCAAAATTACTCTGTAAATCACTGTGAAGAAATTTCGTTTGCAACTAATCCTAACTTCGACAGACAAACGGAGATTAACAATCAACTCCGACTCGAACACCTTAACGAGGAAGAGGCCGAACTAATACAACAACTTTGTCTTGACTTTTCCGACATTTTCTACTTAGAAGGTGACCATCTTAGTTTCACGAATGAAATTAAACATTCCATCGACACAAACAACGCCAAACCCATATACACTAAATCGTACCGCTATCCCCAAATTCACAAAGAGGAAGTCCGTAACCAAGTTTCGAAAATGTTAGAACAGGGCATCATTCGTCCCTCAAATTCTCCCTGGTCTTCCCCTGTATGGGTTGTCCCGAAAAAACTCGACGCCTACGGGAAACAGAAATGGCGCGTAGTCGTGGACTATAGAAAACTAAACGAACTGACAATAAATGACAAATATCCGTTACCCAACATATCCGATCTGTTAGACCAACTTGGCAAGTGCCAGTATTTTACCACCCTAGATCTAGCTTCTGGTTTCCACCAGATTGAAATTGAGTCCAAGGACATTCAAAAAACCGCTTTCACTGTAGAGAACGGTCATTTTGAATTTGTTCGCATGCCTTTCGGGTTGAAAAATGCCCCTTCAACATTCCAAAGGGTGATGGACAATATTCTGATAGGAATCCAGAACGAAAGATGTTTGGTGTACATGGACGATATAATCGTTTATTCGCCCACCATTCACGAACACTTAGCAAGACTAACTGACGTTTTTAAAAGACTTAGGAAGGCAAACCTCAAAATACAGCCTGACAAATGCGAGTTTCTCCGCAAGGAGGTCGCTTATTTGGGACACTTAATAACTAAAGACGGTGTAAAACCCAACCCGTCGAAAGTCGACTGTATCTTAAACTTTCCTCAACCGCAGAACCCCAAAGATATTAAGTCATTTTTGGGATTTGCTGGTTATTATCGGAAGTTTATTCCAAACTTCGCGAGAATATCGAAACCCCTAACTAAACTTTTACAAAAGGATGAACCGTTTAATTTCAACGCTGAATGCGTCACGTCCTTTAACGAACTCAAACGTGCTTTAACTTCGACACCAATACTGATCTATCCGAACTTCGAGGAACCTTTCATACTAACCACTGACGCCAGTGCCTTTGCAATCGGCGCTGTACTATCTCAAGGGCCATAGGTAAAGATTTACCCATTGGATATGCTTCCAGGACACTTTGTCAAGCAGAGACAAGGTATTCGACTATTGAGAGAGAACTGTTGGCTATTGTTTGGGCAGTGAAGCACTGGAGACCGATAATCTATGGCCGAAAGTTCCAACTTTGTACCGATCACCGCCCGTTGACGTGGCTGTTCTCGATAAAAGACCCCGGAAGTCGATTAGCCCGATGGAGACTTAAACTCGAAGAATATGACTACGAGATCATTTACAAACCGGGTAAAATTAACAAAAACGCCGACGCCTTATCACGCATTAAAATCAACCACCTTGATGAGTGCGTACTATTCCAGGCTAAAACTAAACTAACACCCCACAAAATCTTACCCCTAAATGACGAAGACGATGACAATACCTCCGAACCTGAACAAAACGAAATAACTACCGAAACGATATCCCAAGAATTCAAAACTTTTGTTGAACGTTACAAAACTGTTTCCTTAATTGACTATAGTAAAATCGAATTTTCTAATTGCCAACTTCTAGACAAGGCAAATAAAAATATCCTAATCTTTCCCCAATCATCCAACCTTCAGGAATTCCATCACGACATATTCGAAGATATTTTCGAAGAAGTCCCTGATTTTGAAACATTTAAAATCAACGTATTCGCTAGCAAAACTGTTAGCAGGAGACAATACTTCATAGTCCCACTTCCAAACGATCTCGAAATCGTAAATGAAGTCCTTTTCGCATCTATTTTCAAAAATCAAGACGTTCTCTCCCCATCGAAAACATATTGTGTAGAAAACAACCTTGATCTTCCAATTCTGGAAATGCTATCCTTTATTTTCTCTGAAAAAGACATTAAGTGGAAGATTTGCCAAAACATCACAAAAACTCCTAACAAAGACGAAATTCCACTAATACTCGAGCAATATCATAACGGAAAAAACAACTTGCATCGCGGCATAAACGAAACCATACGCCGTGTCAAAGAGAGGTTCAACTGGCCGGGATTTACTAAAGACATTGAGAACTTCATAAAGAACTGCGTAATCTGTCAACAAACCAAAGCTTGTCGAAAAAACTTAGATAATCCCCTCGTCATAACTGAGACACCTAAAACACCCTTTGAAAGAATTAACATCGACATCTTAGAAATTCCTAATAGAAATCACATTTTGACGATAAGAGACGAACTGACTAAATTCTCACAAGCCTATGCTTTGGCAGATAAATCCGCCAAATCTGTCGTTAGTACTATTATGTTGTACTTTCAACATTTCGGTACACCATTACGTATCCACTGCGACTATGGCAGAGAATTTGACAATGCCATACTAAAAGATCTATGCAAACTTTATGACATCAAACTTACCTACTCTAACGTGGGACACCCGCAAACAAACGGCTCCGTGGAACGATTTCATTCTACTCTACTAGAAATGATTCGCATTCACAAAGCTGAAAATCCCGACGAACACCCCTTAAACGTACTTCCGTATGCTATTATTGCCTATAACAATTCAACCAATAAGACCCATGGCTTCACCCCGTTCGAACTCGTTTTCGGACATACCTCCAGCAGACCCCCAGAGACTCTTTATAATCAAAAAGAACTAATTAGCAAATACGTACGAGACCTAAATAACCGAATTTCTTACTATTACAAAATTGCACGCGAAAAGACCAACTTACAAAAACAAAAAGCGAAGGAAAGATTTGACCAACACGTTTCGAAAAACCCTCCTAAATACAAAATCGGTGACAAGGTATACGTTAAAGAGTCACAAATAAAAGACAAACTCCAGAACAAATTTAATGGCCCATTCCAAATTATTGAGATCCACAATAACTCTGCTACACTTCTAAACCTCAGAACTAACCAACGAACGAAAGTGAACTTTGACAGAATGAAACCATATTCTGAAAACTAACTTTCTTTTCAGGTTTCTTCTGCTGCTCGGATCAGCAGTTTCACAGTACGACGTCAAACCGATTAACAACACTCTCGGTATCTACTACCATGACGAAAGTCGAATAATTGTATCAAACTATAAATGGACTCTATTAGTTCACCGGAACTTGACAACCCTTAATCAACTATTACTTTAGAACGAACTGTCGATCCTATGCCTGGCTTCAAATTTCACGATACAGGTGCCTTTCGTGTGGACGTCCAAACACACATTAGCCTTTTAACACAAATCTCCGACTCCATCAAAACAAAATTTTCAGAAGTATTTCTAGTCACTAAAAGACCAAAACGCGGATTAATAGACGGTGCTGGAACCATCTTTAAAGCAATAACCGGTAACCTAGACGCATCCGATGGCGAATTTTATACTAGCAGCATAAACAGACTTAACCAAGGACAACTACAAGTCGAAAATCTTTTAAAGAATCAAATGAGCGTTACAACCACTATTATTACAAACTTTAATGAAACTATTCAGAAACTTCAAATAGACGAGAAAATCTTTAACGAAGACATTAACGAAATCAACCTCACGATACATGAACTAAATGACCGGATAGCCACTATTCAAGCCAAACAATCATTTCTTGAAATTTGTGAAAAACTAATGGCCAGTTATTTGTTTCTTGAAGATAACCTTAACGATATTTTAAATTCAATAACTTTTGCACGTTTGAAAATTATTCACTCATCTATTATTACACCGGATCATTTGATTGCCGCATTACAGGAGATTTCTCAAAACCTTGTTAAAAATAATTTACCGTTACCAGTCAGATTTTCAAGTGTTGCACAGTATTTAGAAGTAATTGAACTACAAGCTTTTCAAACTCACTCAGATCTAGTATTCATCTTAAAAATCCCTCTAGTAGAGCAACAGCTTTATACAGCTTACCATTTATACCTTATTCCGATTTTAGATGATAGAACTGGTTTTCATCACATCCTTTCTTTTACTCAAAAATATGTAGCGCGAAATGATGATTCTCTTATGTACATACCAATCAAGGACTTGAGTGCGTGCAAACAGCTGACTCCACTCCGAAAACTGTGCTCCGATTTATACGCGTATCCCATAGACTCAAATGCACCCTGTGAGGCGCAGCTCCTGAAAAACATTCGTAGTGTCCCCGAAACTTGTAAAAGTGCCATCGTTTTCAGTGAAGGGTACAATGTTCAAAAACTTGAAACAAATGCGTGGATTGTAATCATATCGGAACCCATACATGTGACCATTAATTGTCCAGGAATTGACGCTAAAACTTTAGTGCTAACGAACAACTCTATCATTCGGTTACAAACGGAATGTAGTGCTTTTGTTGGTATTACAAAAATCCAGGCCGAACCACAAAAATTTATGAACATTTCGGACAATTCTCATCCAGTTTTAATTCCATTCAATTGCTGCAATTCTCATCCTGAGAAACTTGCAATTCCGGACCTTAAGCCCCTGAAGCTTGACGACTTAAACATGGAAGAACTGTCCATAGCCAACCACAAGCTGGACCAGTATTCAAGGGATCTCGACGATCTCATCAACCAACCCTTTGTTAATAAAAACATTTCCTGGTTCACGTATGCTACAATAATTATCATTGTAACAATTGTTGTTGTATACAGCTCATTGAAAATCATAAGACACGTTAAGAGACCTCCGAAAAACGACAGCTCCAATCCAGAGAGTCTGAGTACCCTGACAAAACCGTTCTCCAGGCTGATACCAAAACTGAGGCCCCAAATCGAAGAGGAACCTGAACATCCAGACTTATAGAATTGAGAACCTTTTTGATACATTTCCATTCTTATTTGACTTTTATGTTTTGCATATTTTTCATATTTTATGTAACCTATTTAAACTTAATCATTATGTTCACTTTAACTTTATTTCATTTCCATATTTGTATTGTTTTTGCTTATTTAGCTAGCATCCAGTAAATTCCAAAAGTTGATGTTACAGCATCAACTTTTCTTGGTAAAGGGGAGCTGTTAGGCGTAAATATCATGCACGTGTATGATACGAAGTATCATATTTCGCTGACCAGTTTCCTGCTTCATAATGTAAACGTGGGAACGCATCGACTTGACCGTTCTTTTGATTAGTCAGCTTTCTTAATGTTATAAATCAGAGCGACGCGGTCCCACGGTCGTCATTTATCGTTAGTATACTTGTACCATTTAGTTAGTTCATTTTAATTTTCAATTTAATGTTTTATTCAAAGTTTTAATTTTTATATTTCAATAAATAATTTTTTTTAAAAACTCAAAAGTGATTTACAAGATATAAAATATATATATATATATATATATATATATATATATATATATCATCATCATCATATGCAGCTATATTCAACCAATTTTTCATGGTGTAGCCTCCCTGAAGGATTGAAAGATTTTGCAGAGGAACTTGAAGAGCTGTGGAAATGGAGAACTTAAGGTCTTGAGAAGAGACGAAGAAGAAGAAGAGCTTAAGATCTGTGAGAAGGACTGAAGGACTGTATTGAAGAGAATTGAAGGTAGGTGGGCAAATGGTCGGTTTTGCTAAGTGAAATGAAGAAGAAGATGAAGTGTAGGACTGAAGAATTGAAGAACTGGCTCGAAGGATTGAGAAGACGAACCTAATTTTGGCAGTTTTTATCGGAAACTCAAGGCTAGAGGTTGAGGAATTGACCTTTTTGTATAACTAGACTCGTAACGGAATGTATTAATGAAGTGAAAGCTGAAGAGCTAATTGGAGACACTTAAGGTCTTGAGGAAACTGATAAAGAGCTTAAGGTCTTTTTTTTTTGTAGGAAGAATTGTCTCGAAGGATTGAGAAGACGAAGAATATTCTTAGAATTTTTACAGGGGATATGAGGCATACCTTACCACGCTGCCTCAGTGCGGGTTGGTAAGGGGCAAATGTCTATTTCCCTGATTTTTGCCATTTACGTCAGAGACGACTGTCCCCCCCGGAATTGTGTCACAATTTTTTTATTAATGAAAAAAACCTTGACTTGGCTTGGATTTGAACCCGGGTCCGGTCCGCTATATCAAGCTCCAATTTAGTACAATTGTATGAGCTGACGGACTTTCCCACTAGGCCACCGGGGGGTAATATATATATATATGAATTTTCAAAACATCTTTCGGATATCCCAATCGGACAGTTTAGTAGCATTTTTTGCAAAATATTTGTTTAAAATATTTAAATCACTATTCAACAAAAACTACTAAAGTATTCGAGTAACTAGAAGCGTAAGCAGAAGGCTACGAGAAATATGCGAACCGACCTCAAGAGGGCAGGTGTAATTCTGCGGAAACGTCGTCGTTTTTCCATTGACCCCGGGAGGGATCAGTTATCAATTCCCGGAAACCACCTAACACATTCAGTGCCCGCGAAAACTTAAAAACATATATACTAGCGGGCCCGAGACCCGACAGACGTATTTTATATATGTAGGTAAAAATTCATGTATATGACATGTTTTATTAAAAATAATAAATGTAAAATAAAACATACATCAAGTTGCAATAATTTGTTATAAATTTTGTTCAAACTGGCTTCCACCGCTACGGATGCAATCGCGACACCGTTTCTGACGCTACAGTCGTATCTCTAGTCACACTTATCCCACATTGTTTCTAAAGCAATATTTATTCTTTCTCTTAACTGCTCCTTGGTTTCTAGTTCTCTTTCATAAACGAGTTGCTTGGCCCGTCCCCATACAAAAAATTCATAGGAAGTCTGGAGACCTTGGAGGCCAGAGAAGAGGGCCAATTTTCTCAATCCACGCGTTTGGGGATGAATTATTCAGGAAGTCTCTTTTTGAATATTATTTGACTGTCTTCCAATGGGATTTCATCTAATAAGTTCGATCATCCCGTATTGTTTGGAACGCAACATTGATTCTTTCCCTTAACTGGCTCCTTGGTTTCTATTTTTATCTCGTAAATGACCTGAATTTTTAATGAACGATTTACCGATCTTATTGATCTTATTAGATGAAATCCCATTGGAAGATAGACCAATAATATTCAAAAAAGTTGGCTGTCCAGCACGTTATAGGCGAACTTTCCAATACGTGTGATATATTGTTGGAAAGGGGTTTCGATGTGTTTCTATTTTTTTTGTAAGTGATAAAGTTTTTAATGTTTATGGAACCTTGCCATTTGTGGACCCATATGATTTTCAACCAATTATTTGTGTCAAATATCGAATGCAGAAGAGCAAAAAATCATCATATATTAAAGTTTATTTGATGGCGATACAATGAAAAATAAAAAAGTTACAAAAGTTTATATGTAAAAATCTGAAATGTTTGGCGAACCTTCTACAAAACACTCTGTGATATGACATACGAGGGTAACCGCTAAATTGAGTTTCATGTTTTATCGTGAAACGAATATCGATATCTAGAGTGTCGGAGAAAGCCAGCTCACAGAACTTGGATTAAGTAATTTAAAAAAATCGGTGGAAATTCATTGAATAGGCAAATTGGTCATTTATTTATCACCTAAAATTAAGACTATTTTTTCAGTAAAGTTTATGACTAGTCTACTTTACGTCACTTGCTTAATGTCACACAATTTACTATCAGAGCAAATAAAATATTGTAGATGTTTTTTAAACAGTAAATGTTATTTTCTTTTATATGCACTTATTCTAATTCTATATAGAAATATCCATAACTCCAAAGAAACCTTATTACTCGTTTGGATCTAAGGATATTTGTATATTTAATTAGCAGTTTCAGGATAGTCTCTTTGAAATTCTCATGGAATTTATTCTTCCACTGTAAGAAAATAGACTACAGGAGATGACATTTCATCCTTACATGAATTCCGGTTTAGTCCTTACTTGTTAAGTCCCATAAATGTATGAGTAAAATTGTTAATAATATATGTGTATTTTCAGAGTGTAGGCGAAGCTTTTCCTACAACTAATGAAGATCTACAAGGTTTCTGGGACATGGTCATGCTTCAGGTCGATCAAGTTGATGTTATGTTTGATGAAGTTGAAAAATTACGCAAAAATGATTGGAAAGAAATTGCTCCTGACCAAACTAAAACTGTTGCTAACGGAACAACGAGACCAAAGAAGGTTGTTAATCGCCCAGTTAGACCACATTCTGCTGCAAATGAAGAAGCTAGAAAGCAAAGAGAAGCTCAAAGAAAAAAGATTATTGAAGAACGTAGAAAAGCAATGAAAGCACAACAGCAAAACACAGCGAAGACAGAAAACATAGAAATTTTTGTGCCGGAATCCAGCTGAAATTAACGAAATCTTTAGGTACCTTTTAATAAATTCTCTGCTTAAACAGTGATGACTGCACCTACTGTATTTGGGTTTCCTTGAAGTTTATGCTCATTATGAAATTTACACTTACGCTAATTGCTAATGACAGTATATATATATGTATATATATATACAATATTGAAAAAATATATATGTATACAAATAAAGATATTAATATTAATGTTTAGGTTAATGCAATTTTTATACAATCGTCTTTTCTTTTTATCGAATGTGAACGGTTATATTTATAACGTTATTAAAATCATTATATGTATAAAGACTGAGTTATTAAACAATAAAATAATAATTCTAACAATTTATTACCAGGAAAATTATTATTGACGTGAGAATATACATTCCCAAAGTTGCAAGGAAAGAAATAATTCGCTGGTGTTATTTGCCATTTTTTATCATCGGTTACGTCCTAAATGTGTTACATTGTTGAGTAATCATTTTAATGTGTTGTGGTTGATTTTTTTCAAACTGTTTGTATTGTATAAACAATTAGTAATCTAAGATTGTTAAAATAATCATTATTTATTATAAGCCCTAAACTTTTTTATTCTTATTTATTATAACTTTATTAAATAAATTGTTTACACTCATTTTTGTCAATTTATTTGTTTTATTCCATGGATTTTGTCATGTTTAGGTTTACTTTATAGCCCAAATGTATAAAAAGAAGAAAATGTGGTGTGATTAGGAGACTCATTCTTAAGAACTGTAGTTAACATGAAAACGCACAATGTATAAACAACAGATTTGCCTATAAGTAAACGGATAGAAATAAGGTTTTGTTTATAAGTAAATGTGCTATTAGCAAAAGGCATAAGTATTTCCTTTATTTTGAATGAATAATGATTACCTTTTAGTCCTACCATTTTCTGTTGTTGATGTAAACACAAGAAAGCATGTCTATGCCTGTTGTAACACAAATCAGATGTTACAGTTTATAGTCCAGATCAATAACGAAAATACGTGTTAAAATTAATAGTAGAACAAAACCAACGTCAACGTGTTTTAGTGCTGAAACATGACTAATTCAACATTTTTTATCGATGCATTTGTTTTTTAACAAAAAATTGGTAACATTAGTTTCATACATTTTACACAACATTTATCGGGAAACCGCCTTTGCTACTAGGGATAATGTAGAGAACTGAAAAACTACAAATTAGCTACGACACGGTCAACCTCGTTAATTGGGCCCTTTAATGGAACTTTTACACGAAGTTCCTTCATATATTCATTTTATAGTTGAAACATTCTTATTAACAGTCAAACCTATAGAAAAGCGCTTTTTTCTTAAGGGCCATATTACCTCACCGGATGACCCTATCACTATGAATAAACCAGCGTTGGAAAGTAGAAGTTGATCTCAGTTTTCCCAAACTTAAAGGATAAATCCAGAATTTAAAGTATAAATACTGCAATAAATTCTGTGGGTTCAAAAATTTAATTTACACAGACCGTCGCGTTCACTTTCGATGACTTTATTTTCAGAAAAATAAATCCACTATTAATTTACTACTGCCAATTTCTATCGATACAATTCACACGGCAATATAAACTGAACTACTCAATATGTACAAATGTCGTATTTATAATCGCTGGAGAGAACAGACTAGAACGCCAGGATTATTGCTTTGTTGTCTGAGTGTTGATCAAGAAATGTCTCTATGCTTTTTGCACCCATCGAAGGTTCAGGGTAGTCCCCTTTTTTATGATCTCAGCCGGTTATGTTTTAATTTTGTCGGAATGATTAATTTAGAACGTTTGTTAATTTTTCCATTGGTGGCGTAAACATGAATTTTATAACAATACATATATTTAAGATATTTAGCCATTCTGAACGGATCAAAGTGTGGTACCGGTGAAACTTTATTCTTATAATAAATAATCTTATTACAATTTTAATTTTATGCAGACACATTTACAGATCTAGCATAATATGGATTTATGTAATACATTTAACAAATTGGAATACCAAAACTCCATGTAGACACTGATGAGGCTGTACAAGATTTTTCATTTATAAATGATTCAAAAATACAATGCTCCACTAATTCAAGTAAAATAATATTTTAAATTTAAATAAAAAAACAAATTTTCCATCTGCATTTAGTGATCTTTTAATGTACAAATAAATAATAGTAGGGGCCTTTAATCTGTTTAAACTTTCAGTACACAAAGCTTAATTGCATCGTTAGTTTTACGATATATATTGTATAATTGTTACGAGAATTCATCCGATAGCTGGTGCAATCGGCTATCAACCAATTCGGGAGCGCGACATTCTTCCGATGCTTCTGGGAATCCGAAATGTTTTGTCCCTCAATCCAAGGCTGACGGCTACCGTTAAAAGGAATTCGTAGAAGTTCCACCAAAAGAAGACCGAGAAAAGGCTGCATTTACCATTGGCTCAGGACTTTACCAATTCACGGTGATGCCGTTTGGTTTGTGTAATGCTCCAGCGACTTTTGAAAGGTTGATGGAAGCAGTGTTAAAAGCGCTTTCATGGAAAACATACCTGGTGTTGTAACGTGTAAAAAATTGAAGCCTTATTGAGTAATCTTCTGATTTAGTTGATGTAGATATAATTTCTCTTTTGAGTATTATTTTGTCTGAAGCCGCTCCTGTACTGTAGACATTTACGCATGTTTGGTTCATTCGAGTAGGGAGATTTTCGGATTCGTAGAACGCAAACCGGGAAGACAGTCTTCTTTTCGCCTCGAAGCTAACTGAATGGGTTTGCCTTGTTGGTGCAGATTTTTAGGCATTAAAATGGCGTTCTTTGAAGTTGGCGTATGAAAGTTTTGCATTATTACGGTGCATTCTTATGGAGAATTTTGAGTTACGGTGGATTTTTCCACATTCTGAATCCTGTTTTATGGTGGATTCGTTTTACAGTGGAACCTGTTTCTTTTGAGTTTTGTGCTACGTTTGGAACTATGTTCTAACTAAGAATTTTTAAAGTTAGGATTTTCTACGTTTTGGAGCTGTTAATTTTGAGATCGGATTTTGAAGGTACTATTTGGTATGGAACCGATTTAACCTTTTAAATGGAATGTAACTGACGTCCAGTCGGTAATGAATTAGTTGGAGATATTTGGTTTTGAGTTTCCAGATTCAAGAGTACAGTAAAAATAGACATTACAGTAAATTTGTGACAATAGCAAATTCAGATCATTTTTGTAAAGGTAAGGTTTATCTTTTTTGATAAAATCATTTTAATTAGGTGATTATTGTTGAGTACATTTTTCGTGGATTTCAGATATTTTTTTTTCACTACATCATTGTAGTTTTAAATCAGATTCTTGAATATTCCGTTATGTAAATTTCAGATTTTACTCTTTAATTACCGCTATTAGAATGTTTATTATGTTTATTTTGAAACAAACTTTTTATTGCGATTTTTGTTGTACTATATTATTTTTTTGATTTTTTATTAAACTCTGTATTTACATTTCGCATATTTTTTTATACACCTAACCTATCGATTGTGAAAGAATTTTTGGAAGCACCATTGAAAGTACTGAATACATAATTTTTTAACAGAATCAGATTATTAGCAGTTGTTGTTTATAAAGAACATACGACATCACTATAGCCGGTGTGATTACATCATAACCGCATACTATTTGGTTTTTAAGGTATGTTCACTTAAAGGTTTTCAACCAAATGGCGCCCTAAAACAAATAATAAATACATTTAAATTTTGTGTTTTACTATCTTTTACCCACGACCTTATGTTCTCCGATGAACAGCAGCCGCTCGCACATGTGAACAAATCAAGGTAGGTTTTATTTTGATTTTTGAGTTTTCCAAATTTAGGACACCAGGTTTGTGTCACAGTGTATCTTGGCGACATTATCGTGGTGGAAAGATCATTTGAAGACCACGTCAAGAACCTGGAGGAGGTGCTTCGGCGACTTCGAAGTTCCGGACTAAAGTTAAGCCCCAAGAAGTGTCAGTTGTTCCAAGAAGAGGTGCAATATCTTGGACATGTGGTTTCCGCAGAGAGTGTAGGTGTTGATAAACAGAAAGTCAAAGATGTCCAGGCATGGCCGATACCTAAAGATATCCACCAGTTAAGAAGTTTTCTGGGGTTATGTACGTACTATCGTCGGTACGTAGCCGGATTTGCCAACATTGCCAAGCCACTTACTAGACTCACAGAGGGGAACGTGCAGTACCAGTGGGATGAGGAATGCCAACGATCATTCGAGACACTGAAAAGAGCATTAACGAGTGCCCCCGTCTTAAGTTATCCTTTGCCAGATGGGAACTTCGTTTTGGATACCGACGCAAACAATGTCGGAATTGGTGCCGAGCTTTCGCAGATCCAAGACGGTCAGGAGAAAAGCGGCTGTTCTCCGTAGAACTACTGCCGTCTATCTCGATTGTCCAATCTGAGGAGATCCAGAAAGACCAGAAATTAGATCCGGAGTTAAAAGAGGTTATCCGGTGGAAGGAGGAAGACCGCTAACCTACGTGGCAGGAGATTTCCCGATACTCACCAACCATAAAGTCATACTGGGCTCAGTGGAACTCCCTCAGCGTGGAGAATGGAGTTCTGAAGCGCGCCCTAGAAACTTCAGAAGAGGGCAGGGACAGAAAACAGATTGTAATCACCAGAAATAGCAGACCGCAAGTTTTGCGAGAACTACATGACGGAACAACCGGAGGACATCTCGGAGTGACGAAACCCCTGGGGAAGTTAAGAGAACGCTTCTATTGGGTAAACTGCCAAGCAGATGTCAAGGGCTGGTGCCGGAAATGTACGGTCTGTGCAGCAAGTAATGGGCCTCGGAAGCGACTAAAAGCTCCCATGAAGCAATATAATGTAGGCAGTCCATTCGAAAGAGTAGCTATTGATGTTGCCGGTCCATTTCCTGAATCGGACTCAGGAAATAAGTACATTGTGGTGGTGATAGACCATTTCAGTAAATGGGTAGAAGCGTAGGCCTTGCCGAATTAAGAAGCCTTGACCGTTGCTGATGTCCTTGTCAAGGAATGGATCAGTCGTTTTGGTGTTCCCTTAGAGTTGCACTCAGACCAAGGCAGAAATTTCGAGTCTACTCTTTTCCAAGACGTCTGCAAGCTCTTGAAGATCAATAAAACACGGACGACAGCATTATACCCGCAATCCGATGGAATGGTAGAACGGATGAATAGAACCATTAACCGCTATTTGTCAAAGGTAGTCTTTGACCACTAAAGAGACTGGGACCAGTATTTGCACTTGTTTCTAATGGCATATCGTTCGTCTGTGCACGAGTACACCGGTCAGATCCCGGCCAGTATTATTATGGGACGAGAATTAAGACTACCATGCGATTTGAAGTTTGGATGTCCCCGAGGAGAAGAGACTACAGGTGAAGACTACGTCCAGCCAGTTACGCCAAAAGATGGACGACCTCCACCAACGAGTCCGGTAAAATATCGAGAATGCCAGCGCCCGAATGAAGGAAGCCTATGACAGCAGTGCCGAGGGCGGGGAATTCCAAGCTGATGATCTTGTTTGGTTGTATAACCCGCAACGTCGTCGTGGATATTCGCCCAAGCTACAAAGATCTTGGGAGGGGCCGTACCAATTTGTAAAGAAGATCAACGATGTAGTCTACAGAATAAGGAAGCTACCTCGAGGAAAACCAAAGGTGGTACATTTCAACAGGTTAGCTCCTTATCAGCATCCAACCACCCGATGACGAGATGACATTCGAACAGTATGGCACTCTACTCTGATGGGCAGAAAGTGCAGCAGTGACCAGAGAAGAATCCCGTGACCTGTTTGAGGTGCCCATAGAATATGCCCTGGCTCATTGTGTGGCTCGAGATCTTCGGATGTCCAGAGGAATAGCCAAGGTGTTTGCCAAAAAGTACGGCCAGTTCCAGAAGCTACGGGAGCAAGATCCAGCGGTAGGGAAGGTCCTTCATCTCGAAGATAAACAACCAATGGGTACCAGAGACATCTTTTATTTGATAACGAAAACCTTCTCCCTGGACAAGGCAACATACAGCGATCTTTGGAAGACTCTGATGGAATTGAGGAATGTGATGATGGGGAAGAATCTGATGAAATTTGCGGTCCCAAAGATAGCCTGCGGGTTGGATGGACTGAATTGGAGGGTGGTGAGAAGTATGATGGAAACAAGATCCAGTGGTAGAGAAGGTCCTTCATCTCGAAGCTAAACAACCAGTAGGCAACAGAAGCATATTTTATTTAGTAACGAAAACATTCTCGCAGGACAATTCAGAATCCAAATTTTTTTAATAAATACTAATTAACAAGCCAGTTTTTACATATACAGGGTATTCCATCTCAAACGAGCCACCTTGAATATCTTGGTTATTTTCAAAACTATTACAATAAGAAAAAACAGGTCGATATTTGTTTCGAGGGGGAAATTTTTTGAGGTGAATTATCGCTTGCGCGCATTCAACATAAACAGGCCAATTCAATGACCTTGAGATTTGAGATAGGGAAAATAGGTGTTGTCGTATATCATTTGAAAGCCCTTTTTACGGACAATTCCGTCGTAATAAAATTTTTTATACCAATTACTGTTCATGTAACAGAAAACCTAACGGACCTAATAGTAAAACCGGATTATTAAATTAAAGGTTTTTACTGCATGGAAAAGTATTAAAATCAATGCCAATGTAGGAAAAGTTCAAAATGCTGGCCGCGAACGTCTTGGCAACATGCTAATCTGGTATAGAAATGCCTACTAACGTTACTCAACAACTCAGGCGTGACTGATCTAATCGCAAGCGTTATTCGTCTTTTTAGGTCATCTAAGTTTAGGGGTTTAGTTTTGTATACAGTACTTTTTGACATTCCGATTTGGAAAAATTTGGTTCAGGTACTGCCGGACATTGATTTCGTAATGGGGCGGTGCTCCATCTTGCTGAAACCATATTTAGCTCAGGTCATTTACGGAGAAAAAGCCAGTTTGGTGACAAAATTAATAGTAGAATAAAACCATCATCAATGTGTTCTAATGATAAAACATGACTAGTTGACATAAAATTCAACATTTTTTATCGATGCGTTTTTGTAATTTACGAAAAATCGGTAACAATTTAGTTTTTTACCTTTTACACAAAATCTACCAATGGATTCGTGTTTGCTACTATGGGCAATGTTGAAGAGAAATGAAAAATCTAAAAAATGAGCTACTAAAGCTCGATTTTGTTAATTAGTTTCTAAGATAATGAAATCTTTACCCGAAATTCCAAAAAAATAAATAATCGCTTATATATTTTTTTATTTTATAGCTAAAAGATTCTTATTAACTAAAAGGGTAGACCTTCTCATACCCAATTCATGTTCGAAAAATAAATACTGTAGCCCAGGTGGTTTTTACAAAATTTCAGTCAATCCTACGGAAGACATATTTTTTTGAAAGGCCATATTACCTCACAAGATGACCCTATCATTATGAAGAAACCACCGATGGAAAGTAGAAGAGTTGATCTCGAGACCTCTCATCTCACTTTTTCAAAATTTAAAGTATAAAACTGACAATATTTAGTCATTCTCTATATTTTTTCTGAACGAGTCCATTCGAAAAATTGCTATCTTGATGTAAATTTTAATTTTAAGCAGACACATATTAATATTTCTAGCATAATATGGTTTTATGTAATAAATTTAGCAAAATGGACTACCTAAACTCCATTTAGATAGATACTGATGATAATTTTTAATATGCAAAAGACGTACTTATTTTAAATTTAAATAAAAAACGGAAATTTGCCTTCTCTATTCACTGAATTTTTAAAACATAAGTAAATAATAGTAGGTTCCTTTGTTTACACTTTCAGTGCATTTTATATTTTATGATTATATAGAAATTAAACGCTGATACAAATTGAAAATCGTTAATAATAAAAAAAATGGTTAGGCTTCAATTAGTTAACAACGCAATTTTTATGTTCAATTCAGATTCCTGTTAAGAAATTTTTATTAATAAATACTAATTAATGACAAGCCAAATTTCCTTAGATGTATATGTTTCGATCTTTTATTAAAACATATTCAAATGGAAAAATCGCTTGCAACGGTCTTCACATTTTGCATATTATGATTTCTCCGCCATTATCATTTGTGGCTAAATGGAGTTTAGGTATTATATTTTGATAAATTTATTACATAAATCCATATTATCCACGAAATATAAATATGTGTCTGCTTAAAATTAAAATTTGCATCGAGATTATTTATTATAATGATATACTTTCACAGCAATTAGCAATTTTTTGAATGGGCTCGTCCAGAAGAAATGATTCGAAATGGCCAAATATTTCCATTACCTATATGTGTTTATACTTTACATTTTAGAAAAGTGAGATGAGGGATCTCTAGACCAACTCTTCTACTTTCTAACGGTGGCTTACTTATAATGATAGGGAAATCCGGTGAGGTAATATGGCCTTTCAAAAAAATATGTCTTCATAGGATTGACTGAAATTTTGCAAAAACTACAGTATTTTTTTTCAGAACATAAATTGTGAATGAGACGATCTATCATCGCTATAGTTAATAAGAATGTTTTAGCTATAAAATGAAAAAAGATATAAACGATTATTTATTTTTTTGGAAATTCGGGTAAATGTCCCATTATCTAAGAAACCAATTAACAAAGTTGAGCGTATAGTAGCTCATTCTGTAGGTTTTTCAGCTCTCTTCCACATTGCCCATAGTAGCAAACACGGTTTTATCGGTGGATTTTGTGTAAAAGGTAAAAAACTAAATTGTTACCGATTTTTCGCTGTTTTTTGTTAAAAAAACCAAAAACGCATCGATAAAAAATGTCAAGGTCAAGTTTTATCATTAGAACACGTTGATGTCGGTTTTGTTCTACTATTAGTTTTGTCACCAAAATGTCTTTTTCTCCGTAAATGACCTGAGCTAATGTTAATCTCCAAACTGCTATCTGGTGCGTTTATACACAGGGTGTTTAGTTATAGCAAACAAAACCACAAAGTAAAGTGATAAAAGCTATAACAATAACACAGATGCATCGGTCGGAATTATATCGATATATAAAATAACTAATTTTATCATTTATTGCAAATTTCACAGCCAATTCAATTATACAGTGAACTTTTTGAGAAGTGTTTGTGCTTCACGGTAAGTTAAGAGCAGTCACTCCTAATATTAAAATTTTTAATTAATATGGATTTTTCAGAAGTGTTGTTAGCTTAGATCATTTACCATCTAGATATAGCCTGTCAAGCATAAAATCGTGGCAACGCTAGAAAGAGAGGGCAATAGAGACAGTAAGAGTCTATTTCACTTAGTGGGTGGATGGTCGGTGGAAGCAGCCAATGAACAACATGCTTTATTGGAAGCAGCTCCCAACCGAGTGAAATAGCCTCTTGCCCTCTCTATTGCCCTCTCTCTCCTTAGCCTTAGCACGACATTTGTGCACTGCAGACTATCTCTAGAAAGTAAATGCTCTAAGGTTGTTAGACTGTTATGATTGACTAACACAATGTATATATACACATACATACAGAAAAAATAATTATTTAAGGTAGCCATCAGTAGTAGAATATATATGATAGTGAAATTATAGGGCGGAGTAGAAAAGTTGCTAAATAGATTGGTTAAAAAAATGTTAACATAAAGCTATACCTATAAGGTGCTTAGAATATGGGTTGGAATGAAATTACAGTTATATAGGGTTATTTAAAATGTTATATTGAGTGGCAATAAGTAGGTTTATATACAGGGTGGCTGAAATATATGCTAAGTAGAAACATAGTTATACAATGTGATTTAAAAATGCTTTATTGCCCATCTTAAGTTGCAATATAGGGTGAAGAGGAGATATTGCTATACAGGTTGATAATAAAAACCACAATATCCTACGGAGTAGGATGATAGTTACACCAGGCAGTTAAAAAATTATGGTGGCTCATAGGCAGCTATGTACAGGAAGGTTGGAATATACGAGGGAGTGGACGTTTGCTGGTCGAAAAATGTTTGAAAAAAATGTATAAAGTGTGGTCCATGAATATGTGACAGTGAAATATAGGGCGGAGAAGAATAATTGTTATACAGGGTGGTTAAAAATTCTACAATAATGTGATACCTATAAGGTAGTAAGCAAACTAACTGAATAATAGTGTGAAGTAGAATTATTACAAAGTGTTTTAATAAAAGAGAATTGAAATTAAACTTATTCATTTCGTCTTCGAATCCGTTTACAAAGCCGCGAGTAAAATTGTCGTTCTTACTATGAAGTAACATTTTGCATATTATGCTTGTTCCGTCATTAAATATCATTTGTGACTAAATGGAGTTTAGGTATTCAATTTTGCTAAATTTATTACATAAATCCACATTATCCAAGAGATATAAATATGTGTCTGCTTAAAATTAAAATTTGCATTGCGATTATTTATTATAAGGATATAGATAGATACTCAGGTACCACTCCTTAGTAATTTTTCGAATGGCCAAATATTTTCAGTATTTATATGTATTTATACTGTAACTAAATATCCCTAAGACGGCCCTGGTTTCATTACCAGTACGACATCGATCGCTTTTAGGAGAAAAAATTGATCTCGAAATGGCTCGGCAGCTGTAGAATTGATGGATTGTACGAGAGTTTTCGATGCAGGTTTTACAAGGAGCGACCCATAATAGCGGCAGTTAGTTAGTGCAGCGATGAGCTTATGTAGAATTGTTATTGTGATATTCGAATCAGCTGTTGTATATATTTGATGTAAATAGAAGTTCTAGAAAGTGGTAGTGAATATTAGTTTTTAAATTTTAATTGAACACACGGAGTATATAACAATTTGGTGTCAGAAGTGGGATTAAGTGAAGTTAAAATAGTAATTTGATTTATGGAAACCCGTAGCATGGAAAAAATGGACGAAACTACCTAAAAAAATAGTCAAGCAGGTTACAGAGGGACTAGACGAAAAATAGCCCAAATTCTGGAGAAACGTGACAAGAAGGAGAAACAACATCAAGAAGAAATTCAACAAAGGTTAGTAAAATCTTTTGATTAAAAACGTAAAATAGAATTAGAAAATCTTGTCACTACGATGAAAAGTGAACAACAGAATTTAGTTGCAGGGTTATTCTGGAAATTTGAATTAACAAGACAACATGAATTTAAAATATTAGAAGAACAGAGACAAAATGAATTTAAATTATTAGATGAACAGAGTCGAAATGAACTTAAAATATTTGAAGAAAAACAAAAAAGACTGCAATTTGAACAACTAATGCAAATAGTATCGCAAGTTAATGAAACAGTTAATGAAAGAGTGCAAATAGTTGAATCAGACATAAAAGAAATAAACGACGACATAAAGATCCTAAAAAGTAATGTGGAGACTCTTGAAATCAAAGTAGATGACATCGATTCCATATAGAGCCAGGTGAAATTTGAAATCAGTTCCATTAAAAACACGGTACAAAGTGAAGTAAGTGAAGTACAAGATAAAATCAGTGCCATCCAGAACAAGGTAGAAACAGAAATCAAAAAAATGCAACAGGACTTACAGCGAGGAAAATACCAGAACACCAGGAGTACCAAAGGTTCCGTTAGCAAACCACCCACATTTGATGGCAGCTCTTATTGGCCCATGTATAAACGGCAATTTGAAGCCGGGCTACAGCTAATGGATGGGATAACCAAGAAAAATCTACGTCTCTTGTAATTTCCTTCAGAGGTCCGGCCTTAGAATTCCTCCAAAGCATTACAGTCGATGAACAAGGCAATTTTGACAAAATCATAGCCATTCTGGACAAGAGATACGACAATCAATCCTTGAGCCAGGTATACCAAGTCCAACTCAGTGGAAAAACGCAAAAATCCGAAAAACGAAAGACCAGTTGGCCAAACAGAGTTTCATAAACGGCATCAGAGATGTGGAGGTACAAAGGAATTTAAGACTGAGTCGCGTCAAGAAAAGTAATGAAGCTTTACTTCGGGCCTTGGAAGTAGAGGCAGTCATGAACATATCCAAACCAAGCGTGCGAGCAGTTTCCTTCAACCAGGAAGAATCGGGGTCACCATTTCAAGCGCTGTTGGCCGGTATGAACAAACTATTAGAACGGTCACAAAAAACTGGCACCAGAGGAGCATGTTACCGTTGTGGACCAACAGTACACTTCCAACGTGACTGTCGAGTGCGGCTACCTAAACGATCACCGACCAGGGGTAACCAACAGAACAGCCACATGTCCAGGGACCGTCAGCCAGTCAGCATAAGGGGGCGAATGCTGACTGACCCTCCACCAGCCCCCAAAACGTTATTCATGCGGGGATTTTGTCGAGACAGCAGCAGCCTAGTCATCAGGGGCACCATCAATGGCCGAGCAATTACCATCACCATTGACACCGGCGTCGCTGTGTCCATTGCCAAGTCCAGGGTTTTGAGAGCATAAAAAATTCAGCCAGTCACCAATAACATCTAGCTCAGAACAGTCACCGGCGAGTCCATGTCAATACAGGGTGAGGCAGATGTCGTGCTACAAATAGGGGACAACATGATCCGGCATAGGGTACTGGTAGCGAATATTGAGGACGATTTTATACTGGGTATGGACCTAATTAGCCAGCTAGGATTTATGTTCGACCCGAGATATGATGTTCTTCGATTCCTAAATGAGAAATTTGTATTGACACGGCCCGTCAACAGTTCAGTCACCTCCATAAAAATTGCGGCAAAGTCTTCAGCTAGAATTCCTGGTCGAACGGAACAGATTATTCATGGGCAGCTAGAGAGCAATCCTGGGAGCTGCGTTGGAATGGTGGAGCCCGTACATTCAGCTCATGACTTCCTAGTTGGACGGGCTATAGTTAAAACCGGACGAGAAATACCAATTAGAGTCGTAATTTGTCCAGCAACGACATCAGAATTGCCAATGGTCAAGAAATAGCTTGTTTCAAGCCAGTGGAGACCATCATCAATTGCGAAGAAGAGTACCAGACATCGGTGAAGGAGACAGGGCCCGGTAAAGAGTTCCTACAACAGTTTGCTGATCATTTGACACACCTGACACCAGAGAACCAGAAGAAAGCCAAGCAATTTATCACAAAGAACTGGCAAATTTTTAACAGTCAAGATGGAACCACAGGTCGCACCAACATCATCCAGCATCGAATAGATACCGGAAAGGCTCAACCCATCAGAATACCACCTAGACGACCACCAGTGGGGCAACAATAGGCTGTCGAGGAAAACATCGAGTCCATGTTACAAAATGGAGTTATTGAGCCATCCATCAGCCCATGGTCTGCTCCCGTCGTGCTAGTTAAAAAGGATGGAACAACCCGATTTTGCGTGGATTACAGAAAGCTGAATGACGTCACGAAGAAAGACAGCTATCCACTACCCCGAATCGATGACACTTTGACCACACTAGCAGGCTCCCGTTGGTTGTCCACACTAGACCTAAAAAGTGGATATTGGCAGGTTGGTATACACCCAAACGACAGAGAGAAGACAGCGTTCTCCACCAGTAAAGGGCTGTTTCAGTTCACGGTCATGCCCTTTGGGTTATGTAATGCACCCGCTACATTTGAGAGGCTAATGGAGTATATACTGAGCGAGTTAACATGAGGACGTGCTTAGTATACCTCGACGACATTCTAGTCATGGGTCAGACATTCGACGACCATCTGAAGAACCTGGACGAAGTATTCTCCAGAATTAATAATGCCAACCTGAGACTCAACCCGAAGAAGTGTTCCATGTTCCAAAAAAAAGTAGAGTTTTTGGGCCACGTCGTTTCCGAGTCAGGAATCCGCACCAACGAAGACAAGATAGAAGCCATCCGTGATTGACCAGTCCCAAGAGACAAGCATGAGCTTCGAAGCTTCTTGGGCCTCTGTTCCTACTACAGGCAATTTGTTGAGGGATTTGCCACCATTGCCGCGCGTCTACATCGGCAGACCGCTGAGAAAGAGAACTTCCGTTGAAATAAGGATTGCGAAACATCATTCAGGGGACTGAAGGCAGCACTATGTTCCAGCCCAATCCTAGCCTTTCCTACACAGTCCGACAAGTTCATTTTAGACACTGACTCCAGCAACACAGGTTTGGGGGCCGTCCTATCCCAGGTGCAAGATGGTGAAGAGAGGGTGATGGAGTACTACAGCCGTGAATTCTCGAAACCGGAAGGAAATTATTGCGTCACCAGAAAAGAACTTCTTGCAATAATAAGGGCTGTAGAAGATTTCCACAAATACCTCTATGGTCGTCATTTCTTAATCCGGACAGATCATGCCGCCTCAAATAGCTGCTGACATGAAGACACCGGAAGGACAACTGGCCAGGTGGATGGAGAACCTACAGCAATACGATTTCAAGGTGCAACACCGTGCCGGCCGTTTGCACAATAATGCCGATGCTCTATCCAGAAGACCCTGTAGAGCAGAATGCGGACATTGTCTGAAGACGGAACAGCGAGAGGGGATCTCCATCAGACAGATCCGAGTGCAGGCCAATGAAGACTGGACAACGGAACAGTGCATCCAGAACCAAATGGCTCATCCAGACATCGAACCAATCTTGTCACTCAAAACGAGAGGGGCACCCAGGCCACGATGGGACGAGGTAGCTAGATACTCGGGCGTGCTGAAATGGTTATGGGCTCAATGGGACTCTCTAAGATTAGAGAATGGAATGCTCAAGCGAGTTTGGGAAAGCCCGATGGCCGAGAAACCAAGTCCCAACTGGTAGTTCCTAAGAAAAAGGTACCAACCATTCTGACCGAAGTACATGATGGGATTACCGGGGGCCTTCTGGGCATGAACAAAACCCTAGACAAAGTTCGCCAGCGATACTACTGGGTAAATTACTTTGAAGAGTTTGGTGCCGGAAATGTGACACCTGTGCAGCCAGTAAGGGCCCGAAGACCCGGACCAAGGGCAGAATGCAGCAGTACAATGTGGGCGTCCCATTTGAGAGAATTGCCATCGATGTCGCCGGTCCGTTTCCCGAGTCTGAGAGGGAGAACAAATACATTCTGGTCGCAATGGATTACATCAGCAAACGGCCTGAGGCATATGCGATACCCAACCAAGAGGCAACCACGGTAGCGACGGTGCTAGTAGAACAACTATTCAGCAGGTTTAGCGTCCCGATGGAACTACATTCAAACCGGGGGCGTAACTTCGAATCGAATGTATTCCAGATGGTCTGCAAGATGTTGAAGATCAGGAAAACGAGAACAACACCATTGCACCCACAGTCAGCCGGAATGGTGGAAAGATTCAACAGGACCTTGGAACAACACCTATCCAGGGTCGTCAGCCATAACCAGCGTGATTGGGATGAGCATATTCCCCTATTCCTGTTGACATATCGCTTTGCCGTACATAATACTACAGGCCTGACTCCAGCCAGGGTCCTATTCGGAAAGGAGCTGCGATTACCCTGCGATTTGGCTTTTGGCTCCCCCGAAGAACCTTTCCAAGACATCGACGATTATGCCGACCAGCTCCGACATAACATGCTGGCAATACACGAATTAGCCCGAACGCAGATGTTGGCCACCAGTGACCGGATGAACACGCGATACGACCTCAAGGCCAATTCAGTCGAGTTCCAAGAGAGGGACAAAGTCTGGCTGTACAACCCCCAACGGAGCAAGGGTAAATCTCCAAAGCTTACACCCGCCTGGGATGGTTCATACGAGGTGGTCAAGAGGCTTAATGACGTCGTCTACCGGATCCGTCGAAACCCCAAGGCTAAGTTGAAGGTGGTCCATTTAGATCGACTCGCTCCCTACCATGGAGAGGATGTTTCTGACCGGGACGATGAGAATTAAAATTTACCTAAGCCGACCCTGTTTCATTTCAGTACGACACCGATCGCTTCTAACATAAAAAATGTTCTCGAAATGGCTCGGCGGCTGTGGAGTTGATGGTTGATTTTAACTAGCATTTTCGATGCTGGTTTTAAAAAGGAAGCAGCCCACGATCGCAACTCAGTTAGTGGAGCGAAGAGCTTATATGTAAAATTGTTGTTGTGATATTTGAATCAGCTATTGTATTTATTCGATGTATATAAAAGTTCTAGAAAAGTGAATATTAGTTTTATAATTTTAAATTGAACCCACGGATTATATAACAATACTTTAAATTTTGAAAAAGTGAGATGAGAGGTCTCGAGATCAACTCTTCTACTTTCCAACGGTGGTTTATTCATAATGATAGGGTCATCCGGTGAGTCTTCCATAGGATTGGCTGAAATTTTGCAAAACCTACGGGGCTACAGTATTGTAATGTTTTTATTTTCACACTCGGGTTCAGTTCTTGGATTTATTTAAAACACAGTCCAACTCACTCTAATTTATTTCCACTACTTTAAGACAATTTATATTCACAAAAACTATTTACAATTTATCTTAACTTAACAATAGGACCGTCGAATACTGAATGAATCCCATCGCCAGCTGTCCGTATTTATATAATTCTCTCGGAATTGTTCTGACAAGTCAACGAACTATCGGGAAACTTCTTTCATGTGTTCTGGAACCTTCAAGGGAATTCCCAGTAACGGCAGCGGTCGGCCTGTTGAGAGACAAAACATTTCGGATTCCCAGAAGTATCGGAATAATGTCCCTTCGACGAATTGGTTGATGGCCGATTGCACCAGCTGTCGGATGAATTCTCGTAACATTGCCCCCTCCTTAAGACCATTTCGTCCCGGAATGTCCAAGAATCCTTCCTGGTGTGACGATATTTGCAGGACTCTCCATTTCGATAACGGGAAGTTGGGTGGAAGTAACAGTCAAAGGTCTTCGAATCCCGGCTGCGAATATTGAGACAGCATACCAGGATGTCGATGTCACTGAATCGAAAGATTGTTTCCATCATACTTCTCACCACCCTCCAATCCAGTCCATCCAACCCGGAGGCTATCTTTGAAACCGCCAATTCCAGCAGGTTCTTCTCCCTCATCACATTCCTCAATTCTACCAGAGTCTTCCAAAGATCGCTGTATGTTGGCTTGTCCTGCGAGAATGTGTTCGTTACCAAATAAAATATGTCTTTGGTAACCACTGGTTGTTTATCTTCGAGATGAAGGACCTTCCCTACCACTGGATCTTGCTCCCTTAGCTTCTGGAACTGGCCGTATTTCTTGGCAAACACCTTAGTTATTCCTCTGGACATCCGGAGATCTCGAGCCACACATTGAGCCAGGGCATATTCTATGGGCACCTCAAACAGGTCTCGGGGTTGCTCTCTTGTTACGTCGTGCTGCACTTTCTGCCCATCAGAGTACAGTGCCATAAACTGTTCGAAGGTCATGTCGTCATCGGGTGGATGGATGCTGCGAACTTGGGCTTGGTGAATTTCGCCGTTATGACTTTCGGCATAAGGGGCTAACCTGTTGAAATGTACCACCTTTGGTTTTCCTCGAGGCAGCTTCCTTATTCTGTAGACAACATCGTTGATCTTCTTTACAATTTGGGTAAGGCCCCTCCCAAGATCTTTGTAGCTTGGGCGAATATCCACGACGACGTTGCGGGTTATACAACCAAACAAGATCATCAACTTGGAATTCCCCGCCCTCGGCTCTGATGTCATAGGCTTCCTTCATTCGGGCACTGGCATTCTCGATATTTAACCGAACTCGGTGGATGTCGTCCATCTTTCGACGTAACTGGCTGACATAGTCTTCACCTGCAGTCTTTTCTTCTGGGGGGCATTCAAACTTCAAGTCGCATGGTAGTCGTAACTCTTGTCCCATAATAACGCTTGCCGGGGTCTGACCCATGGACTCGTGCACAGACGAACGATATGCCATTAGAAACAAGTGAAGATACTGGTCCCAGTCTCTTTGGTGGTCAGAGACTACTTTTGACAAATGACGGTTAATAGTCCTATACATCCGTTCTACCATCCCATCTGATTGAGGGTGTAATGCTGTCGTCCGTGTTTTATTGCTCTTCAGAAGTTTGCAGACATCTTGAAAAAGGATAAACTCAAAATTTCTACCTTGGTCTGAGTGCAACTCCAAGGGAACATCAAAACTCAGTCGTTTTAGTGTTCAAGGAATGGATCAGTCCATTCCTTGACAAGGATATCAGCAACGGTCAAGGCTTCTTGATTCGGCAAGGCATACGCTTCTGTCCATTTACTGAAATAGTCCATCACCACCACAATGTACTTTTTTCCAGAGTCGGATTCAGGAAATGGACCGGCAACATCAATGGCACAAACAGTACATTTCCGGCACCAGTCCTTGACATCCACTTGGCAGTTTACCCAATAGAAGCGTTCTCTCAACTTCCCCAGGGTTTTCGTTACTCCCAGATGTCCTCCAGTTGTACCATCATATAGTTCTCGTAAAACCTCTGGTTCCTATTTCTGGAAACTACAATCTGTTTTCCGTCGTTTCCCTCCTCTGTAGTTTACAGGGCGCGCTTCAGAAGTCCATTTTCCAGGATGAGGGAGTTCCAATGAGCCCAGTACGACTTTGTGGTTGGAGATTATCCGGAAATCTCCTGCCACGTAGGTTTGCGTCTTCTTCCTTCCACCGGATATTTAACTCAGGATCCAATTTCTGGTCTTTCTGGATCTCCTCAGGTTGCCAATGGTCGTCGACGACAGTAGTTCTACAGAGAACAGCCACTTTTTCTTCAGCTCGCTGACAATGTTTGCAATCATCAGGGCATGGTCTCCTCGATAGGGCATCAGCATTCTTATGGCTTGTTCCAGCTCGATGTTCAGTCTGGAAGTCGAAATCTTGCAACCGCTCAATCCACCTGGCCACTTGTCCTTAGGGGTTTTTAAACTGCAGGATCCACTTCAGTGCTGCATGATCAGTCCTCAGGAGCAATCTTTTACCATAGAGGTACTTGTAGAAATGTTCTACCCTCTTTACCACAGCCAAGAGTTCCCTGCAAGTAACGCAGTAATTCCGTTCAGGTTTGCTCAAGGCCTTACTGAAATAGCCGATGACTTTCTCCTGACCGTCTTGGATCTGCGAAAGCATCGCACCAATTCCGACATTGCTTGCGTCGGTATCCAAAAAGAAAGTTCCCATATGGAAAAGGATAACTTAAAACGGGGGCACTCGTCATTGCTATTTTCAGAGTCTCGAATGATCGCTGGCATTCCTCGTCCCACTGGTACCGCACCTTCCCTTCTGTGAGTCTAGTAAGTGGCTTGGCGATATTGGTAAATCCTGCAACATACATAGCACTGTTAAAAAATCTATTAAGTTGTAGATAAACCAAAGTAAAACACACAGTAATTAATTGGTATATGTGACATTTATTTCGTTCTGCAACCTTTTTACATCATCTCATTTCCTAATCTATCTTTTTACAACACTATCCCGCTTTTATCTCTTACCAACATAAAATACATTCTAGTAATAAATTAGTACCAACTTAAACATAATGGAAGTTCATTATTGTGGACAACACCATCTTTATGTATTCTAACAAGCACAACCGAGTAATGATTCAGGTTCATTGCTCTTACTGGCACAGTCTCCTTGGCACGAATCAAAGTCTTTCCCAGTGCGATACCTCTGCCTACATTTCCATCGTGAAGTTTGGGATCGAAAATCATTAGGTACTGTTCCATCTTTAGCTTTCCCATCTAAGCAAGCATCTACAATGATTTCAGCTCTTTCCGGAACATTGACATCTTCTGCTAAGATGCTTCCAAGCATTATGTCATCTTTTCCATGAAGCACCACTTCTTCGTCATTTACTCGCAGAATTCCATCTTTAAAGTTTAACTGGAATCCCTTGGAGCTCATGACATCCATTCCAATGATGACTTCCTCTTCGATGTCTGCCACTAATACCCGATGTAGGAAGGTTGTATTTCCCAAGACCATTTGAACCTCTATTTCACCATGGACTTTCGCTGCTTCTCCTGTCGCTGTTCGCAGTTGCCATTTTGTTGGTTTTATCATTGTCTCTAAAACGATGTTAGGCCTAATAACTGTTTTCGTCGCACCAGTATCCAGCAACATTGCACATTGCTTCTTATTAATAAGGCCATCTATAAAGACACTGTTAACGTGGTTGCGTAGCGAAGCGACATGTGCGTTGGCAGTTGGGGCTTGTTGGCTACAGGTCGACGATGGCCCCTTCACATCGACCCTCTTAAGTTTTCCGACAAGGAAATCGGGCCTCCGTTGCTCTCCTTGCAACGACTCCTTATATGTCCTACCTTACTACACTTCCAGCATCTCAGTTGTCTTTTCTCGGTAAGGACTTCCTCTAGTATCTTCCTTACAGAGGCCTTATCATTTCCGCCATATTCTGACTCTCCTTCCATGATTCGGACTCTGCCCTGACCTCTACAGGTATTCTTCGCAGCCTCGAATTCCAGAACTCGAGCCAGTGCATCCACTAATTGAGTCGGTCGAGCTAGGGTCAATGCTTGTCTGGCTTCATGGTCCCGCAGTCCGTCCAAAAACGCTTGCACTGCTAACCTTTCTATCACATTTTCCGCCGTGGCTGGATAGGCAAGGCGAACAAGACGGGCAATATCTGCTTCAAACTCTTGTAGGAATTCATTCGATTTTTGGTGGCTATTTTTCAATTAGGAATGATAAACGTGCTCCAAATGTATCTGCCCGTACCTCAGTTCTGTTCTAAATGTTTGACCAGTTGTTCGTAGTCTTCTTACTCCGAGGTATTCAATATTTGTAAGATATCTGTAGCATCCCCTCTTAAGGCTAGGGGACCATCCGTTTAGCTTACCTGCAGCCTCGAATTGATAATTAGTCGATGATGATTTTCCATCAAATTGTGGAGGTTTCATTTTGTGTCTTGCTACCTCGAGGCCAATTTTCGAATCCACTACTTCTGAACAGTTGCTGCTTTTGGTCCTTGGAGGAGTTTCTCCCCTTTGCATTGTGACTACTTGTTCTTTTATCTTGCTGATCTTCCATGATCTGTTTTAGCTCTTCTATCCGAGCTTCATTCTCGTCTATTTTCTCTTCCAGCATCTCTGAATTTTTCTCTACCATGCATTTCATATTTTCTTCTAGGGATTTAGAATTTTCCAGTGATTGGGCCTCTAAGGATTCTCTCAAGGTTTTAGAATTTTCTAGTAGTTTATCTTCTAGGGTTTTCGAGTTTTCTTGTAATGTTTGTAGCTTATGTTCTAAGGACTTAGAATTTTCTAGCAATTTATCTTCTAGGGTTTTAGAATTTTCTACCAATTTGTCCTCTAGTGTTTTAGAATTTTCTAGTATTTTATCTTCTAAGGTTTTAGAATTTTCTTGTAATGTTTGTAAGGACTTAGGATTTTGTAACAATTTATCTTCTAAGGCATCTTTCAATTTTTTTAGAATTTTCTTCCGTTTGTTTTAATAGCATGCTCATGTACCAGAAATCTCAAACAAATAAGTATCGGGATCGTTACCTTCATTTATTAGAGCATCTCGTAGCCGTTGTACTAATTCACTTTTCTTTCCACTAATTTCTAAATCCCTTTCCTCAAGTTCTTTTTTTAAATCAGTCACATGCAACTGGTCCAAGTTCACTGCTTTAAACATCATTAGTCTATTTATTTTCCACTTCCAAAGTCTCACAAATACACCGAACACCTGACACCACTGTAATGTTTTTATTTTCACACTCGGGTTCAGTTCAGTTCTTGGATTTATTTAAAAACACAGTCCAACTCACTCTAATTTATTTCCACTACTTTAACACAATTTATATTCACAAGAACTATTTACAATTTATCTTAACAATAGGACCGTCAAATACTGAATGAATCCCATCGCCAGCTGTACGTATATATATATTTCTCTCGGAATTATTCTGGCAAATCAACGAACTATCCGGAAATTTCTTTCATGTGTTCTGGAAGCGGTCGGCCTGTTGAGAGACGACAAAACATTTCGGATTCCCAGAAGTAACTGAATAATGTCCCTTCCACGAATTGGTTGATGGCCGATTGCACCAGCTGTCGGATGAATTCTCGTAACATTGCCCCCTCCTTAAGACCATTTCGTCCCGGAATGTCCAAGAATCCTTCCTGGTGTGACGATATTTGCAGGACTCTCCATTTCGATAACGGGAAGTTGGGTGGAAGTAACAGTCAAAGGTCTTCGAATGTCGGCTGCGAATATTGAGACAGCATACCAGGATGTCGATGTCACTGAATCGAAAGATTGTTTCCATCATACTTCTCACCACCCTCCAATCCAGTCCATCCAACCCGGAGGCTATCTTTGAAACCGCCAATTTCAGCAGGTTCTTCTCCCTCATCACATTCCTCAATTTTAAAACATGAATTCGGTATGAGAAGATCTATCGCTTCCGTTAATAAGAATGTAGGGATTATTTTTTTGGAATTTTGGATAAAGATTCCATTATCTTAGAAACCAATTAACGAAGTTGAGCTTATAGTAGCTCATTTTGTAGGTTTTTCATTTCTCTTTAACATTGCCCCTAGTAGCAAACACGGTTTCACAGGTGGATTTTGTGTAAAAGGTAAAAAACTAAATTGTTACCGATTTTTTGAAGTTTTTTGTAAAAAAAAAACAAAAATGCATCGATCAAAAATGTTGAATTTTATGTCAATTAGTCATGTTTTATCATTAGAACAAGTTGATGTCGGTTTTGTTCTACTATTAATTTCGTCACGTATTTTCGTAAATGACCTGGGCTAATTGTATTGGCAGGAACTTGTGGGTTTGCTGGATCAGGATATGAGTTGGCACGACATTATTTTCGAGCAGCTCTAAATATTATCCCCATTAAAGTTGCCATCAATGAAAAAGACCTACCATATGAATTCCAACAATTACTGCCCAAAACATTAACTTTTTCAGGATATTGTGTGGGTCAAAATACTTTTAAATGCCTAACTTGAGCTGCTATATTTGCAAACGTATCGACATTTTTATTTAACGCTTTTTGATTATCTATTGCGGTTATAGCATGTTAATAGTTTATTCTATAACATACTAATATTTGCAGCGATATTTAAAGTGATTTCACTATATTTTTGGCACTTCATACACGAATAATGAGACAACTGTGTGACTTTACTATAAATTTAAATTTTATTTATAAAATCAATAGAACTAAACTTATGACAATTATAAACTACGTTAATAATGTTAAATCTCCCATAAAATTAAATCACAAAGATAATCTGTTCAATATATATATTTTTTAATAATTTGAATGTGTAACCAAAGTCTAACTTAAGAATGTTAACTTTTCTAAAATAATGAAAAAAGAAAATATTATTATTTAAAACTAGGGAGAAAAGAATTGACTTGTGGTGGTAATCAGCCATGTATGAAATTTATTTTTTTCTAACAAACCAGAAGCCTATATTACAGCACTTTTTACTTAAATTAAATTTAGATTCGAAATTAAAATAAATATAAACTTCTAAAGACTTAATGAAACATGGAATAACAATTTCAAATTAAGAAGTCTGGTATGTATTAACTAAATAAAAAAAGTACTTTTCTTTTAAATCTCGTTGTATCAATTGCATTCCCTATTGAAAAAATCCCATACAGTCCCTTACATACCCACAGAATCTGCATTAGTTTGTATGTAGTCGATCTGGCAAGAAAATGTGGCATATAAAAGTAATTTTTGGACCTATCGGAACTTATCTGCAGGTCCAATACAGCGAGTTTTCGTTATTGGAATTAATGGGATTTTAACGTATGCCGTAATCGTATGGATTCTATATGTAGGTAACCTGTGGGAATGTATCTGTTTCTATTGTAGACCATTAAAATTATGGCGCTTATACGTATTTCCAAATACATGTTTCTAATGGTTTTTCCATAATCAGTAAGTTTAATGTTTTCTATTTGCAACAGCTATATTAAACTATATAGAAACTAATAGGAAATTCCATATAAATTTGAAACATATAATCTAACTGCAAACACCAATAGCATACATTTTTGTTTATATGTTTTTATAGGAAGGTTCGGTAACAATGAAATAGTTTATCTATGGGAATACTATTGGAACTGCAGCGACAAAAGCACGCTAAAAATTCATAAAATCCCTTACAACTATGGAATTCTATGAGAATTTATCAGCCAAACCATACATCAAAGTTGCCATAATCTTTATGGAATACTTTTGGAAATGCAGCGACAAAGATACATTAAAAGTTCTTAAAATCCAATACAAGTATCAAGCCATAGGGATCTAACAGCCAAAGCATATAAGCAATTTGCCATGATATTCTATAGGTTTCTATGGGAATGATTTGATAAAAATAAAATTAATATGTCTTTATCTGTAGATACATATAAAATATACACTAAAATTGTATGAAATTTAACGGAATATTCATACAAATCGAGATTATATGCTAAAAGTTTAGATTACGACAAATTGTGTAAGCAGAAGTTTATATGAGAAAATGTGCAATGAAAATTCATGTTTTCAATTGTCTTTTATGCGAGAATCCAAGGAAAAAACGATCTCTACCTAATAGTTGGCAGTTTTGAATTCCTTTGTCACATTAATAGCCTCTTGTTGGCCTTTTTTGTACCTGTAAATATTTCAATATATTTTTTCGCGTAAGAGTTTTGTGATTGGGCTCCCTTCCTCGCTTACTTGGGATTTAGGCCAATAAAATGTAGATTTTTAGCAGTTGATAATCATTGTGTATGTATTGTGTATTGAGTTTATTGGTGGTTCCCTATTGTATGATCTGTGGGTTCATTGTTCATTTGTTAGTTGAGTTGTTAAGTATGGTGGGTTGTTTACTGCGTTATCTGTGAATTTTTCAAGACGTTCTCTCTAGTGTACTGTGTGATCTGAAAGACTCTGAGGATGTATTGTGAACACAAATGTTTGTGACTTTTCATTCTTTCAAGTAAGTATTGTTTAAATCATAATCGCCAGAAAATTTATACGAGGTGGGTTGGGTAATTTTTTCGGTGGGGGTGGGCTTGGATAATTTTTTTGATTGGTGATAGGCTGATTAGGACTGCAAAATTAATATTTTCGTTCATGTATTTACAGGATATATAAAATACTATAAATATAAAATTTATTTTTATGAAGAAGATAATTAATCTTGAGACCCAAAATTCCAAAATTTTAGGGGCTTGAACCCCTTCCCCGCCCTCGCTGGCTGCGGCCTTGATCATAATTACAAATCTATTTTAGTTCAAATTTATGATCTGTATACCTTTAAGGTTAGGCTTGTTCATATAGTGACCAGTTTTATATAATTGGTTTAAAATGATAATTGTGTAAATACTTTATGAAGGATTAGTACAAGTAACGAAGGCAACAAGATATCCATATTTTAATTTCTAATGATTCTAAAATTTACATTCGTTATTGACACATACTAAAAACCACAAATATTGTGTATTTTCATATTTACTTAATATTTTATAGTAAAGAATGTCGCAGTCCAGCCACAGCTCCGAGGATAGTGAGATACAGATTAATCCAAAAATAATATTAAAATAAAAGAATAATTGAATAAACATACCTACCTATAAATTTATGCTCAAATAAAGTATACTAATAATTTTGAGTTTCACTTAATGAAAGTCCTCTTTTAAAGCCTCACTTCATTTCAATTTACCGTTTAATTTATATAAAGTTGTGGTGAATTTATTTGTTATTTACAGATAAAGTCAAAGAATTATTTTTAGGTGGAGACACACAAATAACATTGAATCTGAAACAGTGTTGAATCTTGATATTCCAGTCGATTCCCTATGATTTCATTTTAAGGTTATGAATTGGTTGGTTGGTTTGTGGCCTTCGCCAATAAGCATTTAGCCAGCCTCGAGTTGTCTGAGTGTACACGTATTGGATGAGAGGGTGCCGTTAGCACGTCTGGGTCGTACCCATCTCCCTTCCAAAATATTCCACAACTACTTCCGTTGGTTCTGCTTGGTCGATTTCACTTTTCTTTCGCTGCGAACAGACTGCGAAAAACGGTTTGTTAGCTCCTTTCGTTTGAGGATTTACGTACATGCGTGTTACACTGAGTTAATTACACTACACTAATTGCTATTAAGTCTATTGTCCTAGCGCAAGCATGCCATAACCACTAATATTAATATCCTATCCTAATGAGCTTACTATCTATACAATAAAAATTACAAGAGAGCTAGGGAAGTTGTGACTGCGACTAATTTAATCGACATTGTTCCAACAGACCATCCACTCTTTAAGGGTTTTAAATCTTCATATCATTCTCCTTTATAAATCTCCGTATCAGGGATATAGTTTTCTCATTTATATTTCTTAACATATCAATCAGTGAAATTGGTCCTGTTATTTTCCTGTGTCTTAATATTTCCTCATATAAATCAAAACTCTCAATACGGTTTAGAGGACATTCCCATAGCACATGCGTCAGTGTACCCAGTATACCGCATTCACATAAGGGATCCCGCTTCACGTTGATACGATGCAGATGGACTGGAAAAAGGCCATGCCCAGTCCTCATTCTGATTAAGGTGGTAATATGCCGCCTATCCTTAAAAGGAAATTTACTATACGAAGGAATCATGGGAAAATCTTCTTGTATATGCTTATAATGTGATCCCCCCCCGTTTATCCTTATCTTCCATGTTCCTTTAAAGCCGCTTTCTATTTTTTTAAATAGATGTGCCATGAATTCATACCCGTCAACCTGGCAGTCATATGGTATCCTTAACGATCTTCCAATCTTAGCCAACAGGTCTGCTGTTTCGTTGCCCTCTATGCCTCTGTGCCCCGGACACCATAGCAACGCCACTCTTCTCCCCTGTCCCTTTAAATCTCCTATTAATCTTCTAATACTTGCCGTGAACCAATTTAATTTGCTACTTTTCCGACTTCCTATCTTCTCTATTGCGCTCTTGGAATCCGATACTACCAAAATGTCCCTTGCTCCCTTCTGTACAGCTTGTAATATGCCTTCATATATAGCAATAGTTTCCACAGTACTAATATTTAGCCAATCGTGACTTCTAGACATATATTTAGTATCCGTCTCCGGTATGTATATACCAAAACCCGTCCTCCCTGTGTCTGGGTCTCGGGAACCATCTGTGAATACTGTTGTGTACCCTTTAAAGTCCACATTGCATTTCTTTTGTAACTCTCGATTTACCTCTGCTATGCTTGAGTTTATCTCATCCACTTTTATTGGATTAACTAAATATTCCCATTCTTATTCATAGTAAGGAGGTTTTTCACTTGTTCGAATTCTGTTCTTAAAAACACCGATCTCCTCCATGGCCTTAACCCATACAGGTTCGCTCCCCCTTTACCAAAAACTTCCGGTTTTACACAGGTTAAAAGTTTCAAACATAACTTCTCGAAATGGATTTCCCAGATCTGCCATAATCTTACACACAAATTTGGTCGCCTGCTTTTGCCTTCGCGCTTCCAATGACCACTCTCCACATTCCGCTAACAGAGCTGCTATCGGTGTTGACCTCATACAGCCTGTTACAATTCTCAAGGCTTTGTATTGCATTTTATCTAGATTTGCTAGATGTTGTTTCGCTGTCGGTTGCAATAAAAAGCTCCCATGTTCCAGATGTGATCTAACAAGCCCTTTATAAAGGGTAAGCAAGGTTACCGGGTCCGCCCCCCACCATGTGCCACAGACCGCTCTCAATATGTTTAGGCCTTTCTGCGCTCTAGCCAGTATCTCCCCAATCCATCCTTTCCAATTCATATTGTAACTAAGATTAAACCCTAAGTACTTATATTGTTGGGTCCATTCCAGTTCATTTCCTTTATAACTCACTCTATGTGTACTTCTATTCCACAATCCTTTGCCCTTTTGAAATACCATGCTTCTGCATTTGTTGATAGATAACTGAAAGTTATGCTGATCAAACCAGTTCTCTAATATTGCCAGTTGGCTGTTGGCTTGCGCCACCAGCTTACCCACATCTTTTCCTATAAAATAAATTGCCAAATCATCAGCATACTGTATGCATCTGGCCTCTTGAGCGAAAATCTTATGCATAGAAGCTGTATATATGTTGAATAATAATGGACTGAGTGGGGAGCCTTGGGCTAATCCTTGTGTAACAGATTGCGGGCCTACCAACCTGCCAGAGTTGCATCTTACCGAAATGCTCTTCTGTTTAAGCAAACTCACCATCACATTTATATAATGACTTGGTATTTGGTACTCTGCTAAGTATGATGCCAGCTTATCAATGTCAACGCAGTCATATGCTGCCCTGATATCTAGGAAGATTGCTAATACTAGCTGGTTTTGGCTAAAGGCGTTCATGATTGATGCCACTAAGGTAGCCACTCCATCAACTACCCCCCTCCCCTTTCTAAACCCGAACTGATATGTAGGCAAAAGATGCCGATTCTCTACCCACCACTCAATCCTGTTCTTAATTAGATATTCCACTACTTTCCGGATGCAACATATCAATGCAATAGGTCTGAATTCGTTGGGTAAATTCCCTCTTCCTCCTTTTTTTAAAATGGGATGTACGATAATCTCGTTCCATTGTTTAGGGTATCTATTTTCCCGTAATATTTGGTTAATGAAGTTGATCAGCCATACTTTACCTTCCCCTGGTAAGTTTCTTAACATAGAGTATGGTACTCCGTCCATTCCTGGAGCTGAGTCTTTTGTTTCCTGTAGCACCATAAGCAGTTCTTCCATTTCAAAATCCTTGTTCTCATTATGGCTGAGTGTTGCTGCGCCCATGCCCGGAATTCCTGGTGCTGTCATGTTGTAGAGGATCTCTTCAGCGATCTCCTCCGTCGGAAGTCTGGCAGCATTGTTGACCCTAGCCCGTCTGTTACTCATCTTGTTAATGGTTCTCCAAATGGACTCGAGTGGCGTATTTCGATTTATCCACTTACAAAAAGTTTTAAAGTGGTTCTTCCTTTTGGACTTCATTTTTTTCCTAGTGAAGGCTATAATATTTTTTGCTTCCAGGTAATTATTCCAGCAACTATCTACCCGGTATTTGCGTAATGCTGCTCTTCTATTCTATATTCCTTATCCCACCAAATTGGAGAGCTTCTGAATTCTTTGCGATATGAAGTTGATGGTATGCTTCCCTCTGCCGCCTCTTCCAGTATCTCTAAAAACTCCTCATACCCTCCTACTTTTTGAATATGTTCAAATATCCTTCCTGCTTTGTCGCTATAAAGTTCCCAATCAGCCCTTTTAAAAAATTTCCTCCCCCTAGATGTCTTATGTGTAACCCTGTCCTCTGTGAAAAACAGAGTGCATAGCGAAGGAAAGTGATCGCTGTTACCACAGTCTGGTATAATCTGCCATGAGCTGCCAAGCTGCCAAGCTTTGCGATACAATCGTAAGGTCTAGAATCGATTTCCTTATTGTTGGCCTTGTCAGTCTAGTTGGCTCTCCATTGTTTAATATCACCAGCTCGTGTTCCTCTACCGATCTTGCAATAACCCCACCCCTAAAATTATTGTGTCGCTACCCCATGAAACATGATGCGCATTGAAATCGCCCATTAGAATAAAAGGAGTGAGCAGCTCCTCCATAAGCACTTCCCAGTTGTTATCATTTATCCTGGCATTTGGATGTATGTAACAGTGATAGAGGTGTATTCCTACCTCTTTTATACGTACCCCCTGGATGTAACAATTCTCTGGCAGCGTCCATCTACCCTCTTCTAAGTTTTGATATACATAGTCCTCCCTGATGAACATAATAACTCCTCCGTACCCATTCCCCCCATCCTTTCTGATTGTGCTATATCCATTGTGGTGGAATTGGTCTGTGTTTTTAAGCCACGTTTCACTAATACAAAATGCAACCGGTCTTATACTGTCCAGTAAGAATCTTAAGTTTTCTAAGTTGCAAAAAATTCCGTGAATGTTCCATTGTATAAATCTTAAATCTTTCTTGTTATAATTCGTCGTCATCTCCACTTGATACCCACTTAACACTAATACTATCGAGCTTCGTCATGTAATCTAAGACCCTTGTCCTTTCTTGGATTGATAATAGGCTGGCCACCTTGTATATATCCTCCAGGCTTTTAATATTCATGTCCACAGGCATAGATTGTGTATCTGACTTACCCTTTTCCTTTTCTCTAAGCCCTTTGTAGTCCACTCTTGAAGTGCTAGGCTTCTCCATTCTTCCATTAGGGGCCACTAAACACGCTTCATGTTCCTTTGAGTATCCTGATCTTGGTGACTCCAAATCCATCGCCCTCCTTTTCTTTGGCGAAGCGGTAACCATACTATGCTGGGCCGCGGTTTAGCATAATTATATACCTTTCTTCTTTCTCCTACTCGGATAAAAACTTCCTCTTCTGGTTCCCTTCTCACTGCTGGAAAGTCGTTGCTTCTTAGGTTGTATCCTTTTGCTCTCCTACCTTTATTGGGTAGTGGTGGAACCCTTTCTCTAGCCTCGAAGTATGATTTGTTCTCGAAAGACATAATTTCCTTGATCTGCTTCTGTCGAATGAATTCCGGGCATACTTTGGAAATACTATTATGTTCTACACTATCACAATGCCAGCATGCTACATACAGTTTCTCCATGTAACTTTTCGCCGCAATTAGCACATTTGTTTTCCCCCCTGCACATCTTCTTTGTATGGCCATACCTCAAACATTTATAACATTGGATTATAGGTAACATATAAGGTAACACCTCAAACTGCAACCCCAGAATAGAGATGTCTCTTGGAATCAATGTCCCAGTGAAAGTCAGACAAACTGTACTTGTGGGTTCCAAAGTGTAATTCCCGTCAGAGGAATTAACTTTTCGCTTAAAGCGTCTAGCTTCTACAATTCTAACTTCCCCATCTCTCTTGCTACAGTATTTAATAATATCCTCTTCACTGAAATCAAGGTCTACATTTCGAATAATACCCTTACAACTAGTTTTGTTGAAGGGTATGAAAAAATTATATTGAACATTATTCTGATTTTCGATATAAAAGTTATTAGCGGCTTTATAATTACTAAAAACTATACCTACACGACTACTACCTTTTCGGTTAATCTTGCATACATCATTTACTTTCATATCATGAATTATTCTGGCTAATTTAAGGCAATGAACGTTGCCTACGTTCTGGTTTGTATCTTTTGATTCCATACAAACCTCGAAAGGTCCAGCACATGAGTAGTTGTATAGAATTTGTTCTCTTTTTTTAAGTATTTTTTCTGAAACTTCCTTGATTTCTATATCATCAATTTCTATATCAACTTGCGGGACCTTTTGAGTCTGTTCTGGTTGTGAATCATGCCTTACAATTTCGTAACTAATTTTAGGTGGGGGGGGGTCTCGCCCCCCCCCCCCCTAAGATTGTCCATCTTTCCTAAAGACTTAACCTATGTGCACAAGCACGTGCTCAAGCACAATTATCTATTCACAAAAGCCAAGCAGATATAAAAATATAAAAATAAGTCTACCTTATTCACAGTTTATTCACTAACAACCGTTGAAGCTCACTTCTACAGCCGATTAGTCAAAATTTCGCCTCCCAGCACCAGATTCGTGTACACTCTTCGAGCGCAAGCAACCAAGTCCAAGGTTATGAATTTTAACAATTAAAGTTTAATCATTTTTTGGGAAATACCATAATTCACGAAATTACTGTATATTTCCAAACGTTTCGGGGTCTAGGTCCGACACCGTTGTCAATGGCAAAGAAACTATGAAAAAAGGCACAATTCTAAAATTTGAAATTAAAATGTTTGACAATTGTATGTGACTCATGAAGTAAGTAAAGAGAATTTAATTTGATAATATACAGGGTAGTACAGAAAACTTCTAAATATCATGTAATAATAAAGTTCCATTAAAATCATAAGGGAAAACCTAGGAAAAATCTTATGAACTATTATTGTTCACAGCACATGATCATTAGCAATTTCTTCCTTAATCATCGGCAACTAGGGACAATTGAATTCTACGGAGGTAGTAGCGATACAATCGTTTTCATTTAACAAAATTAAAGCAGACACCTTTAGTTTTCATTTCGTGTTGTGTTCTTCCTTGTGTAATATAACTGAATTTTGAAATTATATTTTATGACCAAGGTCCCAAGCATGTTCGCACATTTTGGATTTTTCAAACTGTCGTTTTTTAACGTAATTTTTGTGTTGGTTTATTCGAACATTTAGAGGTTTCTCCAATATAAAATTTATTACATTCACAAGGAATTTTATAAATGCAATTTTCTGTATTTTGAGTTAGGGTGTTTTTTTGGTTTTGTTTTTGATATAATTGATTTTAGTGTATCTCTTGTTTTAAATGATGCTTTAATATTATATCTGTGGCCCACTCTTTTTAGTCTTTCTGTGAGACTCTTTATGTATGGTATTGTTATTGTAGTAATGTGATTATCTTGGGAGATATTGTTGTATGGTGAAGTTTGGTAGCGATCGTTTGGTATTTGATTTTGTATAACTCTTTATTAATAAATTTTTCAGGGTAATTATTGGCAGAGAACACATTTTTTATAAACGTTTTTTCTTCATTAAATTCATCGGTGTTAGAACAGTTGGTTTTTGCTCTGTCATATAGAAGTTTGGTGATACCTCTTACTGAATGTGGTTGATTAGAGTAAAATTTGAGATACCTATTAATGTAAGTCGGTTTTCTGTAAACTTCTTTTTCAAATGTCGATTGTGGTTTTGTTGCTAAAATGTCCAAGAAAGATAATTTGTTATTCTGTTCAAGTTCTAGTGTAAACTGAACAGTTTGTTCTTTGTTGTTTATGTCATTAAGTAATTCAGGTAAGTCTTCAAGATTATATTCTCAAATAACTAATATGACATCTACATAACACAACCAAACCAAAGGTCTTATGTTTTGAGCAAATTGTTTGTTCTTCAAATTTTTCCTTAAAAATGTTGCTTAAGGCAGGAAACAGGAACCCAGTGCCAGGCCAAAATCTTGTTGGTAGATGTCATTGTCAAGTTGAAAATATGTTGTTTTTATATAAAATGTTAGTAGTTCCATTATTGTATTAATGGACAATTGTGTACGTAGATTTAGTAAAGAATCATGTTCTAATAGTTCTTTTACTGTGGGAAGTGTTTTAGTGTGTGAATACAGTATTCGAATAACTAGAAGCGAAAGCAGAAGGCTATCAGAATTATGCGAACCGACCTGAAGAGGGCAGATGTGACTCTGCCGAAACCATATATGTAACCATAGAAGTTTCTAAGCGAAACGTTAAATTTTAAATTTTCAATATGGCTATTACACACAGAAAACATTAAACTTATTGATTATAGACAAACCATTCTAAACATTTATTATTCTGTTTGGAAATACGCAGAAGCACCGTAACTCTAAACAGACTACAACAGAAACAGATACGATCCCATAGGTTACGTGCATACAGAAATCCATACGATTACGGGGTACATTAAAATCCCATTAATTCCAATAAAGAAAAGTCGCTATATTGGACTGGCAGATAGATTCCGTTAAATTAGCGGTCTTTTGTTTCTCTTAGGAAATACGCATAAGCACCGTAATTCTAATCAGACTACATAGAAACAGATACGATCTCATAGGTTACGTGCATAAAGAAATCCATACGATTATGGGGTACATTAAAATCCCATTAATTCCAATAAAGAAAACTCGCTGTATTGGACTGGCAGATAGATTCCGATAAATTAGCGGTCTTTCTTTTCTATTAGTAAATACGCATAAGCACCGTAATTCTAAACAGACTACAATAGAAACAGATAGGATCCCATAGGTTACGTCTATACAGAAATCCATACGATTACGGGGTACATTAAAATCCCATTAATTCCAATAAAAAAACTCGCTGTATTGGACTGGCAGATAGATTCCGATAAATTAGCGATCTTTCTTTTCTATTAGTAAATAGGCATAAGCACCGTAATTCTAAACAGACTACAATAGAAACAGATACGATCCCATAGGTTACGTGCATACAGAAATCCATACCATTACGGGGTACATTAAAATCCCATTAATTCCAATAAAGAAAACTCGCTGTATTGGACTGGGAGATAGATTCCGATAAATTAGGGGTCTTTCTTTTCTATTAGTAAATACGCATCAGCACCGTAATTCTAAACAGACTACAATAGAACCAGATACGATCCCATAGGTTACGTGTATACAGAAATCAATACGATTACGTGGTACATTAAAATCCCATTAATTCCAATAAAGAAAACTCGCTGTATTGGACTGCCAGATAGATTCCGATAAAATAGCGGTCTTTCTTTTCTATTAATAAATACGCATAAGCACCGTAATTCTAAACAGACTACAATAGAAACAGATGCGATCCCATAGGTTACGTGCATGCAGAAAGCCATACGATTACGGGGTACATTAAAATCCCATTAATTCCAATAAAGAAAACTCGCTGTATTGGACTGGCATGTAGATTCCGATAAAGTAGCGGTCTTTTGTTTCTCTTGGAAACTTATTGGAATCTATGGGATTTTTTCAACAGGGTTGAAATGTATTATCAAAATTAAATCAACGTCTTAAAAACTATTAAACATTTTGGAAAATCTTACTTATTAAAAACGTTTCAATCGTTTTGAATGAGTATTTTTTCTGATTGTCTTAATGATGAGAACAGGAACAGGCCTATATATTTTTGGATTCATGCAAGTGCAAAAACCTCTTTGGCAAAAGCAACTAAGGTCTCTGTTTTGTAGTTGATCTGGAGTGTCAGTAAACACTTGATGCACTTGCATAGTAACCTGGAGAGACACTAGGTTTTTAGGTACAGTTTTTTCCACATTTTGTAAGTCATTGTCTGTTACCAAGTACAGACGGACCTTGATCAACCCCAGGTTTCTGCATCAGTAATATCTGAACCATTGCATCTGAGTTGCGTTTGAGAGAGCCACCAACTCCTTCAGCGGCCCCTTTCCCATGACCGGCTTCAAAAAAATTCCATGTGATGGGAACGAAATTGTAATCTTCAAAAATCTTCCAAAATATGAAATGAATATTTAGCTTTTGCCGGTACTGAGTAGCAGGACCATCGCATAAGAAATGACTTGTTGTTACATGAGGATGTTCATCTTGTATGGCGCTAATAACTGGATGAAGGTGTGCCCAAATGGAGAGAGGGTTGTGGGAATTATTTCCAGCGACGGTACAAAATGAAGTTACCGTCGGTTTGTCTTCACTTTCTGTGTTTGTGTACATAAGGTCACTTGCTTCCGTGATCCTACAAAATGATGGGACTGCACCTCTTCAAAATGTTTGCAGTTAAAGTTTTCACTGAAATCGAGGCGCAGAATAACTTCGTAATTTTTTAAATCCTCTACAGCGACTCGATAACTCCTACATTGAATTTTTATATTATAAATGTGTTTCTTTAATTCCACCAGGGTCTGATTAAACTTTTTTTATCAATTCTGAAACAGTTCCTTCCACTTTCACATTTTTTGTGATCTTCACTTTTTTTGTCTGTCTTTTCGATCGTTTCTGATTTCCTAATCCATTGAGGCCACTTAACTGATTTATGGTATTTCCGTGTATGGCATAGTACTTGTTTCGACTTGCAGTCTTGACAATTACCATTCATGCACACTAGCCTATCTGTTGAACATACTGTGTCTACGATAATTCTGTTCATGTTTGGGTGAGAAATAATTTTATTTTTGTAGAGAGCATTTATCATATACTGTGCGTTAGTGTGTTTCTTGCATAGGCAAGTTTCTCTGCCACCTATGGTAGGTGGCTTTACATAAAATGGATGGTGTTTTATGAAATATGAATAAGAACATCCTTCGTCGGGAATCTCTTTTTTAAATGAATGATAAAAGGTTTTTCATTCTGTCCAGTAGATACCGTTTTTTGAATTTTTGATTTTTTATAAGTAACAGTTTCTCGTTTTCCAGCTGTGGCTCTAGAAACATCGTCACGAACAAAATCGATAACGACGTTGCTTTATTGCGGGTGTCAACGCCATTAATTACAGAAGTTCCTTTCTAAAAAGAAGAAGTAAGGTATGGTTATAGTAACATTATGTTAATGACTTAAAAATGTATCAAAAAATACTGAGTTAAAAATACAACTGTGTTACCTTTTTTATGGTAACGCAGTGTAGGACTAACGCAGTTGTAAATATTTTATTTTGTAAATGTGCTCTAAAATGAAAATCAAAAAGGAAATATATATCATTATCAAAACGAATAACTAAATATCTTTGGATGCCAATAACAATAATGCAAATATTGTCATTACTACCTTTCGTCAGCGGTAACGCAGTGTGGTCAGCCAATAAACACACGCACCTCCTCAAATTTAAAGTGACTGATTCATCCAGCTTACTCTTCCCACGCAAAGTACCTGGATTTTTTTAATAGTTACTACTATTCTAATGAAGACGGTACATTAAATTTTAATTAGCTCACTTTAAGTTTTTTTTCACATGGAAACTTATATCTTTAATAATGATACTCAATTACGACATTTACGATAAATTATATGATATTGTCCTTTATAACATGAGACTCATGCGGGACAGTATTATTTTATTTGGAAAACCACTGCGTTACCAAGAATGACATTGTTACCCTAATTTGTCTAAAAATAATATACATTTTTGGTTATATTTTATTGTGTTGGATTTTAAAATAGGGTTAAATTCATGAATAAGTGTATTTTGCTACATATTTGTGCTGGTTTCTCATGAAAAGTGAATTTTATTAAAAGGGACAGATTTTTAGGCATGAAAAATGTATGTTTCTCTGTCATCCAGTAAAGATTCTCATTAGACAAATACCCGCAATTTTGACGATTAACATGACCGTAAAGTGTAAATGTGCTCTCATCAGAAAACAAAACATCTTCTAATTGGATCACATTCTTATTTAACTTACCATCATTTCGAAATCGTCTTCCATGAGCTCCTGAGCCGGCATCATTTTATAGAGATGCATTTTTTACCTGCCTTTAATACTCGGAAAATACAGTGGGGCTGCTTTTCGACCAGAATTATGTGGGTTTTCTTGAAACTGAAGCATAGTATCGAATGTCGTATTATCACTTACAGCATTGGCAGCTAAATTTTTTATCTGTCTTACATGATCAAGCTCGCGAAACTGCTTTTCTATTTTGCTAATTGTTCTTTGAAAAACAGGAACCAAATTTGGAAATTTTTCGTGAAATAAGTGAGAAACTTCTATTTGTTTCCGTGTGTTATCTCAATAACCAATCATTTATAGAATGGTTATTTTATGCTTTTCTGTTAAATGAACCAATGAAATTCAAACGACAATAACACTGATACTGATCACCACTGTCATGCAAGCAGACAGCAACATGCTAAGGCTATGAGTTTTGGCGAAAATAAACAAAACTGTTGGTTTCCTATCAGTAAAAAGGAACGCAGGAATGGTTTTTACTTACTATCTCAATATCACGAGCTAAATGGGAATGAAGTGTTGGATGTAATGTAGCGGATTTGTGAAATAAAATAATTTTATTTTTTTAATGTTAATTTTTGTAAGAAATCTGAAAACACTTAATATTTCCGAAACAGTTGAAGGTGTAGGACATTGTATATGAATTATGTCTAGAATTTTCTGGAGAATCCAAAAAATAAATAATATACAGGGGCTTGCATTTAAAATAAGAAAGTTGGTATTGGCCTCTGTCACATGACACACTATATTTTTTTTGAAAAAAATGAGCATTTAAAAATTTTCCACACTGTATGATGAAAAGTATTTGTATGGAATTAAAAAACTTAACCGATTTTCAGATAAATGATACATTATTTGTATACTTGAAAAATGATGAAATTTGTCACAATAATATAATAGATGTTGCATAATTACAGTAGACAAAAATACAGTATTATTTTGTCACCTTAGTAACCGAAACTGTGCAATACTGAATTTCCCAAACGGATTCTGAAAATAAAATCTTTAAAACTACAAGTATGAGTACTTTTAATTACAGAATCCGGTTAAAAATTTCAAATCGGTCAGATTAATAGGGTGAATTTGACAAAAAAAGAATGGCAGTCAGTTCCTGTCTCTCCTTATCTCCCTGTCTCTGTTTCTCTTTCTTATTTATAGCTACAAATTTTAGTGTAGTTTAGTTCTTAATTTAAATAACTCAAATTTTTAATTAAAATATACAATAGTAATTATGCTAATTTAAACATACTTCGCCTATTAAATATTATGTCAATATATACCGAGGTCAGTTTAATTATAATAAATTAAATTATGGGAACATTATTCAAGTAAATATTTTTTAAATTTCAAAGCATCACCAAACTATTCTTCAAAATAGCTGTGTAAAATAGTTATCTACTACATAATAAAAAAACTGTTCGTCAAAAATAAATTAGGGTGACGCTGATAAGACAAGAGGGTGGATTTTAACAGTTTTTACAATATCTCCTAGGCATTTAGGCAAAAAATATTTTACTTATATATTAGTTGAAAAAAGGACAATACCCATGGCTTAACTTTAATATTAATTTACATTTAGCAATTGACATCATACCTTCTTTATACATCAATGCAAATATGGGCACTTCTTGAACTTGTTATTTAATGCTTTCAGCTGGACACTTTTTCAGTTTAATCCCAGTATAAGTTTGTCATCTTTGTCTCTACCACCCAGAAACTTGTTAACCTTGTTAACGTTGCCCTTCTTATGGAGTTCTAGTATGTCATTATTGTCTCTACCATCTACAAACTTGATATCATTGCCCCTTTTTTGTAGTGTTATAACTTGTGATGTATATTAACTATCAAGTTTAAAATATCTCAAACAGAAACGTGCCATGTTTATTAGAACGAAAAGCAAATTTTGTGTTGCTATTGTAAGTTAATTGGAAGTTATATTTGTTTATCTACTTTAATTCTATATTTTCTATAAATACTATAAACAAAAAGACTCTTAATATATAACTTGGCAAATCTGGTCCCTGTTTGTTACATAGAGAACTAAGTTGTATTGGCATTTCAAGGTCAAAGAATTCTGGAAACAAACCTTTCGCTTCAATAAAACCCAAATTTTGTAATACTGTACTGTAAAAGCTCACATTTTATCCTTCGCTTGTTTAGACTATGCGTAATAGATTATCATTTCCCTCAAAATTACGGATTAATTTTCAAAATTACTAAAGATGTGGTTAATAAAACATTTATAATTTTTTTTTCGAATCTTCAGTGAAACATCGTCTGATGTATTAAAAAAATGTACAATTTCTAAATCTCTATTAATGAACAATTGAAAGTAATGCGATATATTCAATACTATCCAACTATCCATAAATTATACAAATACCCAAAAATTTTAAGTTTTATTATTAAAAAATAATTCATGTTCCAATGGGGTAGGCAATCTTTTTGATTGGAGTAAATTTCAATTTGAGTATTAGTTAATAGTTAATGTATTAGATACCTTCATTTGCATTACTAAATTTATTTATTATTAGGAGATGCTATTAAATGGATTAAATATTTGGTAAATGTATCCTGAAAACAAGAGTCTTTCTCAACTGTAAAATATGGAGTTATTGAAGTGCACAAGTGTACTGTTTCAACTTATATATTAAACAAAAGTAACAAATTTAATGATATTGTACAAGTAAATTAATTCAACTGTTAGTACATAGAACTTACAAATATAAAAAAGTAAACATAAAAAGGTGATACTGTTATATGTCAGTTGTAGCTTTAAAGTGATCGTTATCGATAGTAGAGAATGCATGGCCTTCATTGTTTAAGAATTCCAAAGCATCACTGAAAATTACAAAATATAAGATATAGCTCTTGAATAGTTAATTAATTTGCAATTCTGTTGCTTTAGTTTTATAATTAACAATTTATTTAAAAACAACTTACTTTACTTCTCGGCTCTGATTAGCTTGAAAATGTTTTAAGATAAACTGGCGACTGAGTCCTGCGCCTGATGAATTAGTCTGCAAAATTTTCATAACTTTTTGTTGAATGGGTGTTAGGCCAGTATGATCAGACATATTTTCATCAATGAAACTCATGGTATTAGCTAATGCTATTCCAGGATTATTTTTTTTGATACTCATGTCCTGTAAATAATTGAAAATTTTTTCATAAGCAATATTGTACTAAAATCCAAGTGAAAGGTATCAGTTTACCAAACGAATGTAATACAACTTTATAGAAATTAAACGAAATATCGCAAATCCGAACTTTGTAGTGTATTGGAAACATACTAAATTATTTATGAACCAACAAAAATAACCAGCAAAGAAAATTTACAAATCAAACATATGAAATCGGAAAACTACACAATACAAAAACAATTTCACCATTTAGACTAGCAATACGCGTAACCCTATTTTACAGTAACTACAGCCTTTCTTTGTTACTACTTTGTTTTAATATATTATGGTTCAAATTGTCCGGTTTTAAATAATCTGCAAATTAAACATGTTTAGATAGAAATGTGTTTAATCCGATTATCACAATGTGTTCTAGAAGTAAAACAGATTTCAATTTAACAATTTCCGATTAATTTTATATGAAGTAATTCTACAAATATGTACAATCACATGCGGAAAATTTGTCAAACACTAATAATCCTTTTGTTGAATTTTCAAATGAAATCTATCCAAAGTTGTATTCTATCAAACTTCGGGCCGAATCTCATTCTTCATATCGTGAATTCTTTGTGGATTGCTAATGTACGCTTTGCTTTTCATGTAGCCCCAAATAAAGTTAACTAGGTACACATCACACAACCTGAGTTGACACTTCAAGTTACCACTGCTTGAAATTATGTGGGTCTGCACAAGTGTCTTCCGAGAGGTATGACTGGTTGCTTAATCATGTTCAAATCAATCAAATACCTTCCGTATTCCTATCGTCCAAAGATGGCCATCGAAGTAATTGGATTTTTTTTAAACTAGTGATGCACTGATTAGGACTGCAAAATTAATTATTTTTTTTGGGATTTCACCATTCCATATTCCATTTTTTTTCATGCAATGTTTTCAAAGAACTCTGCTTAACTCAAAAAAAGAAAAAAAAAAAAGATCTTATTGCCGAAAGAGAAGTAAACATCTCGACGAAGTGTTGTGCGATTTTAAGTGGTTTGGAATACAATAATAATTATAAATGTTATATGCATGTATGTATGGAATTTGAAGCTCGTATTTGATACCATTTCAATATTGTGCAATTAACGAAAAGTGAACTTATTTTTTGTTCTCATATATTCAACACTTTACACAAAAAACTCAACTAAACATAAACATCACAGAGGTGGATAAAAATTCGACAGTCCGGTTGGGAAATTTATAGTTTATAATCGACTAAATTACTGGAAGGAGTTGGGTATAAGTCCGCAGGCTCAAGATAAAAATGACGGAGAACGAGGAGTGTATTGTCTGTCATCGCACAATCAGATCTAATCAGCATGCACTTGAGTGCTCCCGATGCTGCGCCTGGGTACATAAAGGATGCTCTGGCATATCAGTAGCAGAGTTTAACAAGGTTTATTCATGGGCACAGCGTTCAGGATCACATACATGGGAATGTAAATATTGCTCTGTAAATAAAGAAGTTAGAAGAGTTTCGATGGGGAAATCAAACCTTTCAGACTCCGAGACCTCATATCAAAAACCAGGAACAAGCAAAGCAAGCAAATCAACATCGAAATCGAACAAATTGGTAAAATCTGATTCGGGCGCTAGCCAGAACGTCACAGATGCCATCCAAGGTTCTTTGAATGCAGACGTAAATGGTGAATATGGCCAGATGATAAGAAGCATGCAGGAATTGCAGTCGAAACCAAATGTTAGTAATAAGGACATATTATTTGTGATAGGGTAGTTGTTTCAGCTTATTATAGATCAGAAAAATCATCTTCAAAATGCTCTCGATGATTTTTTAAACGTACAATCAGCCAAAATAAATAACTTGGAACAGGAGGTTCAGAAGATTAAAGATAGTATTGTCCAAATAAGACCTGAACTAGAAAAACCTACTATTAGCCCTCAGGCGGAGTCTGAACAAGATGAAATTATCTCTGAAATCCAAGATCGTAGTCAAAGAAGTAAGAACATAATTATTTACAATGTAACTGAATCAACAGATGAAGCTGCAAATGATAGGATTGGCTCAGATAGAGCACAAGTGGTGAAAATTTTGGAGAAACTAGAGATAAATTTAAGCTCGGAATTTAGAGTGAGTAGAATTGGAAAAAGAGGAACAAAAACACGTCCAATGTGACGTTCTCGAAAGAGAGCATACCAAAAACATGTTTGAAGAAAAAGAGTAAACTGGAAAATCTGAATGTAACAATCAAGGCGGATTTGACGTATATGCAACGACAAAAGCTAAAAACTCTTCTTTCGGAGCTGGAAACGAGGAAGAAAAATGGTGAACAGGACTTAGTAGTCAAATATGTGAAAGGTGTTCCGGGCATTCATTCTTCAAAAAACTTCATGGGGCCAGAGAGGGAAAATCATGCATAGACAATCTCAGTTTGTACTATCAGAATACAAGGGGAATAAATACTAAAGTTGATGACATATATACTGGAACATCTGAAGCAGAATTTGATGTATATACTTTCTCCGAAACTTGGTTAACAGCAAGTGTTGATAGTAAAGAATTATTCTCAACCAAGTATGCAGTATACCGATCAGACAGAGAATATTCCAAGGGTGGGGGAGTACTACTAGCGGTAGCCGCTTCTTTAGAGTCTTACTCTATGGACCTATCTCTGTGTAATAAGGTAATATCATGTATTAATATTGTAGGTGTAAAGATTGTTTGTAAAGCAGATGTGGTATATGTAATGGTTGTATATATTCCTCCTAATCTAAGTTGTGATATTTATCATAAGTTTTTTGAATACCTTGAACTCTTGGAGACTATATATGGCAGGCATATATTAATAATAGGCGACTTTAATATACCGTTGTATCCTGAATCCACAACGGATGCAAAATCGGTACTACTTAGGAACTTACTTGAATTCTACGAAATGAAACAGTATAACAACATAAGAAATATCAACAATAGACTATTAGACCTAGTAATATCAAATACCAACTTGTCAATCAATAGAGATGAGTGCCCTCTTGTCAAAGAGGATCCTCATCATCCAGCTCTTGCTATTACTCTGAATACTTGTAGGACGAGAAATAACAGATTTACTTCAGGCAAAGATAATCTGAGCTTTAACTTTAAGAAAGCTGATTTTCCGAGTTTATATCAGGAAATTTTTAGGACTGATTGGTCTTTCTTGAATTATAATAGAACTATAAATGAAATATGTCAGGAATTTTACGAAAGGTTAAACACTATCTTCGCTATGTATATTCCGAGATATCGCCATAGAAAGGTTAAATATCCCTCTTGGTATAGTAAGGAAACTAGGAAAGTACTTAAAGCGAAAAATAATTTCTTGGGAAAATTCAAAAAATATAAGACGGATTTCTATCTTAATGAGTATAAAAGACTAAGAGCTTCCTCCAAATTACTTATTAAGGAATCATATACATCATACTTAACTGAGGCTCAAAATAAGTTGACCTCAAATCCCCAAGATTTTTGGAAATTCATAGTTATGAGGAACAACACATCAATTATTCCCCCTATTATGATGGATAATGAGGATACCGAATTCAGTCATCCTCAAGATATTGTTAACGCATTTGCTGCTCATTTTAAAAACTCTTTCAACCCCAATCGACATACAAGTAATACTTCCAATACACCTTTGTCCTTTTATAATATCATGATACCCCAGTTCTCAGTGAATGATGTAATAAAAGTAGGTAAGAAAATCAAACCTAAATCATCATTTGGTCCAGATGATGTTCCATATTTTTTTGTCAAAGATTGTATCAATCTCTTAGCTATACCTCTGTGTAACATATTTAATCTATCCTTAAGTCGAGCGGAGTATCCTGAATGTTGGAAAATGTCTAAAGTTTGCCCCATCCACAAAAATGGTAACACTTCTTTAATAAACAATTATAGGCCTATATCAATGATTAGTGGTTTTTCAAAGGTGTTTGAAATGTTGCTGTATGAGCATATATTCTTTCACGTTAAAAGCCAAATAACATTTGACCAACATGGCTTTATCAGTGGACGCTCAACAGTGACAAATCTAGCATGTTTCGCCGAATATCTGTCTCAGTCATTAAATGAAAGATCACAGGTTGATGTTATTTTTACAGATTTCTCGAAGGCTTTCGATAGGCTCGATCATTCAACCTTACTCAGCAAACTTTCTGCCTTTGGCATGAGTAATCATTATGTCGAGTTTCTTCGCACCTACCTAGTGAACCGTACTCAGTTTGTTTGGTACAATAATCATAAGTCTGTTAGTTATATTTCTAAATCGGGGGTACCTCAAGGTTCAAATCTGGGGCCACTAATGTTCCTAATTTTCATCAATGATATCACCAATGGCATTCATGTTCAAAAATTGTTATTTGCAGACGATCTTAAGCTCTTCTCTTGTGTGAAAAACCAAATGGATTGTAAAAACTTACAAAATAATATTGATAAAATTCAAGAATGGTGTACGATAAACAATCTCCCCCTAAACTCGAGTAAATGTAAAGTTATGACCTTTGGACGAAGTCATAATTTTGTTGATTTCAGTTATAAGATTGGTTCGTGTGTGCTGGACAGAGTTAGTGAAGCCAGGGACCTAGGAATTATATTCAACGGCCATCTCAACTTCAGAAATCATATAGAAAACATAGTTACTAACGCATCAAAAATGTGTGGCTACATAATGAGAAATACAAGACAATTTACAAATGTCAATTGCCTCAAAACTCTGTACAGTGCACTTATAAGAACAAAACTGGAGTACTCGTCGATTATTTGGTCGCCGCATTATAAGTTGTATAAAGATAAATTGGAACGTGTGCAAAGAACGTTTGCGAAGTTCATGTACTTCAAAAAATATGGGATATACCCCGAGAGGGGGTTTGAGCACGAGGTGTTATTATCCGATCTGGGTCTGGAGAGTCTAGAGCAGCGCAGATTTATCGCCCATTGCCGATTTGTTTATAAACTAATCAACTCTGAAATTGATTGTCCACTTATACTGGAGCATTTTAAGTTCTTAGTCCCGAGAGCTGAGTCTAGAAGTTCATGTTTGTTTTATCCCCCACCTGGTCGAACAAATATCCGTTTTGCCTCTCCTATTTTTAGGCTATGCTTTTGCTATAATCTGATTCAGAAAAATATTGATTATACGGCAAGGAAGAATACCTTACACAACCTACTGAAGCTGTTTGTCCAAAGTAACACAGTAACATGTTCGTAACGTTGTGTCTAAGTATATTAAAATATATTGTTATGGTTACTCGGTCACGTTTTGTAATATAATTCATTCAGGTTTGTCAGTCATGGTTGTATACAGTTAGCGTTTTTTTTCTTTTATCATCTGATGTTTATGGACTTTTAATGTTTACATCTTTTTTGTTGTTAGATCTCATAGGCTATATTTTGTAATTTAGTATAGTTAATATTAACCCTGTAATTGGTGTAATACTGTTGGGTTAAATAAACAAATCAAAATCAAATCAAATAGGTCTAGATTGACCAAACTTTTGTCTCCAATGAAGTATTATTAGCACTAAATAAATCACGTTTTCTATATGTTTCTTTTTGAAAACAACAAAAACAATTTGTCTTGAAATAAATTGTAGTAGAATTCAGACACATTGAAAAACTGCAGCCTCTTACAGGAAATTTTTTTTCTCAATTCAATGTAACGTACATACCTGTTTCTCGGTTTTAGGGATTATGACGTTTTGGTGTACAATAGTTATAATATACATGGGTATGCAGTTTACCTTCAAAATAGTTTAAAAAAGTTATTCTGGGATATACAATTACCAACATAAGAAAAAATAAATCTGTAAGTGAATAAAACTGAAGTTAAATTTGATATAAATTATGTGACTAAGCATTCCCCTTTTACCATTATGCTCTGTTTAATATATCACAAATTTAAAGATCCCATTAACATAGTCTTGAAACCTATGTTAGAAACTTGTTTGCAAATCTCATTGCCGAATTTAAAATATAAATTCATCAATGTAAAGTTATTTACTTGATGATTTTGTTGTTAAAGTGGTTTTATGTAAGGGGAAGATTATAAATAATGAATTTGCTTGACTGCAAGCTTATTTGAAAGTATGATGCACCAAATACTAAAGTAATAACATTGAGAAAGAATTTGTATAAAATGGTACCTATTAGGCTATCCAATAATAACAAAACACATTGAAAACATATGTTTAATCCTAGAATAAAACTGCCTCTGATAAACAAGAAATAAATACTAGTTGAAAGGTCTTGAAGGTCTACACACAGAAATCAGCCATCATTAAAAAATACACAAGTATCAATAGCAAATCATCAACCACATAAGTTTAACGAAATAATATACCGTTTAAGATATTATTATAATATATAATATATATAAAAAGATTAACACAGAGAAATCAAGAATTGTAAGTTGGTTGACCAAACTACAAGTTAAGAAGCTAATAACAAAATCTTGTGAGGGGTATTCTTCCGACAGTTCGTGGAATCGCCATTCTTCCGATACTTCTGGGAATCCGAAATGTTTTGTCTCTTAACCCGAGACTGGCGGCTGCCGTTAATGGGAATTCGTCGAATTCACTTGAAGCTTCAGAAACACATGAAGGAAGTTTCCCGATGGCTCGTTGACCTTCTAGACAATTCCGAGAATATATAAATACAGAGAGCGGACAGAGGCATTAATTCAGTATTCGACTGCCGTTAGTATAGTAAACATAAATTGTAAATAGTTCTGTGAATATAAATTATGTTAAAGTAGTGGAAATAAAATCGGAGCGAGTTGGACTGTTTTTAAGTAAAACCAAGAACTGAACTGAACCCGAGTGTGAAAATAAAAACATTGCAATATGGAAAAATCAAACCATATACTGAAAGAACCAAGCAACAGGCAGAACCAACATACACACTGGTAATTGCTGTACTATAATAAACATCACAGATGAGACCTGTTTAAAATATTGCAATAAATTCTGTGGGTTCAAAAATATTCACTTTCTAACTCTTTATTTTTATCAAAATACACCCTGTTTACAAACACAATGAGCTACATGTGTTCACTTCTTTCGCACTTTTAAACTACTCAACTTGTACAACCGTCGCCTTAAATAGCCTGTGTAGAAAATACCAGAATTCGATGATTATTTCAGATTTGTCAGAGTATATTCAAGAACCTTATCGAAGTGGTTTTTACTTCCATCGAAATGCCAGGAAAGCCGCTGTGTTTTGCTTCGTTTTTATTTCAGTCTGTTTTTATGTTTACCTGTTGTTTTTATCGAAACGACTAATTTAGAAGATTTTGTACTTTTTTACATTAAATGTATTTTGTAACATTTTCAGACGAACATAGTTTACATATGCTATGGTTTTCCGTTGTACCTTCTTTATTAAGTTATAGGATAATAACTTGGGGTTGGTCATAAGAAAATGCCATAAAATCTTTAGATATTACTCAAAAACGAATTATTAAAAGACTGTACAACCTAGAAAATCAATTTCCAAATGAGGAACTGTATTAAGTAATAGAAGTAATTATTATAAAAACTCCGTGACATATTTAATTAAAATAAAACATTTTCACCACAATTTACAACTAGCTCTCAGATATATAAAACATAAAACTCCCCAAAATGTTAAAAACTGTAAGACAAAGAATTTTTATATGTCAACTTTAAATTGTATAACTTATTATCATATGATTTAAAAGGTTTAGAATATTCAACAAGTGGTTATCAAAGTGGCTAATACACAGCTTACCTAGTATTGGTCGGTAGTAGGTTGATAGTATATTTCCCTTATTAAAAAATCAGAACTTTAGAATAACGCTAATTTTTCACATTGTAGCTTAATACTTGTTTTTTGGAACAAGCTGAATCTTTCTTTTGACATAATATTTTGTTTAAATAGTAATATCATAGCTTTGTAAATCTGCACTGTGTTTGGATGGCGTACTTAAAATGGGTTTGAATTTAAAGTGTTTAAAACATATTTGTGGTATATTTATTTATTTGTGAAGTATGATTTTTGTAATATTTTTATTCACATCAGTGTAAGAGAATAAATAAATATATATCTGAATTTGAATAATCGAAGCATTAAAATCAAAAAACATCGAATATAGATACTGCAGAATAATCCAGCCTAGACCAACAGGTAAATTTACAAACCGAATGCAATTATTCCTAGCTCCCTACAGAAATATTTCCCTTTCAGAAATAACTTAAAAAAAGTTTATTGCTACGGGAAAAATAATAGAAATTTATTTTGAATGTTAATTATAGTGTATACTTCTACAAAATTGAACTCTCATGGTGCGCCTGCACCTGCTGCTGATATGCTAGTTCTTAATGTAGTGGTGTTCCTATGGGAATGGGATACATAACTCCTTCACCCCTAAAGATCCATCAAGGGGGGAACACCTGAGACGGATTCCGGTCTTGGAATAATTTCATTATCAGTTTTCGTTTCCGAAAAAAGAAATACAGGATTACGGCAATAATTATGAATATTGTAAAATATAGGCACCATGTCGAGCGTCTGGATTGTATTTTGTTTTTTTTTAAGGGTACTTTGGCTGATTCTTAAAATTGAAGTTGATGTAACTTATCTAGTAGCACTTTTTTTAAGTTGAGCTTTTGAATGGGTAAAACTGGTAATTTTGACCATTGTTTGAACCTATTCCATTTTTTTAGATGAACGATGTAGTTTCTATTGAACATTTTGGAGGAACAATGAACCTTGCAGGACTGCTACGTCGCCTACTTGACATATGAATGGACTTCATTGATTTCTTCGACTATCTGCTGGACATTTTTTATTGAAATTTATTAGCAATTTTCTAACTAGATTTCGAAAGTGAAATTATGCAATCAAAATTTTGAAGTAGTGGCAATAAGCGATTTTTCTTGCAGGAGGGACTAATGGAAAATCACGAGAATATGTTATTTTATTTTGTGAAATGATTACATCTGTTTCAACTAGTTCAAAATATTTAAGATAATCACGTACAGAAAATAACAATTGTGAATAACTGTGTGATTCTGGCAAGAGATTAACTTTTTTTTGTAATTCATTTGCTGAAATGAGTTCTAACAATTTTAAGTTACTAATCTTAATATCATTTTCCATGTCTGAAAGAAAATTCAATAACAAAGAATTTAATTTTAGATGATTCAAGATTTATTGAAAGTCCTGTTTTCTGTTAATGAATCAGAGAAGTTCGAGGAGAGCCGCACAAACTAGATAAATATTAGATGAATATATGGAAATAATACATAAAACAAGGAAACAATGTATAAAACAAGGAACGCAACTTTTAATTACTCACAGTACCATAGAGAGGATCTTCCTATGATCTGATTTCTGGTCTGTAGTAGTTTGTTGTGGATTTTATTTTCTTACTTTAGATTTTTTCTTCTATACAGCTCGGCTCACCGAATTAACGGTTTGGAAACTGAAGTTTTTCTCGGAGAAATTTGTTCAGCATACTACTGACTCCGCGAGTAATGTTTTTTCCTTTCCAAAATATATTTTCTTTATAAATAATACAATTTTATCTGAATGTTAATTATAGTGAATATAAATATACGTCTAACTACTACAAGTTTGTCTTGATTCTGAAACAAGAAATATGATAATGTGAGAAATTATTATCTAAACATAACATGAAACTATCATGGTTCGCCTGCAACTGCTGCTGACATGCTATTAGAATAGAGGTCTTTTTATGCGAACGGGATAACTCCACCAATGCCTAAATTCAGCCCCTAGAACACTCTCTGATTTTCTTTTTAATTTTCTAACATTACATATAACACAAAATTTACACTCTTATTACCCTCAGTTGCTAAAATTATTCATACTACTGTAAACGACTAACACAAGATCCCCACAATCTCGACCTGCTCCCAAGCATGTGCAAAATGCAGTAAATTCGACTATACCGCAGAAAACTGTCAGTCCGAAATAAAATACGATAAATACTTACAAAATGGTAGGCTGATAATCTAGTGCTTCTTGTGTGGCTCTGAGGACTAGCGAGCATCGAGCATGGTCATTTAAATGTCCAAACAGACCAAACGCACCAGTTGAAAGAGTTCCAAATATTAAAGTAGCCTCAACTCTCAAACCACATCACATGTAAAAAAATGGTGACCTTCTTAAACTAATTAAACTTCAAACGAAATTCAAAAATGTGTGTTTGTGCACTTACACCAGTAAGACTTTTACACTTCTAGATGAAAATAATTTACACATATAGATAATACATTAACACTGGCCAACATATATTAAGAAGTGCTGGTAGCCATAAAACAGACAAAGTCTTACTGAAAGAATAAAAATTGAAAAAGGGAACCTCTAGGAGTCAGTTTGCATAAATATATGTTCACTGGGACAAAAAACACGATTTTAGGTTAAATAAATTTGACAGAAATTGTGTTGATTGATATTCCCTTATCACAGAATGTCAGCATGAGATAATAGGTAATTGTAGGCAATTTTTATAATTCCCAGTTTTTTCTCTAATACTAATTCAAACATACCTACATGTTTCCTAAATATGATTATTCCAATAAAAGTATCACATTACAACAACTTCGAACATTTTTATCTGATCAGAATATTCTTTCAGATATACCTATAAAATTTAAATATGTTATTTTTTTTTATTGTAGTATAAACATATAATCCGTAAGTGAGTATTAGCACTTAGTAGCCAAAATCTAAAGAAACGGGAATACTCACAGGCAGTTTCGCTATAAAGATTTGTGTGTTAAAGGCTCATGATATTAATATTTACCGTTTATAAATATAAAGTTTTTATTCAAGTAAGAAGAAATGTTAAATTTTCCAACAAAAAATCGTGTCGAAATTATTGCAAAAAACGGAAAATTATCACAAAATACTATATTTTAAATTCCTAAAAGCAATTTTCAGTAAGTCATATTTCAACATGACACAAAAAAAGCATTCTCCTTTCAATAACAAAAATTTACTTACTAATGATTTACTCATTGATTCATATCCAAGTCTGACATGAATTACTTGCAAAAGATGATTGGTAACAATATTACAATCTTCCACTGGAAACATTTTTAAAACCATAATAATTTTTCCACCTTCTTGATTTCTAATTGATCCAAACACTTGAACATAATTCCCTTCTTTCACTGGGGGCAAATTTGGTGCATTATCTGAATCATTCTCCAACCACCAGATAGCTTTGATTTCACCAGTATGATCTTCAATTCTGTAAGTTGCTTTTGTTGACTGCACTTCATAATCTTTGAGTATACCAACTAGATGTAACTACAGAAAATGAAGAAAAAAAACAATTACAATAAATACTAATATGGTAGATTTTTAAAATAACACTAAATTTACATTAGGTACTGAAAAACAAGGATTATTCTAAAGAGTAGTTACTGAAAATGGTAGATAAAGATGTCAGTTTCAGTAAGTAAGAATTGTTGATCTTCAACACACCAGAGCTTCTTCAAGATAATATTTATTAAAAACATAAAATATCTTATACCTAAATAATGAAATATTTTAAATACTTTTATTGTGTTTTTGAACTTGTTCATAACACAGAAGTATAATTTTCTGTTTTTTTTTTGTTCAGGTTAGTAATCAGGGACAGATCCAGGGAGGGGGGTGGCGATAAATACGGTATTCGATTATATGTCACATTTTTTTATCATGGGAATATACGTTCTTCGGCGCGAAAAGGTTAAGTAGAATCTCAAAATATCCCGCGTATACATTCGATAATCACACATGACTCCTTTTGTGACCTCAAAATGGCCAGCTGAATACTGGGGATTTTTTTTTTCATCCAAAATCAACGATACAATTTTAAATGATATGGTATTTTAATGGGATTCAGTCACTCAAAACACATATGCTACTAAATTACGTTTGGGTTTTATTTATTAACCATCCTCAGATCTATATAATTTGCTATAATATGATTCACAAACATATTGATTATACGGTAAGGAGGAATATCTTACATAACCTACTGAAGCTGTTTGTCCAAAGTAACACAGTAACATGTTCGTAACGTTGTGTCTAAGTATATTAAAATATATTGTTATGGTTACTCGGTCACGTTTTGTAATATAATTCATTCAGGTTTGTCAGTCATGGTTGTATACAGTTAGCGTTTTTTTTCTTTTATCATCTGATGTTTATGGACTTTTAATGTTTACATCTTTATTGTTGTTAGATCTCATAGGCTATATTTGTAATTTAGTATAGTTAATATTAACCCTGTAATTGGTGTAATACTGTTGGGTTAAATAAACAAATCAAATCAAATCAAATAAGACTGCACATTGTTTGTTAACAAATATCTTAATAAGTTAGACAAACACATACGAAAACAAAAAACGGCTTCTTAAAAGATTATCATTTTAGGTCTAATATGGTAAAATTATAATTTTTAAAATTCATACCTCAAATTATTGTGAACATTCAAACTCAACTGAAATGTGTGACATATAAAATTTTAAATATCAGGACATTAAACCAAAGTATTTGAAACACCCTTTTTGTAATAGCTTTTGCTCGCTTTATGAAGATTAACGAATTGCATTTGTGATCTCAACATGAAAGTTGTAGTAAGATTAATGAAACCTCTAATATCATTGTCTATAACCTTAGAACGGCAGTTTTTAGGCAGAAGTATACTAATACTTACAAATTAAGACCTTATATGTCAAATCGTGTCAATATCTTTTCGAAATATTTACGAAAGAAACTTTAAACGAAGATCATTAATTGTAATCTAACATAATTTTAGGGCCCAATACAAATTAAAGACCTCCTCAATATTATTATTTGTTACTCCATAACGTTAAGTGTATGGAATTTAATGTTATGGAATTCTCTAGCTTCCAATCAAATGTTTGAACCCAAAAACTGAATATTGTGGCCCGCAGTTTAGAATGCATTGTGAATTGGTTATATACTGTATTTGAGTCCGTTTTTATGAGCAAAACATTCGGTTGCGGTTTTATAAAACTATGACTTCCCAATATATCTTAAACCCATGAAATATTTTGTTAGTGATCGAGCATACTCCTGAATATTATAGCCCCCATGGAAGTAGTTTTCCGGATTTAAAAGGGCATCCGATGGTTTGCATAATAATTTGCAGCGTGCAGTTGCATGATAATGACATTCAACTGCTACTAAAATTATGTTTCCCCATTTGTTGAAAAATTTTAAAGTTTAAAAGTTCTTAATCACAAAAGACCATCTTGGTTCAGACAAAAAATGCAGCTGGTTGATCTACATTAAATGAGCAGTATATTAACAAAAGCTAGTGTAAAAAGAGTGAAGACTGAGATTTGGCAGCAGGTTGATTCCGCCATCTTGGAATTTTATTTTTCATACTGTTTTCTAGGAATCTAAAAATATTCCGAGAAAACATTTGATTCTAAGACTGATCTAAAACTATCCATATCAGATTATGGGCGCCATATTGCATCCGCCATCTTGAAATTAAAATTTGAATAGTTAATTGTAGAATAGGAATCCAAAAATATCCCATTCGGTTCATAAACGACAGTTTGGCCAAAAAAATATACGAAATTAGGGCCGCCATATTGAATCCGCCAACTTGAAATTAGATGTTCCTGTTGTACAGTTGTACACAAGGAAACTGAATAAACCAAACTGATTCTTTTATTTCCATTCCAACCTTAAATTTAACAATTTTCTGGGGATACTCTCACGTTGAAAATAGAGGTGTTAAGAGATCGTTTGCGCTATCGGACGTTTTTTTCTGTCCAACCAAATTTTGAACACCATGGACTTTCCCATTCACGTGTCACCACTGTAATGTTTTCATTAACCCATCGTGTTCTTGGATTTATTTAACACAGTCGAACTCACTATAATTTATTTCCACTACTTCAATTTATATTCACACAACTATATATATACAATTTATCTGGAACACCTGTAGTTTGTACTAAACTGCGACCAAATTCAGAATGAATCGATCCGTCAGCTTTCCGTGTTTATATATTTCTTCTCGGAATTTCCTAGAAAGTTTCTGGATTATTCGCTGAAATTCTGTGAATTTCCGAAGCGCTAGCCGCCGACCTCTGGTCGCCAGACCAACATTTAGGATTCCCCGAAATATCGGATAAATGCTGATTCCACGAAATATCGGATGAATTCCCGTCACAATATCATAATTCTCATGTCTATATATTTTTTGTTTCGGATAAATAATGAGTTATTCGAAAATAAATCTCCACCTGCCCCTATAATTGCATTGTTGCAAAATGATTATTTCGTTTTCATTTATTTCAGGAGAAGAGTATTTATTTATACCAATATTCACAACTGCATCACTTTCAATTTCCGAGATATCAAGTATTTATTCATTTATAGCAAGGAATTAACCCATCAATTCTTAAGTATTATCTTTGGCTCCCGAGAAATCGTGAATTTTTTAAAAGGTAAATCCCCACCTGGCCGCACAATTTTTGCACAATAATTAAATTAATTTTTATTTATTTGGAGAGAAGAATATATACAGGGTGAGTTTTTTTGATGATCAGTATGGGGATCTCGACAACTAGCGGAGATAGAGCAATGGTTAAATTGGGAACGATTTGCACTTTTACTGGACCAATTTAATGACACTTTCGGATTTTTGTAAAAAGTTATGGCTTACTAGATATTCTGAAAAAACGAAATTCTGTCGATTTAGTCTAATCCCTCTAGCTCCTTTGTTTTTGATTTTATAAAAAAAGTGTAAATATCAAAATTAAAGGGAATTGTATCCCGAATATGACTGCCATGTCCTCATTTGCGTGACAGCTCTCGTTTTCGAGATATGACACAAACTTATCTTTTTTTAAATGGAAACCATAGTTGGCTATGACCTCAAAAAAACGGACATTTTTAGAGCTTTTCAACCATATAATACTCGATATAGTTATTCATAAAAATAACGGAGTTATGGATCCTTTTCTCTCTTATTTTCACTTTTAACGTAGTTAACCATGAAATAGATTGATTTATTAATAATTATTAGAAAAAAAATTGAGCTGTTTTTTTATTTGGTATATCAGATATAACGAAAAAACTAAATAAGTAGGTACTTACTAAAAACTTAATATATTAAAGTACATAATAATGGTTACAATTAATGTCGAAAAGTCCACCATTGCTATTTAGACAAAAATTGCATCTTTTTAAGATTGACATTACCGCTTTCCTCACAGACCGCCTATTAATTTCTTCAATTGCTTGTAATACCGCCTCCCTTAGGTCACCAACTGTCTCATACTTTCTTTTGTATACTTTGTTTTTTAGCGAACCCCATAAATAGAAGTCTATAATTGCCAAATCGGGAGACCGGGGTGGCCATTCGCGTGGGCCATTTCTTCCTATCCAAGAGTTTGGATAGATATTATCTAAGTGTTGTCTTACTAATAACGAGTTATGAGCAGATGCTCCATCATGTTGGAACCACTCAATTTCTAAACGAGTTCTCAAATTCAAATTATGCAACATGTCTTGAAAAGTGTATTGCAAGAAATGCAAGTAGCGCTCCCCAGTAAGTGATTCGTCATATATAAAAGGCCCGAGACTAGTAGACGCTATTATACCACAACAAACATTAAAACCAAATTTTATCTGGGGTCGTCTTTGTTCTACATGGAAAGGGTTTTCTTTAGCCCAGATATGCTCATTGTGTCTATTGAACATACCACAGTTAGTAAATCTAGTTTCATCTGACCATAACACCTTTAATGGAAAATGTGGATTGTCAAGGCACATGTCTCTAAACCATGTACAAAATATGTTGATGTTCGTCACCAGCATGTAAAGTTTCGAGAAAATGAAAGTTTGTACGGGTGGAACTTGTGCGCTTTCAGTACCTTAACTACAGTTCGTTGAGATGTGCCAGCTTCTGCCGCAATCTCACGAGTTGATGTAGATGGATTTTGATTTACCATTGCCAAAACATTTATTTGTGCTGCTTCGTTAATCTGATTACATTCCTTTGGTGGTAAAGCCTCTTAAATGTACATAGAGCAGATTGACGACGATTAAAATATCTGTGAAATATTCCTCAGCTGCATGAACTGAATTTTTATGGCATATGATATAACAGTCCACCATATTCAGTTTTTCTTCATTAGAATATTACATTTTATCACGAAAACTTGTCAATATCGACTGTCAGTTGAGCACTACTATTGGAATTACTCTCAAATGAGGAAATGTCAAAGTGAAAACAATCTTTTTCATGGCTACCTATGTTAAAAGTGAAAATAAGAGAGAACAGCATCCATAACTCCGTTATTTTTATGAATAACTATATTGAGTATTATATTGTTAAAAAGCTCTAAAAATGTCCGATTTTTTGAGGTCAGCCAACTATGGTTTCCATACAAAAAAAAAAGATAAGTTTGTGTCATATCTCGAAAACGAGAGCTGTCACGGCAACGAGGACATGACAATCATATTCAGGATACAAATCCCTTCAATTCTGATATTTTACAAAAATCTGAAAGTGTCATTACATTGGGCCAGTAAAACTGCAAATCTTTCCCAATTTAACCATTACTCTATCTCCTCTAGTTTTCGAGATCCCCATACTGATCATCAAAAAAAACTTCCCCTTTATACCGACTATCAAGCCTGTATCAGTTTTTGTTTCTAAGATATTGAATTTTCTTAAAAATTGTTATTGTCATGTTGACAGTTCAGGAAAAGCTACTGATTTCTAGTTTACTGACATGGGACACTCTGGAAAACTCCAGAACGCCAACTAATATATAAAGAGGTCTTCCAAAACAGAAGAGTTAGTTCAGTCGAATGGCGTGTTCAGCTCAGTTTTAATTTGACATTAAATGTTAGATTACATGTACAAAAGACAGTTAGATGCATTGGTAACTACCAATAGATGGGATAATCTCCTTTTTGTAATTTCACAATCTGTAACACACTACTTTTTTAAACTAAGAGAGATGCTTATAACACAGATCAACTGTTCCAATACAGTCCTAGTTTTGTTGTGCAGCTGCATTTATAATCCATCAAAGTTGCTCTCAAAGACTTCCTGTTAAAACTTGAAATTTCAGTCCCTCCTTTTATCCATAAGGGGTCATCAACAAACCAAGTAACTCTTTCTATAGGGAAAGGAGTATCCTCCAATGTTATGCACTGTTTGTTACATGGGGGGATGGTAGATACAACCCAGTGTACATAACTCAGATAAATATTATTCTTTGTTTTAGGGCCGCATTTCGCTACGACGAACAACGTCTTTTGCGAACAGCTAGAGTCAACATTCGCTTTGATGAGTGACAACTGTTTTATTTATTCTGTTTGTCATTTCTATACAAATCTTTTTCCAGATGAAAATGAAGAAAAATATTATATGACACGGCGCGGCCAGAAGTTAGTATTGTATTTATTTTAATTGTTAGGCTAATTTAATGGTTTTATTTTATTATTAAGGAAAAGTTATGTAACACAGGAGGGCAGAAGTAAATAAATGTCTATATGGTGTTATATGGTAGAGGGACGGGTTCGAATAGTTTGAAAAATGCGTTATGTGGTTTATGCATGACCCCTAACTAGAAATACGTTTTTTTTTTAACTAAAGGTTTGTTTGTTCCCTTTTTATTAAAGTGAATAATTTCAAGAGAATTCCTCCATTAGTAATAACATATTATACCTTGTTATACATATTGTAACAATATGTATAACAGTAATAACTCTCCTTATTGAGTTGTAATCATATTTTCAGCTCAATTATAAAACCTACATGTAAAATATACAAAAACTTACTATTTGTGTGGGGAAACCAAATAGTTTGAATTCATCATCTGGACAATCCCTTATTTGTCTAATAACAACAGGAACAACACTTTGCAGCCTTCTATTACCCTTAAAAATACAGTGCATTAAATGGTATGGTCTCAACTGTCCATTTCATACTTACTCCCTTTTTAGCTGGTGTATCTGATTGGTTAGTTGTGCTGTTTAGAAATCCTCCTGCTAATGATTGATTTCCTACCGATATATTCCATTGATATAAATTACAAATATCATAATTTCTGCGACTTACCATAATCAGTTTCTGTCCACATTTTTAAAAACAATGTTTTAGTATTTACTCTTTTATAACTGGCGCGAAAGTTATCACAAAGTTATGAAAGTATTTAACCTATATTACATACACAAAACAGTCACTTATCACTTATATGCTTTGTGATTACATATATGACAGATGCTGGTTTTAGAATCTTAGAGTATATACTTTCTAGAGATAGCCTGCAGTGCACAAATGTCGTGGTAAGACTAAGGAGAGAGAGGGCAATAGAGAGGGTAAGAGGCTATTTAACTCGGTTGGGAGCTGCTTCCAATGAAATACGTTCAGCATGTTGTTCATTGCCTATCTAGATGGGAAATGATCTAAGTTTAGAATATGGAGCATAGACAGGAAGATATGGAGGGTTGAATAAAGGAGGACAAACTTATATGCACGATACACTTACAACGGTATGCTGATTTGTCAACTCAAATTCGAACGGTTGTGCACATTACGTCACGTTGAAGTCGAAACATTCATTACATGATACCCTTATATTATTATCGACTTGACCATACAACGTATGGCATCACACTCCCTCTAAGGCACACATAGTGTGCCCTTAGGGGAAAATTCACTAAACCCCAGATATACTACATATCAAAAGGGTTTAGCTCTGTGGGAGCCCTTGCCAGGTTATCAGGCCCGTGGTTGGCGTCGTGGCTGCAGTTCCCCATGAATTTTCTAACCGTCCGGGCTGTCCCTAACAGGACGACTTTTTGCATCAGTTGGTAAAGATGTTCGTCCACACCGAGGTATTTCAAATTGTTTAATAGATGTTTTGGGACTACTCCTGTTGTTGACATAACAATTGGTACTGTTCGAGTGTTGTTCATGTCCCATTGTCTCTGTATTTGAAATTCTAAATCCCTGTATTTGGCTATTTTTTCAGCCTGCTTAATATTTATATTGTTGTTGTTAGGGATTGCTATGTCAATTAAGGTTGTTTTTCTAGAGACTTTATCTACCAAAACTATATCTGGTCTATTGTGAGCAACAGTCCGATCGGTCAATATCGTCCGGTCCCAGTACAGTTTGTAGTTGTTATTTTCTAAAATAGATTCTGGTTTGTATATATAGTAGGGTGTTCTTACCGACTGTGATAGCTCGAGTTTCAGCGCTAGTTCCTGGTGCAGTATTTTTGCCACAGCATATAAAAACTCTATAAAGTAAATAAAAACTCTATAAAGTAAATAATTGTATTGTTAACTTTTTAGAATATGTCATGACTACCTGGCAAACCAAAATCTTTCTGAATGAAGCCGACTGTTCGATACAAACCGACTCTATCCCAATCAGAAGGGGTATTTTCCAGGGAGACTCTCTTAGCCCGCTGTGGTTCTGCCTTGCCATGAACCCACTCTCACGCAAACTGAACGCGACTAACTTTGGATTCAGTCTCAAACACAACAACGTACAAGCACTAAAGATAAACCATTTGTTATACATGGATGACTTAAAGTTGATGGCAGCTACGAAACGACAGCTGCATGATATGCTTAAAATAGTAGAAGGGTTCTCTAATGACATCCATATGCAATTTGGCCTAGACAAATGCCGGATTCTCAATATAGTGAAAGGCAAAATACAGCAGGGGCCCTACGAAATGAGAGATGGCACCTCAATTGAATCCATGGAGGAAGGCCATACTTACAAATACCTTGGAATAAAGCAGGCTCAACGAATTGATCACTCCACCATGAAAAAGGACCTATCAACAGAGTTCTATAGAAGGGTAAGACGACTGTTAAAAACTAAGCTTAACAGTAAAAATCTGTTTCAGGCTATTAACACTTACGCGTGCTCAGTACTCAGTTACTCATTCGGGATAGTTAAATGGTGCAAGACGGATATTGAACAACTACAACGGAAAGTACGAGTTCTACTAACAAAAGCTCAAAATCACCATCCAAAGAGCTCCGTCGAACGTACAACGTTGCCACGGTATGAAGGAGGAAGAGGATTGGCAGATATAGGCAAGTTACGTGATCAACAAATTTCCAATTTATTATTATTAGTTTTATTAATATTACTAAGCAAAATGCCGAGTTGTGCTATAGCGACATGTAAAAATGCAAAACGAAATACTAAAGGTACGAACATTAAATATTTTGCATTTCTAAAAAATAAGGATTACCGAAACAATTTTATAAAATTTTTTTATATTTTGAGGAGAATTGTTTTAAAGTTTCTATGCGACAAAGACTATTGCAATATCTTCCAAAAAATAGTCAAAATTTAAAATCAGATGCTTTCCCATTATTACAACTTCCTGATACCTGTCGGAATAAAATTGACTTACACCGTTCGAAGAGAATTGATAAGATGAACCAACGAGACACTGTCAGATAATTGTTACAAGAATCTGATCTGAATGAGTCTTATGTTGACAATTCTAGTGAAAATTTTATTGAAAATATCAAACCCCAGTTTATTAGTGCAATTAATGTTGAATGTAGGTAAATTAAACTTATTTAATTTTAATTTGTATTAACAAGTTATTATTTATCATTATTTTCGTGAAGTCACTGAATTAAATGAGAAAATGAAAATACTTGAAGAACAGAATAAAATTCTACTGCTGCAAGTTACTAATGCTAATATGCAACTGCCAAAGAAAATTGGAAAAAAAACTATATAAATTAACAAATAAAAAATAATTCGCATTTGACGCTGTAGTTTTATTTATTCTATATGTGAGTAATTCTCTCTATAGTTGTTGAAATATCAGTTCAACAAAAGTCTCAAATCATCCCTCACATTTTAACAGAATATAGATCCACCTGAATACTTTAGTTATTAACGATAATATTAATGTTTTAAAAAGAATCAAGTCAAATACAATATAAGTAGATTTTTTTATTGTTAACAGATAATGTTTTTAAATTTTTGGTACTTCTTACATGACCTAACATATTTTTCAAAGGTAAATGTTGGCCAGAAAAAAATTACCATCAGATCTCCTTCAGCAAATGAATAAAAATAAATCGCTTTTGTCGAAAACATAAAAATGTTCAATTTCATTGTATAATAATTGAGTGGAAACTAACATTTACATTCAATCATTAACTGTTACACATGTTCGATAATATATCCAATATCCAATTCAGTTGTATTACAAAAATAGGTATTTGAAACTAATTACTGATACGAAAACGCTACTCTCTTATGTGTTTAGCTTTAAGAATTTTAAATTTTGACTCCAACGTGACGTCATACCGAACGTCAGACAGACTGCTGTATGCGCATCGGCATATCGTTATAAGTGTATCGTTCTTATATGGGAATAAAACTGAAAAAGTGTCCAGTGGACGCTTTCAAATAAGAAGTTCAAGAAATGGACATAATGGCGCAAGTGTCAAGGTATGTTAGGAAGTTAGCAAAAGTCAAAATTGTCAACGGATTGAAATGCTCAAATCCTACATTTAGAAGTGAAGTGGCTGAAAAAGTGTGAATGATGTAGTTATTAGTAAAAATAAAATCTTGTAATCTCTGCAAGTGATATGAGTTTATAGTGTGTTAATTGTCTTATAAATTAATAAGCGTGTGCCCCAGTTTTGACTTTTTATAAAACTCAGTGATTTTATATTTGTTTTAAAACTTTTTGAAATAGTTAAACAATGGGAAAAATTTGTATATTTGTAATATTTTTATACTTATTAACAAATAGGTGTTGGGTGAATTAAATGTAAATAAAAATTAGTTATTTTTACATTATTGTGTTCATATTACATATTTATTTTGAAAAGTGTACCTTAACAAAGTTGGTATTTCGACTTCTTTATTAACATCTCTCTGGATAAAAGGTAATTAACAATTCTTTTCATTACTAAATAAACTGCTATAATTAAATTATCTCTTGTTATCATTATGGAACAAATTTCACTTGCATTTTATTCTACAATAGTTTCTTTCTCAAGGATTCTAACATTTTTACACACTGGTTTTCCATATATTTGTTCTTGTATACTTGAAGTTTAATATATGTAGGACATTTATCTTGACTCCTAAAAAATGTGCAAATTAAATTTTGCTTGTAAGTCATTTTTATTTATGTACAAGGTATTTCATTGGTTTAACACTTTATTAATGTTAAATATAAATCTGGTTCTTTAACTGTGATGGTTAAATTAGCATTTTTTGGATGTGGATTCTTCACATTTACCTACTTTTTTTAGGTAGGTTTATTCGTAGAAAAATGATTTCTACGAATAAATTACCCGGTCGTCCCAGTGGCTCCCCCAAACTGAAACCATTTTGTGGACACTTTTTCTTACACAGAGTGTGTCCTCCTTTACTCAAACCTCCATAACTAGGGCTAAATTATAAAGCCTTACCACGGCTTTGTGTATTACAGGCTTAGAGCATTTACTTTCTAGAGATAGCCTGCACTGCACAAATGTCGTGGTAAGACTAAGGAGAGAGAGGGCAATAGAGAGGGCAAGAGACTATTTCACTCAGTTGGGAGCTGCTTCCAATGAAATACGTTCAGCATGTTGTTCATTGGCTGCTTCCACCCACTAAGTGAAATAGCCTCTTACTGTCTCTATTGCTCTCTCTTTCTAGCGTTGCCACGATTTTATGCTTGACAGGCTATATCTAGATGGTAAATTGTCTAAGATTACAGGCTCTCTCCAGAAGATACATGCTCTAAGGCACCCAATGAGCTGTGCAGTACCTATAATAGCGGCACTTGGTGTAGCGTATTCGTATATTTGCTATATTTGTCCAAAAACGGCGATGTCTGGAGAGGTTATTCGCTATTTTTGCTTTATTTGAACAAATAAGTCGAATACCGCTAAGAGCAAATTCGCCTTACCGTCCAGTTATCGGTTTTCAATGCACTTCAAAGGAGTCAAATAAGCCAAATATTTGCTTTAGCCATCCACACTTGGTTCATACAGTTGCACGCGGCGCTTTGATCGTGATCAACTAGTGTTGTTTTTAATGGCAAAGTAGTGTTTGTGGCAAAATTGAGTGGTCGAATAATAACATCATGACGTTTCTCGAGTTGTACCAAATGCATCCTTGCATTTGAGACCCCAAACATACCAGCAACAAAAATAAAAATAAAATAAATGATGCCTGGAGAGATATCCAAAACAATAACCTAACCTAACCATGCACAATTGCTGATTTAAAGAAAAAGAGGGAATCTTTGATGTCTGCGTTGAGGGATTATAACACAAAAATTATGAATGAATGAATAGTTTTCTGGGAGCCATCTATAAATGCAACCCATCTACGAATACTGAGGTAGGTAAAAAATAAATAAGAAACATTTTTCAATAATTTTGTTTATTTATCTTTACGGTAAGGCATGTGTCACATTTACAAATCAATGCTGAAAGTTGCTCGTATTCAAACATATTTGGCATGTTTGAGTGTTTTGCGATATGTGTGGATGGCACGTTTGGAATATTTGGGAATACATAAAATATTTGGACGAATATAGCGATACAAAACAAAAATACGCTAACACCAAGTGAAGTGCCGCCATAAGGTATAGGTAGTTCATTAGCTGCACCTCCCGATCGAGTGAAATAGCCTATTGCTCTCTCTATTGACCTCTCTTTTTACTCTTAGACCGATATTTGTGTATTACAGGCTACCTCCAGAAGGTGTATGGTCTCAGACATAAAGAAAATAAGAACAGAGTATTTTGTTTGGCACAGAACAGGTATACGGAACGACAAAAAAACGATAGCAGCGCACGAAGTTCATGAGGGGTGGAACTAAAACAGTGGACCATATAACTAGTCGTCTAAGACACTATTTATTAGGCATACTCAATTCAAATGGTTTATTATATCTGTCATTAATGTCAATTTTGTTCATTTGTGATAAGTTTTTAAATTTGAAATAGTTTAATCTCATAACTTTTTTATTTCAGAAAGAATTTTGAAATTAAACAAAAGGTGGGATACCTCAGGAACGCAAATTCAGTTGTATTATTCATAAACTTCAGATTTCCATTGTAAGAACTAAAGTTTATTTGCATTCCCAATCAGTTTTATTCCAAAAAATGTGATGTAATAAAATTAAAACTCATGGTAATGGAATACTTTGATAACAATTCATTCATATGCGAAGGTCATGTCAAACCAAAGTTTTCATTAATGCATTAAAATATAGATTACATGCTCAATAATCTCTTCTTCACAGTATTTTTTAAATGGTAAGTAAAGTTTGATGTCAGTAATTATTAATCAATCAGAAAAAAGAAAGAACAGGCATATTGTACATTACCATATTAATGTAAAAAAACACATGTAAAAAAAGTACTGGTCAATTCAATAATGTACATAAATTTTGTGTCTAAAGAACAAAAACAAAAGCAAGACAACACATTTAGACTATAATCTATAGAATTACCAAAATTCGATGATCACATATATGCTATTTTTTAAATAAATTTTATATATTTATGCTACAGTTGCATTGAAAATAATCCAGTTTAAAAAAATACATTTGGGGGCAATCCTCAGTTCAATTGGTGGGCAGATTTGCAGTCATAAATAAAACATAATTTAAAATGACCGTTGGTGCGTTCCCGCAATTTGTTTAGTATATTGTGTTCAATTTGATTGAATTACTTCATTGATATTTAAACTTCTGCACCTTTTCTAAAACATTCCGTCGCGCTAATGCTAATTGTAAGTGTTTTTTGCGTGTAAAAATATAGACAGTATTGACATTCGTGTTTCGGATCCCTAGCTGTTTGGACGTTTGGGAGGAGTCGTGTAGTGTTCTCCGAACTTTTCGGTCGCTTTGATTCCGTCTGAAGAGACGACGCTTATTGTTGTTTTTTGCGTTACGATTTCGCGAGTTAGTAGCTCCGTTCGAAACGACCGCTAAACCGCTTTCATTTTGTTTCTTTTGTGTTTACAAAAGCGCATCATTTGTTGTTAAACCCGCATTTTTTGTATGCTCAATCAATGAACATTACGTCGCTATTTTTTGTGTAACGTGTTGTCCAGACGAAGCTCTAAGAAACTGTTCCTGCTGTTACGGGGCTAGCCCCTGAAGAAAGAAGAACCAAGAAAACACCCTTTGCAGAGCTTCGACGTAAAAGGTCAGTGAATAACTTTTATTTGGTGAATTAATTTACGTGACGGCACGTGTTTATTGATTGTCCCGCTAAAGGTCCTTCGTCAATTATATACTTGCATTGAACCAGCATTAAACTAAAACCGCAACATCTAATTCAAACATTTTTTTGAATATCTCTATGGAATGTACATCGAAGACATTCCATAATTTGGTCCAAGTTCGAGCCGGATGCAATTTGAGTTAATTTAGTGCAAAGATTATCGAATAAATTACATAATTTGGTCCAACTCCGGGCCGGATACTTTTGAGTTAATTTCGTGCAAAGTTTAATGATCAAAACATTGATTTTTCGTTGCAATTATTGTTGAAAACCGCATTGAATTTTCGTTTCTTTATTTGTTAGAAGAGAAAGCAAGTTCGGGATATTCACTCATTCCGTTGGAAATAAAACGCATCTTTTTTTGTCGCGTTAAAAACCTTACAAGAGATCGTTTTGTTTGTTTGGTTATTTTGCTAAATTGTTTTGAATTTATTTGACATTTGGTCAGATATTTTCTACTTCAACAGTAAAAAATTGTACATTTTTGGAATAGTATTTTGTTTTCGTTCTATCGTGTTAGATTTGTTCAGTGGCGTTACAGTGATTTTAATTTATTGTTAAGATGTCAAAAACCGCTGAAAATTTACGAAAATTTAAAAATCATCGACAATCGGAGTTTAAAAGATTAGAAGATATTTATTTTGCTGCCGAGAAAGCCTTAATAGGTGACGACGTTGAATTGTTTTTTAGCATGATTGATATGATTGATTCAATCCATTCCGAATTTTTTATACATCACAATTCCATTGTTGGATTAATTTCAGATGCAAACGATGATTTTGACTTTGAGGATGACATTCGCAATAAATTTGAAAATTGTTTTATTCAATTAGGTCTATTTTTGCTAAACTGAAATCTGTTCAGAATTCTAAGCCACAAAATATAGCTCGGGAACAGGAAAGTGTTGCTTGGCCGCGAACTGATTTGCCTTCATTTAGTGGAGACATATTGGAATTTGGTACTTTTATTGATTTGTTTGATTCATTAATTCACAATAATGAAAAACTCAGTGCTATGCAGAAGTTCAAATATTTGCAGTTAGCTTTAAAAGGGCCTGCTTTTGAGGTTATTAGGAATTTTAAACTAACACAAAACAATTACGTGAGTGCTTATGAAATACTTTAAAAAAATTCAAGCGAACTCGTTTAATCGCGGAGTCTCATTGGTCAGCTTTAGAACAATTCCCCCAACTAACTTCAGATAGCCCTTCAGAGGTTCGGAAGTTATTGGATGACTTCAGTGATAATTTGGAAGCACTGAAGAATTTGGGTTTACCAGTAAATCAGTGGGATTTTTGTATCGTTCAGATGATGTTGAAACGAGTTCCAAAGAATTTAGCCGCTAAGTTTGAACTTTACTATGGTACTGTGACCGCTCAAGATGACTTTCCGATCCGTTCGGAAGTTGTTGATTTTTTGTCGAAGCATTGCGATGCCTTTGAACATGTTGAATTATCCCGCAAGGCAAAGCGAAGTGTTGACAAAAAGTTACCATTGAATTCAAAGCAACATTCTTCCCGGTTCACTACATCTTTGTTTGTCACTAAGAATAGAAATTGTTTAGTTTGTAAATCCGATAATGCGATTTACAAATGTTCTGAATTCTTGAACAAATCAGTATCCGCGCGGTTTAAGTTTGTTAAAGATTTTAGACTTTGTTTTAATTGCTTGAGCGATTCTCATCAGTCGAATCGCTGTAAATCTTTATCCACTTGCCGCAACTGCGAACAACGCCATCACACATTGCTTCATTTTGTAAATCGTGCTGATTCAGGTATTGGGTCTGAATCTAAAGCTCCCCCCGCAAACCTGGCTTCCACATCTGGTGGATCCAGTACCATTAATACTGTTGAAACTCCCGAAACTTCTCTACCGCAGACTTCTTGTCATAGTTCACTTTTGTCATACAATTCAAATGTGTTGTTATCTACCGCTTTAGTTGAAGTATTAGATAAGCACGGTTCTTATCAAACTTTGCGATGTCTGCTAGATTCTGGTAGCATGACATCATTCATTGCGAGCAAGGCTGTGAAACGCCTTGGCTTCCGACCTATGCCCGCTTCGATTCAACTCAACGGGCTAGGTTCTGTGCAGAGTACCTCTGCTGAGGGCTCTCTTACTCTTTCTCTTCGCTCTATAGTAAAGCGTGAGTGCAATTTTGTTGTTGATACTATTGTTTTACCCCGCATTTGCAATGATATGCCTGTTGCGCCCATTAACATGGCTAATATGGCATATCTAACCAATTTGAAACTTGCTGATCCTGGTTTCAATAGCCCAGGCGCTATTGACCTTTTGTTAGGTGCCGATATATTTTTTCAAATTTTGTTGAATGGACGCCTTCTGGGAAAGGAAGGTGCTCCTGATGCTATTAACACTGTGTTTGGTTACATCCTTATGGGTAGAGTGTCTTCGAGTTCTGTTAACTCTCACTCTCAGTTAGTCATAAACCCAACTTCGCTTTTTTGTCAAATTGAAGATGTAGTATCATTAGATGATTCATTCCAAAGGTTCTGGACAATTGAATATGTTCCTACCGCACTGGTTCAGTCCCCTGATGATCTTATTTGCGAAAAAATATTTTCCGAGGGATGCAGGAGATTGGATTCAGGTAGATTCGTTGTGCCTCTTTTCGAAATACACTTCCTGCTTTTGATGGAATGTATAATCTCGCCGTACAACGTTTCTACTCTTTAGAAAGACGTCTTCTACAGCAACCAGATCTTTACAAACAATATTGTGATTTTCTCAAAGAGTATTTGGAGCTGGATCATATGGAGTTGGTTCCTGATCCATCTACTGCTTCTGATTGTTACTACATACTGCATCATTGTGTTTTGAAACCTGATAGTAGCACAACCAAACTTCGTGTAGTGTTTAATGCATCCGCTAAGATACTTCGCCGGTTATCTTTGAATGATTGTTTGTTTATCGGTCCCAAATTGCAGCAAGACATTATCGCTATTGTGTTGACCTTACAGAATTTAGTTTTGCCTCGCCTGCTTGCTATAGACCACTTTTCTAGTTGTGAACTTCACACATTTGGTGATGCTTCTGAGAAAGGTTATGCTGTTGTTTATTTTGTGTTCGAAACCGCATCTGGATTTCGTCAAAGTTTTTTTGTGTTGTCTAAATCGAAAGTTGCCCCTTTGAAAACTTTGTCACTTCCCAGATTGGAACTGTGTGCTTCAGTTCTTACCGCTAAGTTGGCTCATTATGTTTATGAGCAATTCAATAGTCGTTTGTTGTTCAAGGTGATTTGTTGCTGGTCAGATTCCACGGTAGTCCTTTCATGGCTTAGTTCTTTCCCGCACCGTTAGACATTTGTCAGTAATCGAGTTGCTTACATTCAGGAAAAATTTCCTTCTTCTCATTGGTTTTACATTCAATCTTGTGATAACCCCGCTGACTTGAGTTCCCGCGGCACTTTGCCATCAGAGTTATTAGGCAATACACTTTGATGGAAAGGCCCACAATTGTTGATTACCGCTTGTTTGCCACATGCTTGCTCAGACTCAAGCATGTCACCGCTAGTTATGACTGAAGCCCGTATAGTGGCGCTTCAGTCACCGCTTCACCAAATTTATTTGGTACCTTGTTAGAAGAACATTCTTCTATTAATCGCATTACCCGCATTATAGCTCATATTTGTCGCTTTGTTGATAACGCCCGCAATCCAGACCGTAGGGGCTCTGGATCATTTTTGGCTGCTGAGTTATATCAGGCTCAGCTTCGCATTGTTCGCTATATTCAAGATCAATATTTTTCTAAAGAGATTTCCCTTCTTCGAGAACGAAAACTTTTGCCCAAATCGCTTCGTAAACTTTCGCCGTTTCTTGATGAACAGGGAACTCTTAAAGTTGGTAGCAGATTGGCTAATGCTCCATTGCCGTTTGACACTAAATTTCCCGCACTGCTACCAAGTAAAAGTCGTTTGACTAATCTAATTGTCGAAGATTGTCATGTCACCAATCTTCACGCAGGAATCCAAACCGTTCAATTTCTTTTGCAGCAACGATTTTGGATTCTATCCGCAAAGAGAGTAATTCGTAGTGTCATAGCTCACTTAAGACGTGTCGTTGGAGATCAAATCCTAACCTACGAAGAACTTTCTACTGTATTTGCACAGGTCGAAGCAGTTTTAAACTCGCGACCTATAACCCCTTGTAGCAACGATCCATCGGATCTTACCGCCTTGAGTCCTGGAATGTTTCTCACAATGGAACCTTTAATAGCACCTCCTGAATCTGATTTCTTGTCTGTCCCATCTAATCATCTCAACAGATGGCAGTTACTGAGTCGTTTGCATCAGGCATTCTGGAAACGTTGGTCGCAAGCATATTTACATACTCTTCATCAACGGAGCAAATGGACTGATCCCTCAGAGGTTGTTAAGTCAGGTACTCTTGTTATTTTGAAGCAAGACACTTCCCCTCCTTTGAATTGGCTATTAGGGCGCATTATTGACGTACATCCTGGAGGTGATGGTGTTGTACGCGTTGCTACAGTTAGAACTGCAAGTGGTACTTTGAAGCGATCTCTTGTAAAGCTTTGTCCACTGCCAGTGGACCCTTAGTTTTGAAATAAGTAATTCAAGGCTGGCGGAATGGTGCGTTCCCGCAATTTGTTTAGTGTATTGTGTTCAATTTGATTGAATTACTTCATTGATATTTAAACTTCTGCACCTTTTCTAAAACATTCCGTCGCGCTAATGCTAATTGTAAGTGTTTTTTGCGTGTAAAAATATAGACAGTATTGACATTCGTGTTTCGGATCCCTAGCTGTTTGGACGCTTGGGAGGAGTCGTGTATTGTTCTCCGAACTTTTCGGTCGCTTTGATTCCGTCTGAAGAGACGACGCTTATTGTTGTTTTTTGCGTTACGATTTCGCGAGTTAGTAGCTCCGTTCGAAACGACCGCTAAACCGCTTTCATTTTGTTTCTTTTGTGTTTACAAAAGCGCATCATTTGTTGTTAAACCCGCATTTTTTGTATGCTCAATCAATGAACATTACGTCGCTATTTTTTGTGTAACGTGTTGTCCAGACGAAGCTCTAAGAAACTGTTCCTGCTGTTACGGGGCTAGCCTCTGAAGAAAGAAGAACCAAGAAAACACCCTTTGCAGAGCTTCGACGTAAAAGGTCAGTGAATAACTTTTATTTGGTGAATTAAATTACGTGACGGCACGTGTTTATTGATTGTTCCGCTAAAGGTCCTTCGTCAATTATATACTTGCATTGAACCAGCATTGAACTAAAATCGCAACATCTAATTCATACATTTTTTTGAATATCTCTATGGAATGTGCATCAAAGACATTCCAACCGTTATGATCATGTAGTGATTAGCCTTTGGATTTTCTAAGATATATATTTGTTAAAAAGTTTTGCTATCCAGGATAATCAACATTACAAAAGCATCTCAATCAAACATCTTTCAAATGCTTGGGATAAGCAAGCCATATATTTACAAAATCAGAGTATGTATCTAAAATGACTAATTTAAGACAAATTGTATGCATAAATGTTTGATGCAGTAAGCAATTGCCAATTTTTTAACATATAATGTAAAAACTTTCAAGGCATTAAAAAATTATAAATATAGAACACAGACTAGCTTTAAATTTAGTACTTTGATGTATATTTGATTACTGATTCTTGAAGGAAATGTTTTTACTGTTGACAATTCATTGTTTATTAAAATACATTGGCATGTAAATAATCTTTAGAAATCTGTTTTTAGGATATTTATTTGTATTGTTTCTCGGGGTTCATACTCTGTTTTCTCAGAATATAGTATTGTTAATTTTTAGTGGTATGATGGAAATTTTCATAAATTATTATACATGGTTATGTTCTGAATTTAATTTATGAATAAATTTTGTAGAGTATTACGTAGTTTTATTTCCTAATCTTTCACCAACATCAAATCACACGGTTTTGAAAACATTTCAATCGAATCAATCGATTGAAATAATTTCATAACCTAATAATTCGTTTAATCCAAATATTGAAATTGGAATATACCACATGTCAAGTTTAAGTTTGCCGCTTTTCAGGTTAGTTCAACCCCCAATGAGCATAGTGCCGCTGATGTCGTACTGTTTCCGATGTTCTGTTGGGAATCGAACACTCTGTTCTTATTTTCTTTATGGTCTCAGATCTCTAGAAAGTAGATTCTCTCAGTATATGAAGATGGCTCTGTTCTAAGGTTTCATGCTGGCGCCACTCTACCTATTGTATGATCTGTGGCTTTAGAGCATGTACTTTCAGCTATGATCTGTGTTTCAGCCACTGGCAGCTAACTTCAGGTCTTTGTATTGGTTAAGTTTACATTTTTCAAATATTTATTGCTATTGCTAAGTTCGCATTGAAGCTATAAGTGTGGCTATATAGCTCTTGTGTTTGATCTGTGGCTACAAGTATTGTACGTTGTACATGTACATTTGACGCCCTGTCGGACACATCCATAGTTTTCTATCGCAATTTTTTTGAAAAAGTGCTGTAGTGAAAAAATGTTCGGCTTTTAGATAATATAGCATTTCGTGTGTGTGTTCACGTTACTAAAAGAACTTAAGTGGTTATTTGAGTCCTGCAGAAATTACTTGAGGACGATGTATTTTCAGAATTTCACCCATGATTATTTAACGGCTAATAGTAATAGACCATATTACTCCAGCCGACGTAGTAGTGACTCTAATAATTCACGTGATAGTGGACGTTTCCCTAAAAGGAATGCCAAGCAAGGGCAACGTGGTGGGGCTCAGAAAGCTTCAAAACATCAAAACAGTAGAAAAAATTATAGACAGCATCAAAATGTAAGTGTGAATAAGCATGAAAATATACCAGAAGTTAAAAGTTTCAACTACAGGAATGCTACAAGATGTTACAGTTGTCGCGGTTGTTCCTCTCAGTTTGATTGTATCATTAGAAATGGCCGGTATGTAGGAAAGGTTCCACTTATTTTGAATTGCAAACATACTTTGTGTCAAGAGTGTATTGTAGCTTCATTTCAATCTGATAATGTATTATGCTCTATATGCAAAAATCCATCTATGATTCAACACAGAGATTTAAAAGAAAATCCTCAAGGAAAATTCTTACCAAATTTTCATGTACTTGGTCATATTTTATGGTGTAAAACACAGGAAAACAGCAGTGTGGATGTAGGACTGGTACCAGTAAAACCACTCTCGGAGTTTTTAGCAAATACTAAACAAAACACAGTAAACTGTTGTTTTTTAAATTGCAACAAATCAGCAGTACTACATTGTCAAGAATGTAATGATGTTTATTGTGATATATGTTCTACAACAGTTCACAAAAGTGCAAAATCATTGTGGTCACATAAACAAGTTCCTATTGCCGAATCTAAATTTTCAGCAGCTTTGGAAAAATGTTATGAACATAACAATATGGATGTTGAGTTTTTTTGTTTAACATGTAAGTGTGGAGCATGTTGTTATTGTTTAATTGAAAAACATACAGGTCATGAAAAAAGTAACTTGTCAAAATTAAGTGAACACGAATTATTACGACTTTCAGAATGCAAAGACAAATGTCTTGAAAATCTTAAAACACTTACAATAACTCAAAAAAGAATAGCAAATATAAGACAGATTAACATATCCAATCTTCAGAAGAAAATTAATGAATATTTTGTTGGGTTATATTCTAAACTTGAATACCTTGAACAAAATTTGCAAAAATCAGCTGTTAGTTACCAAAGTGTTATTGGAGTAAATAAAAATTTAGAAGATATTTCTCTTAATGTTCAAACATCTATTGAAAATTTGAGAACAATTTTGACTATTTGTGATAATAAAAAATCACATAAAAATAATCTTAGAATGATTTTGAAAGAATTAGAATCACTTCAAAACATACCATGTTATTTATTAGATGGAAACAAAGAAGCAGAAACACTTACATTTGTTTCTAATCCAATTTTAGAAAATATTGAAGAATATGTTAAAATTATTGAACCAGACGCAAATGAATATATTCTTGTCAGTCAAGATCAGTTACCAACAGATTATGATCACTCTTCTTATACAGAAGCATCAAATGAAACTGAAGATTATGATTCAAAATCTGTAAAAACAGATAAAGAAGAAGATAACAGAAGCACAAAGTCAAATTTGTCACAAAAAAGATTAACTATTCATAATAGTGTGCAAATTGAAAAAATTGAAGTTACACATATACAATCTTTGGAGTGCTTTTATGTTCAACAAAAGAAAACACAGTATAAATTAATACAGTTGAATAATGAAATTGAAAATATAGCCAAAATTGCTTCCAAAGTTGATCATCTTATGATTGCTATTAATGAATTATGCTTAGCTGTCTATAAAAACAAATCTGAAAAATATTGGACAAGAGGTAGAATACTTGAAATTAAAAATGGAGAAAATGGTCCGTGCTATGAGGTATTTTTTATTGATTATGGAAATACACAAACTGTTGACATTACTAGAATTAAAGAAATTCCTTCAGGTCTAGCCCAAGTGAAACCATTTGCTATAGCATGTGAGCTTTACAATCCAACTGGTGTCAGCTGGGGTAAAAATGCACATATTCACATGGGAAAAATCATTAATGGTAAAGAAGTGTTTATGCTGGTTAAAAAAGTCCATAGTGGAATTCATCAGGTAGATCTAATGGTAACAAGTTCAGACAGAGGACTCACATCAGTTATAGATATTCTAATTCACACCTTCAATGATTCCCTTAGTATTTGTAGTGAATCTAGCAGAAATACAAGTTACAACAGTTTTTCAAATGACACATTCAAAGGAGAACATAATTTTTTGAATAATTATAAAATATTTTGCAATAGTATTGATTTTCAAAAAGAGAAAATTGAAAAGGTCACAATAGCAAATGTAGTTGATCCACATACAATCTATGTTCATATTGCTAAATATGCAGACTCATTTAAAAAATTGATGTTGTCTATGAAATCATATTACAAATCAGAATCTATTAATTGTTTACCTGTTGAAGGAAGTTTTGTAGTAGTTGAATATAGAGATGCTATTAGAGGCAATTTTCATCGTGCACTGATCAATAAAATTATTGTCAACACTGAGCAAGTAAATGTATATTGTGTTGATTGGGGAACTAATGTCACTGTTCCATGGACCAATGTAAAAATGTTAACAGAAGATTTTGTAAAGCTTGAATGTCAAGCAGTCTTTGTGAAACTAGTAGATATTGTACCACCAAAACATTCACATATTTGGTCTATACAAGCTTCACAATTTTTACAACAATATATTTTATCACAGCAAACTTTAAAAATGGTTGTCCATTATACTGAACCACTCCAAGTAGCATTGTTTGAAGAATTACCAACAACTGACCTTTGTATCAATGCCCGACTTGTGCAAGAAAAACTTGCTGATTCTGTTGGAAAAGTATCTCAAGTTCTTGAGTGGCCTCATAATGATTTCAGTCAGAAAAGCTTTTCTGAAGATGATTGTTTTGTTTCATCATTGTTAAGTAAATTGAATGATGAGGATTCTGATAGTGACACTGCTGATGTAGATGCTAAAAAGTTTGTCAAGCAACAAATTGATATTGTTAGATTTGTTAGTCCAGATCTTATGTACATAAAGTTTTTAAATGTTCAGGCTTCTGAAGAAGCTTTATACAATGAGCTTAGACTACATTATTTGAAAAACTCTTTGAAGAAAAATGACTGCAAAATGCATGATTTGTGTGTTGTATTATATAATAACAGTTACTGTAGGGGTAAAATTTCAGAGATCAACGATAATAAATACTTAATTAATTTGTATGATAAAGCAATAGATGTAGAGTTTACTGAAGATCATATATTTGAATATAATTCATATTTCAACAAATATCCAAATGTTACATTTAAAGCTCACTTTGCTGATATTAAACCTGCTGGTGGTGAAAAGTGGAGCATGGCTTCAATTGATGCTGTTGAGAAAATATTTGATACATATCAAGAAATATTTGCAACCAAAGTTCCTGGTGATATTTCCAATAAATCATTGCCAATGAAAGTATGGTACAAGAAAGTGAAATTTAGAGGAGCTCTGGAGGCATCTCTAATTAAATATAAATGTATTAATGAATTACTGGTGAAAATGGGTTATGCATCCAAAGTAAATGTTGAAAACAGTAAGGAAGATGAAACAGTCAAGAATAATACTCTCTCCATTATGAAAAATGACATAGATCAGAAAGACAATAAAGAAGTAGATATTCAAAGGAACATCAAATCAGAAGGTATGTTATGCAATATACATTATTATTATAAAAGTATTTATGCTTTGAAGTTTTTTTCTTAAATACTGTTATAGTTTAAAAATTCAAGTAATGAAAAAAGTTTATTTAGTGACAATATATGTAAAACCCTTTTTTTTTCAGTATTTGATAAAAAATCCTTGACATACTTAACTATTTGGCAAATTTCCCTGTCAACTATGTTTAATTGAAAGCAGGTTTTCTGAAAATTTTCAAAAATTTATTGAAAATAATGTAAATTTCTCTATTAAATGAATGTAATTGTATAGGATGAGAACATTTGGATGTTCCAATCTGTAATAAGTAAGAATTTGTTTCACACAAAATAACATCACAGTTAATTTTAAGTAATATAAAACTTATTGCATGGAAATAAAGAATTGTCTGAATTTGAAATGAGATCAGTGATTATTTTCATCCATCACATTTGAATAATATATGTGTTTAAGCCACCCTAAAGTATTACGTTTGTGTGTTCTCACATTAACATTTTCAATTCAATAATTTCTCATTCACTCTTGTACTCATGTTTCCAGGTTTATTTCTTGCTCTTTTGATATTTTTTTACTTTTTTACAGGAGGACTTAAAGATTTTGTAATTTGACACTAAGTTTTATTTATTGAACACTTTTCTTTAATGCTTATGTTGCCAGGACTTCCATGAGTCTGCATGTTTGTTTACTCCAATAAGCAAATGGTAAAATGAATAAAGACCAATTTGCTCAACATTAAAATCTTCAAGTGTTTTGAGCTTCTAATGCTGTTTTTGTGCTACCTGCTGTTGTTTAATTCAGTCAGATTTGTGTTTTTTTCCAATTGAAGCGTGACAAGCCATTCACAAAATGGGACCAGTATCTTCACTTGTTTCTAATGGCCAATGTTATTATGGGACGAGAATTACGACTACAGTGTGATCTGAAGTTTGGATGTCCCCCAGTTACGTCAAAAGATGAACGACATCCACCAGCGAGTCTGGTTAAATACCGGAATGCCAGCGCCCGAATGAAGGAAGTCGAGGGCGGAGAATTCCAAGTTGATGATCTTGTTTGGTTGTATAACCCGCAACGTCGTCGTGGATATTCGCCCAAGCTACAGATATCTTGGGATGGGCCGTACCAAATTGTAAAGAAAATCAATGATGTTGTCTACAGAATAAGGAAGCTACCTTGAGGAAAACCAAAGGTGGTACATTTCAACATGTTAGCCCTTTATGCCGGAAGTCATGACGGCGAAGTTGACCAAGCTCAAGTCCGCAGCATCCAATCGCCCGATGATGAGATGACCTTCGAACAGTTTAGGTTTTTCAAGTGATTATCTAGGGTGCATGCCTGCCTTTATAATGCGTACATATAACATCTTTGTGAATGTATTTAAGCTATTAATAGTGCTCTATTCTATAACTCTGTTTGCCACCATTGACTCTTTCTATTAGATTTGACCACTCTTCCTCAATCGTCGTTTATTTGTCCTCTGTCATCTCTTCTATAAGCACGTGTATCTGCCACTGTGCCCGCTACTTTGTTAGTTCTATTACATAGTCGATTATTCTTCTATAACCTTGCTGTCCATGTATATTTCTGTATGTTTTCCATTGCCAGTTTCCTCCTCAAGATCGCAGCATTTTTGTATCTACTTGTTACCAATTCTTGCGTTAAAATTTCACATTTCTTGGTTTTTCTTCTTTCTAACCATATACTACTGTGATTTCTTTCCATGTCTCTTCATCTTTTATCTTTACTTTTTCCGAGGCAATTACGTTAATTGTGAGATGTTTAACCTTCTGCCTAGATTAGTCAGGGATTATTTATATATATATATTTGTTTTTACGTTTTCGCGGGCACTAAATGTATTAGATGGTTTCCGGTAATTCATCCACGTAGTTGATAACTGATCCCTGCCGGGATCGATGGTAAAATGACGACGTTTCGGCAGAGTCACATGTGCCCTCTTCAGGTCGGTTCGCATAATTCTCGTAGCCTTCTGCTTTCGCTTCTAGTTACTCGAATACTGAGATTTTTAGAAGCGCTCGCGCGTTCGCGGTTGGCATCGTGAACGGCTGCGTGTGATTGGCCCTGGGCGCTCAGTAGGTACGCCTCCCGCCTGCCGATTTATTTCCGGTTGAGTTGTTATTGGACGGGTGCGGGCCGGTACGGTGTTTAATAGCATTTTCCAACAATTCGATAAGATCTGAATTTCATTGCGTGCGTTTCGACTGTGAGGCCTCTTCGCTATTTCAATTGCCTCTCTTACGAGTCTTGATTTCGGGTGTTCTATATTTGCCAGTACTCTGATGTTCTCAAAGTCTATTCGGTGTGACATCGTGGTGGCGTGTTCCGCAATGGATGTTGTTTTTTTTATACGGAGACACAATATCGATACTATTTTCAATACAGACAGAAAAATAAGCACGGTGTTGAGTAGAAGTGTAAAGTATGGTTACTTTTGAGTACTCGTAACTATTCGTTACTTTTCAGTTAAGTACTCGTGTCTAAATATTCGTTACTCGGGTACTCGTTCGGTATATGCGGTGTAAATATTAATGCTCTCGATTTCGGTATTTAGTATCAGATGTAACGACGTTTTAGTAGTAAATGGTGTAGGTATGATTCTCATTATATCTCTTATTGGTATGTCGCTGATTTCGCAGTGTATGGGTCCTAAACAAACAAAAAAATTCTTTAAAATCATTCCAGCCGTTTGGGAGGAGTTAGAATCCGATCTTAGTGCCACCTACCGGGTTCAATTGTGAATCTAAACCATCCAAAGACCCGACCAGACATACAAAAAAAATCATTTAAATCCATCCAGCCGTTTAGGAGGAGTTAGAACCCAATCTTAATTTCACCTACCGGGTCCAATTGTGAATCTAAACCATCCAGAGACGCACCCAAACATACACAAAAAATCTTTAAAATCGTTCCAGCCGTTTAGGAGGCGTAAGAATCCGATCTTAGTGCCACCTATCGGGTCCAATTGTGAATCTAAACCATCCAGGGACCCACCCAAACATACACAAAAACTTTCATCAAAATCGGTCCACCCGTTTAGGATTCTATAACGGATAAAGGATATACGTTCTCATTTATATTTAAAGAAGATTAGCTCACCATTAAGTGACTAGTTGAGGCCTTCGAAACAAGACTGGAAGCAGATTTATCAAGGCCAGTTGCAATTGTTGGGTGTTTAGCTGTAAAATGCTTCCTTAAATTAGATGCCGTTCCTTCTTTATATGAATAAGTATTGTTGCATAAATTGCACTTTGTCCTCTCATTGGATAACAAGGTAAAATAATTCCAAATTTCACTTCGTTTCTGATTTTCTGTCATGCCAAGGAGATGCAAATTATATGTTACTATCAGAGATTCAACATAGAAAAACTTATTTTTCTTTAGAAGTATTCCGAGGCACTCACCTGGCAAAATATTCTATTTCGAAATCAAACCGAATTTTATAATAATATATAATATTTACAATAATAAAGTTACAGATTTTCCGAAAATACATACACACAACACAAACGCAGAGACTAAATCCACAAATTCCACAACCACAAATAATTCAAAATTCATCTGACATCTTTGTTCTTTCTCACTAAATCGTGTACTTTGGACTTCTTTAAGTTCGAATTCTTAAGGGATGGACGGCGCGCCATGTGACGTTGGTTGAGAAATCATTTGTCCGCCAAACAGTCTTATAGACTAATATAAAGGCTGCAACAATGCAATTTTATAATAAAACTGTAAACCAACATTTTATTGTTATCATTTCTATATATTTCTATATTATAACATAAATAATTATGAATTTGATTATTAATATAATTTATTTTTTGACCTATTTATTATAAATAAGAACTCTGTAATTACTTCAAAGAAGCTTTCTTAAAATATTGATCGATGGCACTATTCATAGTATTCATTTTGCTCGCCGTCATACGGTTTGACCGGTTCTGCGGCTAAAAATTAACTCAGCCCATGTCGAGTATGTGTATTCATCAACATCAAGGATTCGATACTTACAGAAACATTCGAGTACTCGAATAACTATACCGCTGGTGAGTTTTGTATTAGTTACTTCGGATCCAGGCAAGTTACGAGTACTCGAGTATCGAGTAGTTACCTTTCTTACACCTCTAGTGTTGAGGACTCCGAAGACGAGGATCCCTTTAGAACAACAGGGAGTGTACAAGATTCCATGTGCAGACTGTCATAAAACCTATGTGGGGCAGACTAATACAAGAATTCAAGCTAGACGTGATGAACACCAGAACGCTTTAAGAAAGCAGGAAAAAACAACATCCTTTGCGGAACACGCCACCACGATGTCACACCGAATAGACTTTGAGAACACCAGAGTACTGGCAAATAGAGAACACCCGAAATCAAGACTCGTAAGAGAGGCAATTGAAATAGCGAAGAGGCCTCACAGTCTAAACGCACACAATGAAATCCAGAACTTATCGAAATGTTGGAAAATTCTATTAAACACCGTACCGGCCCGGACCCGTCCAATAACAACTCAACCGGAAATAACAAATCAGCAGGCGGGAGGCCTACCCACTGAGCGCCCAGGGCCAATCACAAGCAGCCGTTCACGGTGCCAACCAATAGGCGCCGAGCCGCGACTATATAACAGCGCGAGCGCTTCTGAAAATCTCAGTATTCGAGGAACTAGAAGCGAAAGCAGAAGGCTACGAGAATTATGCGAACAACCAAGGCCAAAATTCAAGCAAGTAGGATCGACAAAAATCTCCAACTGCAACTCATTCCTCGTGAAAAGTCGACCTGAAGAGGGCAGATAACACAACACCTAGCCCAACAACTGACTCTGTGAAAAATTCCGAAAAGTTTTGACGTCGTCATTTTACCATCGATCCCGGCAGGGATCAGTTATCAACTACACGAATGAATTCCCGGAAACCATCTAATATATAGTAGTGGAAAAAATTAAAGGATCAAAAAAGGAAAGCAACTAATTCCAAGACTTTAGTAACCAATTTTTTAACGTGACGTTTTTCAATTACGGAGACACAATATCGATACTATTTTCAATACAGCTGTATTTCCCTTAAAACCTATGAAAATGGTCGCCCTGGAGTTAAAAAAAAAATATAGAACACCCGAAATCAGGATTTTAAAGCTTGTTTTCTAGTACCCACTTCATGAGATGAGAAAATCTCAGTAAAATACGAGAATTATGCGAGAAACTCTGCCGAAACGTCGTCATTTTACCATCGATCCCGGCAGGGATCAGTTATCAAGCAACCATCTAATATATAGTGTACCGCTCAATCCTACCGCTCAATCCTAACGAATACCATAACAAAAAAATTTTCATTTTTTTTTTTGTTTTCTTTTTTGGTGTACGAACTTGAATTTTTTTATTTTCAATCAACCATTACATGGATAGAATAATTTGTTCATTCAGCTTTAAATTTCTGTTTTGCAAAGTTCAATACGACCACTTCTCGCTGAGATATCGAACTTTGAGTGGAAAAGGATCTTTTTGTCTTTAACCATCAATACCTCAGCAACCCCCGATCGCACTTGAAAATTAAGTAAGGTGTTGTAATCTTGAATAAATTTCCCACAGAAATAAGCTACGGTTTTTTGAAAGTTTTTATTTTTTTTTATTCTTTACATTAATTTGAAAAATCTAGGTAAAAAGCACGTTTGGTGGCTTTTGGGATCACCAGCCGCTAAATTGAAAATATCGAGAAAACCAGTAATGTTAAGTGTGCCTTTTACAGTTCAATATGCCAACAAAAACCCCACAATGTTTCGTATAAATCCATCGAGCCGTTTTTTTGTTTTCTTCGATCGAATTTTTGAATACCTTGAAAAGTTGATTTTGATTTTAAATGATCATAACTTTAACAAAATGCAAAAAACTATATTTTTTCTGTTTCTTATACAATATAATTCATAAATCTGTTTAAGATTGTAGGAAAACAAAAGAGAAATTGAAAAAAAATTTTTGGAAAATTTGGATTTTTTTTTAACAACTTATTATTCTTTTTTTAATGACCCAAAGCGTACCCCGTGAAGGTCGCCCGATCGGATTTACGCTTCTTTTGTGTGCGTTTGTGTATTTGAGTGTTTGTGTGTATGTGTATGTATGTTCGTCTGCCCGTTCGTCAGGTATATTAATAACGGGTATTGCCACCCCTGTTGTCAATAACGGCTGCTAAGCGTTCAGTCATATTGATGCAGCGGGCAATCTGAGGTTGAGGGATGGTGTTCCAAATTTGCAGAAGTGCACTCTCTAATGTGGCCAACTTCTGCACATTTGGAGACTCACTGCGCAAACGACGACCCATTATGTCCCAAACATGCTCGATGGGATTGAGGTCTGGACTCATTGGTGGATGCCGCAGCAAAGTGATGTCATGGCGTTCCAAAAAGCGTCTGGTGATGTTGGCTGTGTGTGGGCGTGCGTTATCTTGCATTAGAATAAACTCTCTCTGACGTTGCCGTCTACGCAGTACAATTGGTCTCAAAATTTGGTCAATATAGCGCTGAGCTGTTAAGTTATCGCGCATAATCACCAGAGGTGTTCTCCAATCTCGCGAAACGCCGCCCCAGACCATGACTGATCCACCACTATAGGCGACAGTGGGACGAACAAAGGCGAAAACGTTCACCACGACGGCGCCAAACAAGCGTACGTCGGTCGCTCCCATGTAAGTTGAACCTGGATTCCTCAGTGAATAAAACATTTCTCCATTGTCTCAATGTCCAAGCCCGATGTGCGTTGGCATACGCTAAACGTTCTCGGCGATGTCTCGCTGTCAACAAGGGTACACGATTAGGATGTCGTGCATTTAACCCATTTTCGCGAAGACGGTTGATAACTGTACGGGAAGAAATGTTTCGTACTTGGTGTCGCTGTTGTACCCGATTTGCAAAATTTCTCGCCACAATGTTCGCACTGATGAAAGGCTCACGTCGAACGTGTCGGACAACTGCTCGATCATCTCGAGCAGTCGTGACACGATGTCGTCCTTGTCAAGTACGACGAATGTATTGGTTTGTCTCCCGGTATCGTGCATACGTTCGAGATACGACGGATTGACTAACACCCATCCGGATGGCAACATCACGTTGACTGCAACCTTCTTCGAGCAGAGTAATCAAACGAGCAACCTCTAGCTCTGATAAATACCTTTTAACCATGATCGGAAAGCAACTTGTTTTTTTTGCAAATTTATGAAATTTTTTGTAACGCAGAAGGAGTGGTTTTGAAAAAACCTGTTTTTTAGCGTTTTAAGAGTTCACGAAAACTAACGATAATAAATTTCTGAAAAGCGTCTAGATCGAGTTCAAAATTCTATTGGGTATATCAACTTTGTTTGAAATTTAATTAAAATTGTAATTCAGTCGAAGTTTAAAAATCAAGAAAATCAATGGAATGCAATAACAGAATCGTGTTATAAATTTTTTGGAGTCATTAAAAAAATTTCAAATTTCTTCCTTTTTTTGGGTCATTAAAAAAGAATACAAATTTGTTAAAAAAAAATTTTTTTTAATTTTCCAAAATTTTTTTTTCCCAATTTCTCTTTTGTTTTCCCAATAATCTTAAACAGATTTATAAATGATATTGTATAAGAAACAGAAAAAATACAGTTTTTTGCATTTTGCTAAAGTTTTGATCATTTAAAATCAAAATCATCAACTTTTCAAGGTTTTCAAAAATTCGATCGAAGAAAACAAAAAAACAGCTCGATGGATTTAAACGAAACTTTGTACGGTTTTTGTTGGCATATTGAACTGTAAAAGGCACACTTAACACTACTGGTTTATTTGATATTTCCAATTTAGCGCCTGATGATCCCAAAAGTCAACAAAAGTGCTTATTTTCTTGATTTTTCAAATTAATGTAAAAAATAAAAAAAAATTTTTTTCAAAAAACCGTTGCTGATTTTTATGGAGTGTTCAAGATTTCAGAACCTTTCTTACTCTTCTTGTGCGATCAACGGTTGCTGGGATATTGATGGTTAAACACAAAAAGATCCTTTTCCATTCAAAGTTCGATATCTTAGCGACAACTGGTCGTATTGAACTTTTCAAAAAAACAATTTAAAGCTGAATAAACAACTTATCCGATCAATAGAGTGATTTATTTCGAAAAAATTTTACATGTTCATAGACCAAAAAAGAACATAGAAAAAATTTTGAAAAAAAAATTCTTATGGTATTCGTTAGGATTGAGCGATACACGTTTGCTTGAAAAAAAATTTCAACATCAGGTCACAAAACCAGAAACTTCAAGCTTTAAAATACTCTTTTTTAAAGTCCGGTACGACCATTTTCAGGCGAAAACCAGACACTTGAATAACGTCAAAAAATTTGGAATTATTTTTTGATCCTTTAATTTTTTCCACTAGTGTATATATATATATATATATATATATAGAGGGTGTAAACGGTTTGAGTGCAAAGATTTTGAAGAACAAAACTTCAGGCAAAAACAAATCAAAAAGCTTTATAACATTTTCTATAAACTATAGTTTTGCCAAAAAGAACACATAAAGTTAGATTTTATGTAGCCCTTGCTAGAGTGAATAATACAATAATTTCGATTTCAAAATGTTGGTAAATCTAAATATGTAAATACTCAATAGCTTATACATCTTTAATAGTCACATTAAAAATGAAAATTGATTATTTAAACTCGAAATATGCTTTTATAATTTAGTGTAAATTTCTCCGAATAGATATGGCAACGTGGCATACAGACCAACTTGTTTACTACATTTTTTACTTTAACGACGACTGAGAGTTACTATTGTTTTTTGCGATTTCGATTATTGTAAATAAGAATAGATAAACGGTAAAGTGATTTGAATGATATCTATTTGATGTAGACTTCGTGGTTTGCTTTCCATTTAATATATTTTTTAAATAAATAAAATCGGTTGTGATTAATGTGTAAGTTCGAAAATTAAGAATAGTGCGACAGTATTTATTTGTGATAAATAATGGCCGATTATACAATTAAGGAAAGACATGACATGCTCGTAATTTATGGGGAAAGCAGACGTAATTGCAGAATAGCAAGAATGTTATACAGGGAAAGGTTTCTAAACAGACGCCTGCCCAATGCTAGGACATTCGTAGCTGTTTCGCAGAGGCTTCTGGAAACAGGTAGTGTAATACCACAAATAAACAATCGCGGACCACAGCGACATAATCGTATCTTAGCTGCTGAGGATCAAATACTAGACCTTATCGACATCAACCCATATCGTAGCACACGGAGTATTCGAAGTGAGCTGCAAATTTCTCACACTGTTGTTCATAGAACATTACGGGAACAATTGCTCTATCCATATCACATGCAGCGGGTTCAAGGGCTTTCAATTGATGATTTTCAACCAAGACTCAATTTCTGCCGTTGGTTCCTCAGAAAACATCGACAATTTAATTTTGTGAACAATATTTTAACGACTCCAATTATTGACGAGAATGACCTTAGACAACCTTTATTTTTTGCATTTTTGACGCTGCTGAGGAAATCCGAAATATTCCAGGAATTTTTGGCCAGCAAGATCTCGCATACGTGAAAATTGACTCCAATTATTGATTAAACGGTGTCGTGAAATATTCCAGGAATTTTTTCTCGTGTCGATAGTAATGGTGGGCATTTTGAACATTTGCTGTGAATAATCCGTTGTTTCAACTCAGTTCTATCATTATAATAAATTCGGTAAGTAGGATTACATATTTACTTGTCTATTATAAATAATATTAATTACATCAGTAATAATGACTCTTCGAATAATTTAACTGGTAAAAAACTACATATACAGATCTCTTGAGTTGAATATCATATGTATTTACCCAACTTTGTATAATTGCATAAAAGAAACCGCCAAATACAAATTCTAATTGCAATACCTTGTATAAAAAACGTAAATATTTTCAACAAAATATTTCATTCATTTTTATTTAATTCTAAGGTCAATATCATTAGTCAATACAAAAACACAGGTGTTTATTTTTTTGTCGGCGTAGTCATTCCTTTATTATTCGCGCTAAGAGTGAATCTGCTTCGAACGCGAGCGACGTTGCCGTATTGACAATAATTTACTTAATATGTTTTAGGGATTTTCTTGGTTATTAAGGTCTACTGACCATAGTGGTATAAGGGTTTTTTGTTTAATTTGGTGTATACTATCTCCACCTAAAATATATGCACTCAAACTATTTACACCCTGTATATATGTAAATTATTATTTATTTATATTTTTACTCATGTACATTGATGATTTAAAAAATTTCAGAAGACGCAAAAGCTTGGATTGATATTATAGAACAAGAGGAACAAAAGTCCAGTTCACAAACCGGCTCCCCATATCGTACTAAAGAAGCTGATATTTTAGACTGGAGTCCACCATTTCGTATTAGAGAAAAAGAATTTTCTGCTTGCATTACTTGTGCAGAAACTGAAGGGGTGCTTTATGTTAGAGCCGAAAATCTTCATACAGTTTATCAAGACCTAGAAAAGAATATCAAAGAATTCTTTGAAAATAATGAGCAGTTGAATAGAGAAAATCATAATTGGCAGCCAGGACAGCTGTGCACCATTTCCTCAAATGGATTGTGGTATAGAGGTAATAATTATATAAGTACATTATTAATATTTTTTATTTTTCTTTCCATATTTTCATTTTTAAATGTTACACCTCATTATGTTTCTGGCTTTTATTCATATATATATATATATATATATATATATATATATATATATATATTATGAACAAGGCTATATGGGTGAGAACCGCGTCTGAATTGCCAGATTAAACAAAGCAGACAGGCCCACCAACCAATCACAACACAGCCTCAACATCTAACCCAGCGCTAACTATAAATAAAAGAAGCAGAGCAGACTCAAATTCAGTTCATTTACCTAGTGACTCTTGGAAGCCTTCTCAGACTCTGAAACTCTCTTTCAATAATGGCTCCAAAGCAGGAAAACGTCGAGTATATAATAAATTCAGACGCGGAACCTATATAGTATGATATATATATATATATATATATATATTGTTGTTAAGTTTTCGCGGACACTAAATGTATTAGATAGTTTCCGGGAATTCATCCGCGTAGTTGATAACTGATCTCTGCCGGTATCGATGGTAAAATGACGACGTTTCGGCAGATTCACATCTGCCCTCTTCAGGTCGGTTCGCATAATTCTCGTAGCCTTCTGCTTTCGCTTCTAGTCACTCGAATACGACGTCAGGTAAAATGTTCTTTTCACAGCACAAACCGAGAAACGGATGTACACCGGATACAACAAAGAAAATCACATTGTTCCATCCGTGAAGGACTAAAATCTAATATATATATATATATAGGCACTAAATGTGTTAGGTAGTTTCCGGTAATTTATCCGCGTAGTAGTATATATTATAGTAAACTAATTGGTATTCGAGTAACTAGAAGTAAAAGCAGAAGGCTACGAGAATTATGCGAATCGACCTGAAGAGGGCAGATGTGGCTCTGCCGAAACGTCGTCATTTTACCATCGATCCCGGCAGGGATCAGTTATCAACTACGCCGATGAATTCCCGGAAACCACCTATATTCATATATATATGGGGTCCCAAATTCGCTTCTCTATACAGGGATTTCGGCTCCTATTATACGTACAGCAAAAGTTAAATGGGGAAAGTTTTAGAGGAAACTTAGTGCATTCGATATCTGACTTCAAATTTACAAATGATCAATTAGTTTTGGAAATAATAGGCAAAAACCGAAAATGGCGGATTTCGTTTTTCGCCGGTAAATCTGAAACAGTTAATTTGATAGCTGTCACGATTTGGCAAACCACCTCAACTTTCATTTTTCTTATGACCGCCATATTGGATTTTTGTATTTTTGGGATGAAAGTAAAATTTCCAGTCTAGTGATTTCTCACAAGTGCATAAAAGATTTGAGTATGATCGAAATATCACATTTCGTAAAGTTAGAACTTATTTTTTCGAAGTAGGCCATGATAATACCACTAAGAAAGTAATGTATTAACGCATTCAGTTTTACAATAGAACCTGAACGTATATAAGGAGGCCATGATTTATTTGTCTCAAAAAATAATATGTTCAACGCATTTTCATTAGAATATGAATCTAAATAACGACTTCTCAACAAATCAGAATTAATCGATAATAGCCCCATTCATGCATGTAAAATCTAATTAAGTTCTTAACTGCTTCACAACTGGTATTAATCTACAGAATTGCAAATTGGCATTTATATCGAGACATTTTTGACAATTGGGGACTGTTGTTTTGTAGAACTTAGCATGTGTATTTCCGTTAACACTATTTATAAATTTATACAAAATTCTATTATTTTTGTTTTCTTGGGAAATAACACCACAATCGAAATAAAAAACTGTATATTGAAAAACCAAACGTTTCAAAGTCGATTCTGACTTCGTTGTCAATGGCTTTAAAATGTGAATTGAGAATGTAAATTGCAAATTGAGAGTTTGATTTATGACAACTTAAATATCATAAATCAGCCAGACAACAAAGATTTATCTCCCATAAATCATGAGTCACTTCTGCATAATAATCTAGATGATTAGAGGCCATTTTGATTTAATAAATGAATAAATCCAACATTCCTCAAAGGCTATTCATAGAAATGTTACAATTCATTCTAAATAACAACTATTTCTGTTTCCAAAATAAATTCTATGTCCAAAAAACAGGATGTGCAATGGGATCAAAGCTAAGCCCAATATTAGCATCATATGTAATGGATTTTTTACTTGACACATGCATCCCCAAATTAACATGCAAAGTAGAGTTTGTCAAGAAATATGTAGATAATATGATCATAGCATTATCAAAGAACAAAATACAAGAATTGACCAACCTATTAAATAGTTTAGACAGTAGGATACAGTTCACAGTACAAACAGAGGACATGGACAGGACAGTACCATTTTTGGACACCAGAGTATGTCTGGACAATAACATCATAAAACTAGACTGGTACAGAAAAAATTCAAACTCCGACAAAATAATCCACTACAAATCAGATCATCCACTAGCAACTAAACTGAATATCATAAAACAGATGAAAAGAAGAATATTGAATATATGTCATAAAGACTACATAAAGAAAAACATGGCAGTACTAACAAATCTTCTCAGAGAGAATGACTATCCAAAACATCTAATAAACAAGTTCCTTTACAACTCAGTGATAACTACAGAACCCCAAAACCAAACAGCACAACAGCGAACACAAATGAAACCAGAAAAAGTTGGAATGATTTATGGGAGCCTACCATACATAAAAAACCTAACACCAAAATTAATAAACATTTTTAAACATGAAAGGATGAAAATAGCAACATACAATGTCAAGACACTTTTTACCCAACTAAAAGATCCAACACCTAAATTATTGCAATCCAATGTCATTTACAAGATCGATTGCCAAGACTGCAATGCCACATATGTAGGTCAAACATCACAATGGCTAAAAAGCAGGTTGGCCATCCATAAAAGTGACAAAAAACAAAAAACTAAGGTGTGCTCTTACAACTCACGCATAAGACACAAGCACACGATCAATCTGGAAGATGTTAAAATCTTGTACAAGAACAGTAAATATAGCAAAAGACGTATACTAGAGATGATTTATATCGGCAAACAAAGGAAACCAATCAACAAGAAAACAGATATACAAGAACTAAGCAATACATATGTGTATCTATTATCCAATCCTCTTGGTGAATTCTACGACGGACCGACAGACCAGTAAAATTGAGTTTTATGTGAATGACATTAGTGACAGTGACATTTCCAATGACGATTAATAATTAAAAAGGAAAAAAAAACAAGCATCTAACATTACGGTTCCAATAATTATTACAGTTATTAACTTATTTTTACCAACAATTATAATTAACTAATCTCATATAATAGTAAGTTGACTTAGTAATAATTAGCTAGGAGTGAGTTGTAATAATTTTTGTTTTTTTAGCATAACCCTGAAGAAGGGAATGATCATTCCCGAAAGCTTGGTTTTAATGTAATAAATAATATACATATATAAAAGTCAATATCCCTTAATTACAAAACATAACATATATATATATATATATATATATATATATATATATATATATATATATATACATATATATATATATATGTATATTTGTTTTTAAGTTTTCGCGGGCACTAAATGTGGTTTCCGGGAATTCATCCGCGTAGCATAACCCTGAAGAAGGGAATGATCATTCCCGAAAGCTTGGTTTTAATGTAATAAAGAATATACATGTTATATAAGTTATTCCATCGACTTATATGAAACAACCTAGCAACAGTTCTCAAGCTGAGTCAGCATAACACGTGTCGTCTCCAGTTACCCGCAGACGAACATCCGTGAGAACTGCAAGCGCTGCGACACCTTAGTCAGCGTTCTTAGTTTATAAATTATACTTTTTCATTGTAACATCATTCATTATTACTTACAGATTTGTCTAGTTTAGTTTTAACACTCACTTTTGTCTTTTTTTATTGTTATAAAGTTTTATTATTATTTCCATTATTTTCAAGTTTATATTAAAAGTTTAATTATTTGTGAAGTATAAATAAAGTCTTTTTTAAAAAGAGAAATTTTGGAAGTGTGATATAACAAATTGGCGCAGTCAGTAGGATCCGTCAACGTTACTAGAACACGAGTATTCTAACTGGTAGCGGCGGATTCCTATCCCTCAACGGAACAACGAACCTGGAAGAAGTCCTCACTGCAATCAAACGTAGAACACGGCGCTTTCAATGTTCCTGTTGATGTAAGTAATGGTGAATCGTCAGTCGTTTTAAGTAAATATTATTTGATTGAGCATTGATTTTTAATAATTTGATTTAATACATTTGATTTCATTGATTTTTATTGATTTTATTATTTGATTTTTATATATTTGATTTTAATGAAATATTGATCTATTTCATTACTTGATTTATTTGATATATTTATTTTATTTCTTTTATTGACATTTTATATATTTGATTTACTTATCTTATTGATTTATTATCTGAATAATTGATTTATTTGAATTGATATTTTCATCTATCGTGTTTAATTGCCTTACATTTTTTTATACCATACTGTTCTATTGTTCAAACAATCGTTAATTCCCACTAACGTATTCTACAGTTCATTAATTTTCTACACCTTTTAACATTTTATTCTATAAACCTTATATTCCAATTCATTTATATCGATAAATATGGCACAAGCTTCACCAAATTCAGGTACCCCTGAAACAGAAAGATATCGGTTAACGGAAATATTTTCCGTTATACCCGAATTTGAAGGCGACCAAATTTCCTTGGGAACCCTTATAGATGCGTGTAATTGCGCATATAATATGTCCACGGCGGATCAAAAATATTTGTTGGTGATCCATATCAAAAATAAACTCAAAGGGAAAGCGGCGCAGTTGATAAATTCAAGGAACCCTGGATCGTACCTTGAAATCAAACAACTATTGACCCTACACTTTGGAGATTCTCGTGATCTCTCTTCCCTTATTCACGACTTACAACGTCTAAAACAACTATCGAACGAGTCCCCATTAACGTTCTACAATCGCCTCCAAGTCTTGAGTGCTAAAATGCACTCCTGCATTCATAAAACAGCTGGGCTAAGTCCAGAACAAAAAGACGCCCAGACCACACTAGTGGATACTATGGTCATGAATACCCTTCTTACGGGATTAGAACCCCGGTTAGGACAAGTAATTCGTGCAAGTAATCCAAAAGATCTTCTAGAGGCTCATTCCCGAATTAGAAGAGAGCTTCAGTTATCTTATTTCGAGGATCAGAAAACAAACAAATCTGTTCCTCTCAAACAAAATTTCCCACCTCGAAAACCGACACAACCACCTAAGTGTCTTCATTGTGGTCGATTAGGCCACATAGCCGCAAATTGCCGATTGAAAAATCAAAATTTTTCTCAACAATTCAACCAAAACCATAGGCCAAATCCTGTTGGGCCTAACCAACAAACAAGGCCAAACTTCCCCCCAAATAATCCCCCGGTTCAACAAGGACAACAGTTTCGTCCACAAAACTTCCAGAGACCCCCTTTTAGGTCTCAAATGAACCCAAATTATTCTCGTCCTTCGGTTATACAGAATAACCCGAATAACCGTCCTGAAAGGACACATCATTTCAATCAACATCAAAATGATGGTTACTCACAATATTCGGATTATTATACCGATAATTACTACGAGGATGATAGTCAAAATTATTCAAGCTTCGAAGAAACTTTTGACGATACCCCTGTCGAGCCTTTTAATTGTCACGATTATCAGGATTTTCTAGCGCTTCCGAGCCTAGACCAACCTCCCGATTCGACAACAACTTTGTGCGAAGTCGGAACCCAGATTCAAAACCTCAATCTGGACGACTTGAACCCCGACTTGAACTTCCCGGAGCAACTATTTCTTTAAGCCCACTTCTTACTATGAACTCTAAAAATCTATATTACATTCTTGACGCTTCTTCTAAATTTAAACTTCTTATTGATACCGGAGCTGGTATCTCTATCTTCAAAGAAAATACCCTAAAGAATTTCACCCAAAGATCTCCTGAAAGGGTAACTATTCAAAGTATTACCCACGAAAAAATTCCCATCTCACAATCAACTTTAATCCCATTCGCTCCACGTAACCCACATAAAGTTTTTATATACGATTTGGACATTGAGTTTGACGGCATACTAGGTTTAGATTTTCTTGAACACTATGAATGCATAGTTGACTTAAAATCTAAACAGCTAATAACAAATTTTAAAACCATCCCTTTACACAAAGTTCCCGATAACGATCAACCCTTGACTGATGTACCCGACACACTCAACGTTAAGCCTAATATTACTTCAGAAACACCTACACAAAACAAAATAACCATTGAGGCACGCACAGAAAAGATCTTTAAACTTAAATGCGATCTTTCTAACATCGACGCCATCTTACCAACTCAAGAAATTGACAGAGTACGACTTCCAAACGCACTCGTACACGTTAACTCAAAAGGTTCCATTATCAACGCTAACGCGATGCCCAAAACAGTAACTTTTTCTGATTTAAAACTGGAACCACTTGACAAAACTCACCCTCTTCTGAATTTCAATACAGACGATTATCATGAACCCCAATACATAGACAGAAACTCGACTATTAGACAACAAATTAGAACTGAACATCTGAATGACGAAGAACGCTAACAAATCACTGATCTTTGTTTGGAATTTCAAGACATTTTCTATCTTGAAGGTGACGTCTTGACTTTCACTAACGAGGTTAAACATTCGATTGATACGAATAACGCAAAGCCCGTTTTCACTAAATCCTATAGATATCCTCAAGTACATAAAAAGGAAGTGAAAACCCAAATTGGAAAAATGCTTGAACAATGTATCATTAGGCACTCCTCATCCCCTTGGTCCTCCCCTGTATGGGTCGTCCCCAAGAAGCTCGATGCTTCTGGTAAACAAAAGTGGCGAGTGGTTATCGATTACAGGAAATTAAATGAATTGACTGTAGACGATAAATATCCTCTGCCAAATATCTCTGATCTTCTCGACCAACTTGGAAAGTGTCAATATTTTTCGACACTGGATCTCGCTTCCGGGTTCCACCAGTTGGAAATCCAAGAGGAAGATATTCCTAAGACTGGCTTTTCTGTCGAAAATAGTCATTACGAATTTGTTCGTATGCCATTTGGTTTAAAAAATGCACCTTCTACTTTTCAGAGGGTCATGGACAATATTCTTCTGGGTATACAGAATGAACGTTGTCTTGTCAAGTTTTTAAACGACTTCGGAAGTCCAACCTAAAAATTCAACCTGTTAAGTGCGAATTTCTTCGTAAAGAAGTGGCTTATCTTGGCCATCTTATCACACAAGAAGGTGTAAAACCAAACCCTTCAAAGGTTGAATGTATTCAGAACTTTCCGCAACCCCAAACTCCGAAAGACATCAAATCTTTTCTTGGTCTCGCTGGGTATTACAGACGCTTCATACCAAATTTTGCGAAAATCTCTAAACCTCTGACTAAACTACTCCAAAAAGACGTCAAATTCATCTTTGACGCAGATTGCAAGTCTTCCTTCGATGAACTGAAGCAAGCCCTTGTATCTGACCCAATCCTGATATATCCAGACTTTGAAGAACCCTTCCTGCTCACTACTGATGCTAGTGCTTTTGCTATTGGAGCGGTTCTTTCTCAAGGCCCTGTGGGAAAAGATCTTCCTGTTGCATACGCTTCTCGCACCCTCTGTGCTGCAGAGACACGATATTCCACCATCGAACGAGAATTGTTGGCCATAGTTTGGGCTGTTAAGCACTACAGACCGTATCTTTTTGGGAGAAGGTTTACACTCCTGTGTGACCACCGTCCGCTTACTTGGCTCTTTTCCATCAAAGATCCTGGCAGTCGTCTAGCCAGATGGCGCCTTAAGCTAGAGGAATACAATTATAAGATTGAGTACAAGCCCGGCAAGGTAAACCAAAACGCAAATGCTCTTTCTGGCATCAAAATCAACCATTTCAAGCAATGTGCTTTCCAAAATCAAAATTTTCGCTAACAACGAAACTGACTCCGAACAACCTGAAAACTCTGACAATGACGACGAACATGACGAAAGAATTATCGCTGAGTTTAATCGATTTGTTCAACTCTACAAAACTGAGTCAATAATCGATTACTCTAAAATTGAAATATCCAATTCTCAACTTTTAGACAAGTCCCACAAACGCATAGTTACATTCTTTTGGCAAAACAAAACTAACGACTTATACGACAAAATTATTGATGACTTTTTCGAAAAAGAACCTAATTTCAGTAATGACACTCTTAACACCATGGCCAGTAAATCTGTCAGGCATAGAACCTTTGCCTTTGCCCTATGACCCTGAAACTGTCGTCTCACATCTTTTCAAAATTATTTATACCAACCAAGACCAATTCAACGACTCCGAAATATACTGCATAGAAAATAACATAGAACTTCCCATTCTTGAAATTTTATCTTTCATTCTCTCCGACAAAGAAATCAAACTGAAAATCTGCCAAAACATTGTTACAACTCCTACCGAAGACGAAATTCCTATAATAATACAACAATACCACTCTGGTAAAAACAACCTCCATCGTGGCATTAACGAAACTATCAGACGTATTAGGGAAAAATACAATTGGACCGGCTTAATTAAAACTGTAGAACAATTCATCAAATCCTGCGAAACTTGCCAAAAAGTAAAGTTCTGTAGGAAAAACTTAAGTGCATCTTTTGTTATTACGGAAACACCCAAGACTCCTTTCGAAGGTATTAACATTGACATCTTTGAATATCCATCTAGAAACCATGCACTCACTATTAGGGACGAACTTACGAAATTTACGCAAGCCTACCCCATTAACGACAAAACAGCTTCAACTGTCGTAAACACCCTTCTGATTTTCTTTCAACATTACGGAACTCCACTTCGCATCCATTGTGACTATGGACGTGAATTTGACAACACTTTAATGCGGGATCTATGCCAACTATACGACATAAAACTGACATTCTCCAGCGTTCAACAGCCCGAGTCAAACGGTTCTATTGAAAGATTTCACGCGACCTTAGCAGAAATGATAAGGGCAAATACAGCGGAACATCCAGACGAACATCCATTTAATGTCCTCCCTTATGCCATCATCTGTTATAATAACACGAAAAATAAAACTACCGGTTTCACGCCCTACGAACTCATATTTGGGCACACTTCAAGTAGGCCTCCAGAAACCCTTTACAACCAGGAAAAACTGATTTCGAAATACGTAAGAGACCTAAATAACAGAATGGACTATTACTACAGACTCGCCCGTGCTAAAACCGAAAGACAGAAAGAAAAATCTAAAGTGCGATTTGACCAACACGTTTCTACTAAACAACCCGATTACAAAGTAGGCGGTAGTACGTAAAAGAGTCCCAAATCAAAAACAAAGCCGAAAACAAATTCAACGGCCCCTTCGAAATTACCGCAATACGAAAAAACTCTGCCACCGTCATAAATTTACAAACAAACCAAATAACTAAAGTTAACTTTGACAGACTAAAACTCTATTTTGAATAAATCCCTTTTTTCAGATTCTGTGGACTGTTTTCAGTCGTGAACCTTCAACAGTACTCCATTACGCCTGTTAACAATACTATAGGAGTTTTCTTTCATGAAGAAGGAACCCTTAAAATTTCTAATGACAAATGGACACTCCTTGTTTACAAAGATTTAAGCCCATTTCGAGACGCTATTTTAAACAACGACAATATACTGAACAGACTTTTAGATACTATTAACCACAACAAAACTAACGTTAAAATATTCAAATTAAAAGTACAGACTCACGTAAGCCTCCTGAAACAAATATCAAAATCTGTTAACATCAAATATACAGAAATTTTCGCTGACACTGAGACTTACAGTACCAACAGAAAGAAACGCGGACTCATTAACGGACTGGGATCAATTTGGAAATCTATTTCCGGTAACTTAGATGCAACAGACGGACAATACTTTAGTGACTCTATAGATAAAATAACTAAAGACCAACATCAAATTGAAAACTTAATGAAACGACAATTATCCGTAACAACTTCGGTCATTAAGAACCTTAACACCACAATACAAAAATTTCAGTCCGAAGAGAAAATATTTTCGGAAAATATTGAAGCAATTAGGAAGTCAATTGAGTTCATTACAGACGATCTTGCCTTTTATGAACTTCAAGCCAATGTCTTGGATTTGTGTGAAAGCTTAATGGAAAGTTACGTATACATTGAAGATACCCTCAACGATGTATTAACTGCAGTCTCTTTCGCCCGTCTAAAAATCTTACATAGCTCAATTATAAACCCAGTAGATTTGGTCGACTCCCTTCAGAAAATATCACAGTCACTTCATGAAAATAACTTACCACTTCCAACCTATAGTTTAAATGTTGCTAGATACATCGATCTAATAGAATTGGAAGCTTTTCAGATCAATACTAAAATTGTTTTTGTACTAAAAATTCCCTTAGTCAATCCTGAAACTTATACACTGTACCGCTTGTATCCTATCCCAGTTTTGGATTATCGAACAGGATTTCACCATATTCTTCCAACAAAATTAAAATATATCGCGAGAGATGACGATTCGCTATTGTACGCATCTTTCGAAGACCTGAGTGACTGTAAGCCATTATCTAAAGAACATAAGATCTGTTCCAAAGTTATTCCATACACCATAGACAAAGAAGCCCTCTGCGAAGCACAGCTTCTTAGACAGCCAGCAGCCCTTCCTTCATCTTGCAAGCCTTTAATATTATATGCCGAAGAGTATAATATTCAAGAGATTGATCTGAACCTTTGGTTAATCTCGATTTCCGGACAGTTGCCCATCAACATCAAGTGCAAGGGAGAAGATGTCGTTACCCAATCCATTTCGACAAATTCTCTATTGACCATCCAACCCAGTTGCAATGCCTTCATCGGTAACACCAGGGTCCATGCCAGAAGGACCACCAACAACGTTGACAACATCACACTTAAGAGTCATCCAGTCAACATCCCCTACAACTGTTGCGACAACCTGCCAACCATCAGTCAGCTTCCAAAGTTGAAACCCATGAGACTACAGGAATTGGATGCCCGAGACCTGAATATCGCTAACCATAAGCTTAGACAATACTCCAGGGAATTGGAAAAGCTCCTAGACCAACCATTCTTGGAGAAACACACCTCCTGGTTTACGATCATCACAATGGCAACAACCGCAATTGTGGTTGCCCTCCTTTCCATGAGCATCATCAGGAAGAAATTCCAGAAGCCTCCAACGATCAGCCCTTCTGCCGATCCAGTACCACCACCAGGTCCATCAACTATCAAGCCCAGGGTAAAACTCCATAGCCTCCTTAGTCCTGTCGAGGATATTGAGTTGCAGAACCTCTCTTAAAAGTCGATGCTGTAGCATCAACTTTTTTATATGGATGGGAGTTGTTATATAAGTTATTCCATCGACTTATATGAAACAACCTAGCAACAGTTCTCAAGCTGAGTCAGCATAACACGTGTCGTCTCCAGTTACCCGCAGACGAACATCCGTGAGAACTGCAAGCGCTGCGACACCTTAGTCAGCGTTCTTAGTTTATAAATTATACTTTTTCATTGTAACATCATTCATTATTACTTACAGATTTGTTATTTTCATTATTTTCAAGTTTATATTAAAAGTTTAATTATTTGTGAAGTATAAATAAAGTCTTTTTTAAAAAGAGAAATTTTGGAAGTGTGATATAACATACATATATAAAAGTCAATATCCCTTAATTACAAAACATAACATATATATATATATATATATATATATATATATATATATATTTGTTTTTAAGTTTTCGCGGGCACTAAATGTTTTAGGTGGTTTCCGGGAATTCATCCGCGTAGTTGATAACTGATCCCTGCCGGGATCGATGGTAAAATGACGACGTTTCGGCAGAGTCACATCTGCCCTCTTCAGGTCGGTTCGCATAATTCTCGTAGCCTTCTGCTTTCGCTTCTAGTTACTCGAATACTAAGATTTTCTGAAGCGAGCGCGCTGTTATATAGTCGCGGCTCGGCGCAATTTCATTGCGTGCGTTTAGACTGTGAGGTCTCTTCGCTATTTCAATTGCCTCTCTTACGAGTCTTGATTTCGGGTGTTCTATATTTGCCAGTACTCTGGTGTTCTCAAAATCTATTCGGTGTGACATCGTGGTGGCGTGTTCCGCAATGGATGTTGTTTTTTCCTGCTTTCTTACAGCGTTCTGGTGTTCATCACGTCTAGCTTGAATTCTTCTATTAGTTTGCCCCACATAGGTTTTATGACAGTCAGCACATGGAATCTCGTACACTCCCTGTTGTTCTAAAGGGATCCTCGTCTTCGGAGTCCTCAACACCGTGCTTATTATTCTGTCTGTATTGAAAATAGTATCGATATTGTGTCTCCGTAGAACTCTTGCAATACTGTCCGTGGTACCCTTGACATACGGTAAATAAGCCTTGGTTATTGGTGTCTCATGCTCCTCGTCTGTTTGTCTCGGTTTTGACTTTAGGGCTCTTTGTATATTTCGGTCTGTAAATCCGTTTTGTCTCAGAGCTGTTTTTAAACTGTCCATTTCCTGTTTGATGTTATCCTGGTCAGCTAGCCTTTGTGATCTGGTTACTAAAGTCTTGACGACGGCTTGTAGTTGGGCTGGGTGGTGATGAGAATTAGCGTGAAGGTATCTGTTGGTGTGAGTTGCTTTCCTATATACTGCATGGCCAAGGGTTCCATCTTGCTTCCTATTTATGAGAACATCAAGGAATGGCAGTTGATTGTTCGCTTCAACCTCCATGGTAAATTTTATTTTGTGATGGATGCCATTAAGGTGATCTAAAAAAGTATTGAGGTGTTCCCTCCCATGAGGCCAAATCACAAATGTCTACATATCGCAACCACAAACTGGGTTTAAGAGTTGTTGTTCTTAGTGCCAACTCCTCAAAGTTCTCCATAAAAAGGTTCGCTATAACTGGTGAGAGTGGCGATCCCATTGGAGCTCCTTCCACTTGTTTGTATCGTTGGTTCTCGTAAACAAAATAGGTGTTCATCAGACAGTGCCTACAAGGTGTTGAGGTGGTTTGTATTTTTCTATTATGATATCCAAGGCTTCGTCGATAGGGATGTTGGTGAAAAGGGACACTACGTCAAAACTTACAAGAAGACACTCTGGTTGTAAGACCGTTTTTCTAAGAATTTCGATGAAATGTGTCGAATTTTTTACATATGAGTCTGCCCACTCTGCAGACGGTTGAAGTTGTAGGGCTAGGTATTTGGCTAGGTGATGAGTATTGTGCTTATTACAAACTACACAATTCGTAAACCAACTCTCATAGGACCACAAGATATTACTAACAAAAACGAGATATTCATTACACTTCATAGCATTACACTCATAGAGGAGTATTAATCTTAGAAAATCAGTATCCTTAAATCCTTGAACTGTTATGGATTTGTATGGAAGGTACTTATTCTTTTTTAACACTCTCTTTACCGTTGATTTTGGCACACGAAATTCCGGTTCAACAGTTCTTACCCAGGCAGTAGGTTTTCGTTGACAGTTCGTAAAATGTTTCTGTTTCGATTTTCATTTTGAATATTGTTTCGGTTTCTAAGTTGTTCGAAAGCCCCATGGTTAATTAAATGAACTGCGACTTTTCTGAATTGAGCTTTATGAGGCTGTCGTCGTTCAGTTCAGGATACACCTCTAAATACCTTGCTGAGGTAATGTCGGCGTTTCTGTGTGCTTGTAAGTATAGCGCTAACATGTCAAAGTTTTCTTCATTTGAATAGGGAATAGCGGCCATTTTCAACGGGATTCCATAATTTGTGATTCACAATTATGATTTTAATCAGAGAAAAATATAATACTAAAAAACAACTTTGACACTTTAAATTTTTTAACGTCATTCAGAGCTTTAGATGAAAAAAACTTGTTTATAGAAGCCGATACAATATTGAAAATAAAAATGGCGACAAGAACATTTTACAAGCTATCAACGAAAACCCTAGGGCATGGGTAAGAACTCTTGAAAGCGAATTTCATGTCACAATAAACGATACAGGGAGTGTTAAGAAAGAATAAGTACTATAAACCCATAATAGTTCAAGAACTTAAGGAAACTAATTTTTCAAGCCAAAAGCGCTTCTGTGAGTGGTATAGTAGAAAGTGCAATGAAAATTCCGATTTTATAAATCATGTCTTGTAGTACGATGACAGTAGATTTATGAATTATAAAATTTTAATAAGCACAATACTCATAATTGGGATGTTGAAAACCCCCATGAAGTAGCAGAGAGATGTTTACAGACCAGAGTTGGAGGTAACATTTGGTGTTGGCTCATTATTAATTTAACCTAACTTACGTTTTTTAATTGGGCACTTATTATAAAATTATGAATTTTTCAGGAAATCGACTTAAACGTCTTTTTTGGTTTGCCTACAACTCATTTATGTTATTTTGGTACATACAAGTCATGGCCTCCTTAGAAAAATTTAGGCCTAACTTTATGAAGTGTGATAATTCCATGAAACTAAAATTTTGTATGCACTTGTGAGACATCACTGGACTGGAAATTTTACGCCCTTTTCAAAAATTAAAAACTCTAATATGCCGGTCATAAGAAAAATGAAAGTTGAGGCGGTTTGCGAGATAATAAAAGACGATTGAGACATCTTATTCGTTTTAAAAAAAAGTTCCCGAATAATGTCACATCTTGACATACGACATTTTCCGTTTTTGCCGATTATTTCCAAAACCAATGACCGATCGTAATCCGAAGCCAGATATCAAATGCACTAAGTTTCTCTAAAACTTTCCCCATTTAACCTTTGCTGCAGGTATAATAGGATCCCTGTACCTATCTCCTTCTTAAGAAATGATTGGCTCTAGTAGCTCTTGCCCATTTATATGTTTGATTGCCTGAGTCGCAACCCTTTCAGAAACTATTGTCTAATTTATTTAAAACTATATTTTTAGGTAAAGTATATAAAGTAATTACTCCAGATGAAATTGTAGCAATTATGATTGATTTTGGCAGTGATCATACTGTATCACCTCAGTGTTTGTATAGAGAAATATTATACCCAGAAATTCCTGCATTTGCTACTCAAATAAAATTGGATAGAGTATATGCCAAATCTGGTGCATGGCTAACATCTGATTTCGAAACACTATTAAAAATAGTTTCTGAACGTGCAACAATTGTAATCAAAGGACCACTCAACGTAGATATGCCCTTGGCAGAAGTGTATTCTTCAACAGGTGAAAGCTTAAATGATTTAATTGTGCAGCAGTGTCCAAACTTAACAAGGGAACATGTTGAAGAAATTTCCAATTCAGATGATGAAGTCGTTGTCATTGAAGGAGAGGAATCTATTGATTGTACTGGAAATGTAAGTATTATATATATATATATATATATATATATATATATATATATATATATGTTTTAGGTGGTTTCCGGGAATTCATCCGCGTAGTTGATAACTGATCCCTGCCGGGATCGATGGTAAAATGACGACGTTTCGGCAGAGTCACATCTGCCCTCTTCAGGTCGGTTCGCATAATTCTCGTAGCCTTCTGCTTTCGCTTCTAGTTACTCGAATACTAATCAGTATAGTAAAGAAGAAGGCTACGAGAATTATGCGAACCGACCTGAAGAGGGCAAATGTGACTCTGCCGAAACGTCGTCATTTTACCATCGATCCCGGCAGGGATCAGTTATCAACAACGCGCTTGAATTCCCGGAAACCACCTAAAACATTTAGTGCCCGCGAAAACTTAAAAACAAATATATATTACAGTGGACCAAAAAAAAACTACCATTTATTTTTTAACGATACTGTGAAAATATTATTCACGATGACAAAAAAATATATCGTGAAAGTTTGAACCCTTAATATTAAGGGGTGCGTCGTTACCACCATTGCCGTTTTAACACTAATAGCATTTTTTTAGCCAAAAGTCGTAAATTATCTATCTGAAAAATGCATATTCTTAAAGGAAATTAAAATGGCTCTGTTAGTAAATTGACGTAAAACGAGCCGTTTCCTTGTGCTTTAATTTGTTTTTTAATTATTTGTTTCGATTAAATGTATGTGTTGAAAAGATTTTTCTTTTACCATTTTTTATACATAGTTTTGTATATTGTCTTCGAACTTACTTATATATAAAATTGTTGAATGTATTTTCTTGACAGCCCAATATGAAGATAATACATTCAACTCATAACAACTGTCAATGCACTCTGCGTGCTTAATGCGTAACTCGGAACGCACTAATTGTTTTCCTGTTTTCAAATACCACGTTTGCGAATCATTTAATTTATTTCAAAGTTCAAGGAAACAATTTAAAATAACTTACATATTTATTTCTTCATTTTTAGGAGAAATTGGCTGAAATAGATTTCAACCTCACTACACTTTTATCATTAAAGCAAACACATGTTGATACAACATCTTTCAAATTCAAACAAGATTCGATACCTGACGAGAATAAAACGTTACTTAAAGTAGCAGCAGTTCTGGGATTTGATCAAATAGCTGTGAGCAATCCTTTAGAAACATCCAAAAATGAATTGCTATTAGAACTTATTGAGAAGATACAACCATTAAGTGCATCTCAACCCATTATTGAAAATGTTAAAGTTGGAATGCCATGTATCTGCCCTTATTCTGGGGATGGTTTATGGTATCGAGCACAGATCCACAATAATGATGGTTTAGACTGTGGGCATGCAATAGTGTTTTTTGTGGATTTTGGAAATATAGAATCAATGGCTGTCAGCAAAATTAGAATGATGAGGCCAGAGTGGTTTCACCTCCCAGTTAGCTGTCATATAGCTAAACTTAATTTTGAACTGAAAACTCCCAACCATATGCAGTATGTCTACGAACATATTCAAAAACTTTTTGGAAATATTAAAATTTGTGAAATTCTCACCAGGAATCCTCTTATACTTCATTTGTATGATGAAACTGGTGAACTCTATTATCAAGAATTGGTTAAAAGTGGAATGATCAAGTTGAAGCCAACTTAATTTTTCATGTTTTTTTTTCTAGAATAGATTGACTGTTAATTTCTTTTTTGTGATACATAATTTTAAGGACAGCTATTTTAAGTTATTATTTGCCAGAAATTAATTTTTATATTCGTTATAGAATAATTATTTCTGTTTTCATGTAAACAATAGATCTTCCAAAATTTCCGATAAATTGTTTTGATTATTTTGATTATGATATATATATATATATTGCAATATAGTCCGTGGGTTCAATTTAAAATTATAAAACTAATATTCACTTTCACTTTTCTAGAACTTTATTTACATTAAATTATACAGAACAGCTAATTCACAATAACATTACGATATACGCTTTTCGGCCTTTCTAACTCTAACTAACTGCTGTGAGGATGGGTCCTCGTTTTAAAATCAGCGTCGAATTCTCTAGTATAATCCAGCGTCAATTTTACAGTTGTCGAGTTATGATCGAGATAAGTTTTTTTTCTCCCGTCCCGGTCAGAAACATCCTCTCCATAGTAGGGAGCGAGTCGATCTAAATGGACCACCTTCAACTTAGCCCTGGGGTTTCGACGGATCCGGTAGACGACCTCATTAAGCCTCTTGACCACCTCGTATGGACCATCCCAGGCGGGTAGGCGGGTGTAAGCTTTGGGGATTTACCCCTGCTCCGTTGGGGGTTGTACAGCCAGACTTTGTGCCTCTCCTGGAACCCGACTGAATTGGCCTTGAGGTCGTATCGCGTCTTCATCCGGTCACTGGCCAACATCTGCATTCGGGCTAATTCGTGTATTGCCAGCATGTTATGTCGGAGCTGGTCGGCATAATCGTCGATTTCTTGGGAGGGTTCTTCGGGGGAGCCAAACCTGTACTATTATGTACGGCAGAGCGATGTGCCAACAGGAATAGGGGAATATGCTGATCCCAATCACGCTGGTTATTGCTGACGACCTTGGATAGGTGTTGTTCTAAGGTCCTGTTGAATCTTTCCACCATTCCGTCTGACTGTGGGTGCAATGGTGTTGTTCCCGTTTTCCTGATCCCCAACATCGTGCAGACCTTCTGGAATACATTCGATTCGAAGTTACGCCCCTGGTCTGAATGTAGTTCCATCGGGACGCCAAACCTGCTGAATAGTTCTACTAGCACCGTCGCTACCGTGGTTGCCTCTTGGTTGGGTATCGCATATGCTTCAGGCCATTTGCTGAAGTAATCCATTGCGACCAGAATATATTTGTTCCCCCTCTCAGACTCGGGAAACGGACCGGCGACAGCGATGGCAATTCTCTCAAATGGGACGCCCACATCGTACTGCTGCATTCTGCACTTGGTCCGGGTCTTCGGGCCCTTACTGGCTGCAAAGGTGGCACATTTGCAGCACCAAGCTTTGACGTCTTCGAAGTAATTCACCCAGTAGTACCGCTGGCGAACTTTGTCTAGGGTTTTATTCATGCCCAGGTGAACTCCGGTAATCCCATCATGTACTTCGGTCAGGATGGCTGGTACCTTTTTCTTCGGAACTACCAGTTGGGACTTGGTTTCTCGTCCATCAGCGCTTTGCCAAACTCGCTTGGGCATTCCATTGTCTACTCTTAGAGAGTCCCATTGAGCCCATAACGATTTCAGCACGCCTGAGTATCCAGCTACCTCGTCCCATCGTGGCCTAGGTGCCCCTCTCGTTTTGAGTGACAAGTTTGGTTGGTAAGGTCGGTTTGTTGGCTACCCCTGGTTGGTGATCGTTCCGGTAGCCTTACTCAGCAGTCACGTTGAAAGTGTCCTGTCCGTCCGCAGCGGTAACATGCCCCTCTGGTGCCAGTTCTTTGTGACCGTTCTAATATTTTATTCAGACCAGTCAGCAACGCTTGAAATGGTGATTCTGACTCTTCCTGGTCAAGGGAAACTGCTCAGACCCTCGGCTTGGACATGTCCATGACGGCCTCTACTTCCAAGCCCAAAGTAGAGCCTCATTACTTTTCTTGACGCCACTTAGTCTTAGATTTCGTTGTACTTCCACATCTCTGATGCCGTTTATGAAACTCTGTGTGGCCAACTGGTCTTTCGTTTCCTCTGGCAGGTCTTTGTGTACTAACCGTCTAATCTCTGCTTCGAATTCTTGGAGGCTTTCACCGGATTTTTGCGTTTTTCCACTCAGTATACCTGGCTCAAGGATTGATTGTCGTATCTCTTGTCCAGAATGGCGATAATCTTGTCGAAATTGCCTTGTTAATCGACTGGAATGCTTTGGAGGAGTTCTAGGGCCGGACCTCTTAACGAAATTACCAGAGAACTAGATTTTTCTTGATTATTCCATCCATTAGCTGTAGCCACGGCCTCAAATTGCCGTTTATACATGGGCCAAGATGAACTGCCATCAAATTTGGGTGGTTTACTAAAAGAAGCTCTGGTACTCACGGTGTGCTGGAAATGTCACTCTCTGCAAATCTTGTTGTAATTGTTTAATTTCGGTTTCCACTTTGTTTTGGATGGCACTGATTTTATCTTGTACTTCAGTTTGTACTGTGTTTTTCATGGAACTGATTTCAAATTTTACCTTGCTTTGGATGGAATCGAGGTCATCTACTTTTGTTTCAAGAGTATCCACGGTATTTTTTATGGTCTTAATGTCATCATTTAGCTCATTTATGTCTGACTCAACGATTTGCATTCTGCCATTAACTGTTTCATTAACTTGCGATACTATTTGCATTAACTGTTCAAATTGCATTTGTCTTTTCTCTTCAGTTTCATGTCGTTTTAATTCAGTTTGATCTTGTTTTTCTACAAATTTCGAGAATAATCCTTCTATTAAATTTTGTGGTTTTTCTTCCATGGCAGTGACAAGATTTTCTTATTCTATTTTACGTTTTTCATCAAAAGATTTTACTGACCTTTGTTGAATTTCTTCTTGATGTTGTTCCTCCTTCTTGTCACGTTTTTCTAGAATCTGTGCTATTTTTTCGTCCAGTCCCTCCGTAACCTGCTTGACTATTTTTTTGGTAGTTTCGTCCATCTTTTCCATGCTACGGGTTTCCATAAATCAAATTGCGATTTTAACTGCACTTAATCCTTCACTTCTAACACCAAATTGCAATATAGTCCGTGGGTTCAATTTAAAATTTAAAACTAATATTCACTTTCACTTTTCTAGAACTTTATTTACATCAAATTATACAGAACAGCTGATTCACAATAACATAACGATATACGCTCGTCGTCCTTTCTAACTAACTGCTGTGAGGATGGGTCCTCGTTTTAAAATCAGCGTCGAATTCTCTAGTATAATCCAGCGTCAATTTTACAGTAGTCGAGTTATCATCGAGATAAGTTTTTTTTTCTCCCGTCCGTTCGCATAATTCTCGTAGCCTTCTGAAAAAATAGCACAGATTCTAGAAAAACGTGACAAGAAGGAGGAACAACATCAAGAAGAAATTCAACAAATGTTAGTAAAATCTTTTGATGAAAAACGTAAAATATAATTAGAAAATCTTGTCACTGCCATGGAAGAAAAACCACAAAATTTAATGGAAGGATTATTCTCGAAATTTGTAGAAATACAAGATCAAACTGAATTAAAACGACATGAAACTGAAGAGAAAAGACAAATGCAATTTGAACAGTTAATGCAAATAGTATCGCAAGTTAATGAAACAGTTAATGGAAGAATGCAAATCGTTGAGTCAGACATAAATGAGCTAAATGATGACATTAAGACCATAAAAAATACCGTGGATACTCTTGAAACAAAAGTAGATGACCTCGATTCCATCCAAAGCAAGGTAAAATTTGAAATCAGTTTCATGAAAAACACAGTACAAACTGAAGTACAAGATAAAATCAGTGCCATCCAAAACAAAGTGGAAACCGAAATTAAACAATTACAACAAGATTTGCAGAGAGTGACATTTCCAGCACACCGTGAGTACCAAAGCTTCTTTTAGTAAACCACCCACATTTGATGGCAGTTCATCTTGGCCCATGTATAAACGGCAATTTGAGGCCGTGGCTACAGCTAATGGATGGGATAATCAAGAAAAATCTAGTTCTCTGGTAATTTTGTTAAGAGGTCTGGCCCTAGAACTCCTCCAAAGCATTCCAGTCGATGAACAAGGCAATTTCGACAAGATCATCGCCATTCTGGACAAGAGATGCGACAATCAATCCTTGAGCCAGGTATACTGAGTGGAAAAACGCAAAAATCCGGTGAAAGCCTCCAAGAATTCGAAGCAGAGATTAGACGGTTAGTACACAAAGACCTGCCAGAGGAAACGAAAGACCAGTTGGCCACACAGAGTTTCATAAACGGCATCAGAGATGTGGAAGTACAACGAAATCTAAGACTAAGTGGCGTCAAGAAAGGTAATGAGGCTCTACTTTGGGCTTGGAAGTAGAGGCCGTCATGAACATGTCCAAGCCGAGGGTCTGAGCAGTTTCCTTTGACCAGGAAGAGTCAGAATCACCATTTCAAGCGCTGCTGACTGGTCTGAATAAAATATTAGAACGGTCACAAAGAACTGGCACCAGAGGGGCATGTTACCGCTGCGGACGGACAGGACACTTTCAACGTGACTGCCGAGTAAGGCTACCGGAACGATCACCAACCAGGGGTAGCCAACAAACCGACCGTACCAACCAAACTTGTCACTCAAAACGAGAGGGGCACCTAGGCCACGATGGGACGAGGTAGCTGGATACTCAGGCGTGCTGAAATCGTTATGGGCTCAATGGGACTCTCTAAGAGTAGACAGTGGAATGCTCAAGCAAGTTTGGGAAAGCGCTGATGGACGAGAAACCAAGTCCCAACTGGTAGTTCCGAAGAAAAAGGTACCAGCCATCCTGACCGAAGTACATGATGGGATTACCGGAGTTCACCTGGGCATGAATAAAACCCTAGACAAAGTTCGCCAGCGGTACTACTGGGTGAATTACTTCGAAGACGTCAGAGCTTGGTGCTGCAAATGTGCCACCTGTGCAGCCAGTAAGGGCCCGAAGACCCGGACCAAGTGCAGAATGCAGCAGTACGATGTGGGCGTCCCATTTGAGAGAATTGCCATCGCTGTCGCCGGTCCGTTTCCCGAGTCTGAGAGGGGGAACAAATATATTCTGGTCGCAATGGATTACTTCAGCAAATGGCCTGAAGCATATGCGATACCCAACCAAGAGGCAACCACGGTAGCGACGGTGCTAGTAGAACAACTATTCAGCAGGTTTGGCGTCCCGATGGAACTACATTCAGACCAGGGGCGTAACTTCGAATCGAATGTATTCCAGAAGGTCTGCACGATGTTGGGGATCAGGAAAACGAGAACAACACCATTGCACCCACAGTCAGACGGAATGGTGGAAAGATTCAACAGGACCTTGGAACAACACCTATCCAAGGTCGTCAGCAATAACCAGCGTGATTGGGATGAGCATATTCCCCTATTCCTGTTGGCATATCGCTCTGCCGTACATAATAGTACAGGCCTGGCTCCAGCCAGGGTCCTATTCTGAAAGGAGCTGCGATTACCCTGCGAATTGGCTTTTGGCTCCCCCGAAGAACCCTCCCAAGAAATCGACGATTATGCCGACCAGCTCCGACATAACATGCTGGCAATACACGAATTAGCCCGAATGCACATGTTGGCCAGTGACCGGATGAAGACACCTCAAGGTCAATTCAGTCGGGTTCCAGGAGAAGGACAAAGTCTGGCTGTACAACCCCCAACAGAGCAAGGGTAAATCCCCAAAGCTTACACCCGCCTGGGATGGTCCATACGAGGTGGTCAAGAGGCTTAATGACGTCGTCTACCGGATCCGTCGAAACCCCAGGGCTAAGTTGAAGGTGGTCCATTTAGATCGACTCGCTCCCTACCATGGAGAGGATGTTTCTGACCGGGACGATCAGAATAAAGGGGAGGAGGGCGGTATAATGAAATTTCCTGAAGGCGGCCCTGGTTTCATTCCAGTAAGACACCGAAGATCAGAATTAAAGGGGGGGTAGTGTTACGAAATTTACCAAAGCCGACCCTGTTTCATTTCAGTACGACACCGATCGCTGGGATGTAAAAAAAGCTAGAAGGTTCGGACGGGAGAAAAAAAAACTTATCTCGATCATAACTCGACAACTGTAAAATTGACGCTGGATTATACTAGAGAATTCGACGCTGATTTTAAAACGAGGACCCATCCTCACAGCCGTTAGTTAGAGTTATAATTTGATGTAAATAAGGTTCTAGAAAAGTGAAAGTGAATATTAGTTTTATAATTTTAAATTGAACCCACGGACTATATTGCAATATATATATATATATATATATATATATATATATATATATATATATATATATATAATATATATATATATATATATATATGCATTACATCTCCCTTTATAACTATATGGAAAGCTTATTATTAATTTTAGGGGGAAAAATTCTTCTTAAAATGTTCCGCATGTTCTAAAATACCATCATCAGATCGCTATTTTTAGGAGTATACGCAGTTTTCAAATAGTACGAATTTTATTCAACAAAAAGTACCTTTATGTGAATATAAAAAGTTTATCACAACTAATAACGGGATTCAAATATGCAAGTACATGCAGTTACATGACAAATTTGTTACTTTTTACTATTTTTTTCTATTTTAAATCATTATGAATCACATTTGAATATATTTTGAAAATGAGTATGAATACTAAGTTTTGTAACTAATAATACTAGAAAGGCCGAAGCGGACAAATGACCGCAATTACGTTTTTGATGTTTATGAAAAATGACTACCTACAAAGAAAGAAGGCGGTCTTATCAAAGCAAAGACGTCGCTTTATTCAGAATTGCCATTTGCTTTTCTGGAATTCTGTTGAAAATATACCGGAGAACCAATCATATTGTGATCTGACTGAAGAAGAGAGACACATTTGGATTCAGTGATTCTTCATTGAGACAACAAAGCGTTTTTTTATTCTAATTATTGATGTAGAACTAAATAATTATTCATTCAAAGCGGAAAACTTTATTTTAGTGTTGTCAAGTTTTACAATTTTACCACAATTACATCATTGATCAAATGACAAAAATATATATTGTCGAAGTATCTTCTCGACGATGGCCACAGCAAGTTTTTATTATATGTGCATTTGACAGTAATAAACTCTAATGCCGCACCCACACTCTCGCGAGGCGCCTCTTGGAGGCCCTCGTACGAATTTTGGCGGGTGGAGGCTGCTGGAGTGCTAGCCATCCACACTCTCGATTTATTCAGTAGCCGGCTACCTTGTAGTTTGGTGAATTTACACCATCGAAGTTGCAAAAATTCATAAGAAGTGGTAACTTGGTAAAATTGCTCAAAATGCAATTATAAAAGAGATCTTAAAAATCCTTATCGTTCCTGTCTGGAAAAAAATTGGCTTAAGGTCAAAGGTCAAAAAATGAGTTTTTCGCAGTTTTCAGCAAAACGGTATTTTATCGCAAAATTACCTCATATAAAATGCTCTACAAAAATATATTAATATTTTTTCCCTAAAAGCTAAAGATATAACGCTTTAAAAAGTTGAATGATTTGTAATCGTTATAATTTGCACACGTTTCCACGCCACCTATGAGATAGTGTACTTGGCGCATTTTTTTAAACGTGGTTTCCCCAGTAGGCATATTCCACGGGTCTGTTGTGATTTTGTTTGTTTCGGAACTATTGCAAAATATATTTTAATAAGGGTTAGTAAAAATAAAAGCGGTGTAATTACTAGAGATGGGCAAAACTGCAATTTTTAAATAACAGTTGCTATTGTTATTGCTATTTGCAAATAACAACTGAAAATAACAGATAACTGTTATATATTTTACTTAGAGAAATGGTGCCGCCATCTCCTGGGAAGAAACTAAATTATTCATATTTCTTTTGTTGGCTGTTAATAAGGTAGAGTTCTTCCCATTTTGTACGATGTAAAATATGTATATTTGTAAAAGATTCCTCATTCTTTCAATGTAGCTATGAGACTAATGTTAAACTGGGAAGTACAAATACAGAACCAAGAATTCAAAATTTAAATTGAAATATAGTATCAAACTGCGGACTAGTGAAGTAGAACTGTGTTATTAGGGACCTATATCAGTATTTATTTCGGGTGTTATTATTCTAAACTGAACTATTTTAAATTCTTTTTTATAAGAAAGTGTGTGGCACTTGTGCTTATTTGGATAAAAATTTCATTTTGAAAGCCATGGAAAATTTTTTGAGAGGCAAAAAATCTATAATTTGGAATTTTTTCACTCCTGCAAGTCAAACTAAAGCAATATGTAACTTTTGTAAGTACAGTTTGTCCTATAAATCATCAATATCAAACTTAAAACACCATATTCTACACAAACACCCTTCAATCAAATTAGAATCAACTCAACAAAAGGCTTTCAGTAATAATATAATAGCAAATAGCAATGGAATTGAGAACGGAGGTTTTCGCGGCCACAACAAGATCAAATGACTACAATACAGTCATCACTGCCTCAATTTATTCACACAATAACAGCAGAATCACAAGATTCCCAACCTGCAACATCGACTATACTTCAGCTTTGGATCCATCTTACATTTTACCGAGTAGGAAAATGTTAACTCACACGTTATGGTCAGCCAAATATGAAGAAGTCAAACTGAAAGTAAAAGACATTTTCAGTGATATATGTTCAGTGACGTTAACTACAGATTGTTGGAGTTCTTGTACCAATGACTCTTACATAGCTGTAACGGCGCACTTCTTAAGTAGTGATTTTACTATAAATTCGGTTCTATTAGATGCAAGTTCACGTAATGTTAGCCACTCAAGTGTAAATTTAGCTGCAGAGCTAAGAAGAATTACCGTTGAATGGGACATAGAAGATAAAGTTTTAATAGCTATTTCTGATAATGCTGCAAATATAAAAAAAGCAATATGTCATGAACTGCAGTGGGAACATTTGGGCTGCTTAGCACATACTCTAAACTTAATTGTTAAAGACTCTCTAATATTTGTTGAGGCATTAACAATAAAATGTTCTAATGTCGTGTCATTTTTCAACAGAAGCAGTGTGGCAAAAAGTAAGCTAGAATTTTATCAAACACAAAATGGGAAGTCAATAAAAAAATTGAAACAGTCAGTGCCTACTCGATGGAATTCTGTATATTACATGTTTTCTAGAATTTATGATTTAAAAGAAGAAGTTCAGGTAGCTCTAGCAATCCTTGGAAGCGAAGACTTGTCTTTACGCATCACTGATTTTGCTGACATTAAAGACTTACCTCAAATTTTGGAACCAATGGAATTTGCGACACGAAAAACTATTTACAATTTACTCTTTCTAGGGTTGTAATTGTTACTAACGAAGTTTATCATAATTTGAAAAATTGTTAGCAGTACTCTACTATGGTCGGAAGTGTTGTAAATAAAATGCATGAAGGTATTGTGAACCGGTTCACATAAGTACTCATAAGTATATTATTAGATCCTAGGTTCAAAATGTAGGCTTTTCACTGGATTCGTCTTCAGAAAGGGCTAGAACGTTAACTGTCAATCATTTGACTTCACTAATTGAAGTTGAATCCAATAAAGAATCGACAAATGTACAGTCACCAAATTTGCAAGAAAATAAAAATTCCATATGGGCAGCTTTTGATAAAAAAGCCACCAATTTTGCTCCAAGAAGAAGTAAGGACAGAAAATCCATTAAATTGGTGGAAAAATAATTCCTACAATTATCCAAATTTATCTGATTTGGTGAAGAGAAAGTTTGGCACTGTGGCCGCGTCTGTTCCTTGCGAAAGACTTTTCTCAAAAACTGGAGAACTCATTTCAAGTCGTAGAAGTCGGCTATCTCCTGATATAATCCTAAAAATTATGTTTTTGCATCACAATATGTAATAACTTAAAGCTAATATATAGTTATAGATTTGTTACTGCAATCAACATATTTTTTTAAAGAAGAATTCTGTTAATAAATTTTTGAACTGAAAATATCTGTTTTATCAATTCACACTGTATCAAGTATATACGATTCCTTTAGTTTTGGTACTAATAAATACTAAAAATTAACCTTTAAGCAGCAAATTCAGTACAATATTTAATATTGTAGAAACCATTTAAATAAATAGGTATATTCAAGAACATAAGCATTACAATTATAATGTTATATCTAATACATTATGATTATTTATAACAAATTCATTTATAATTAATTTTTCAAGATTTCAACAATGATAATTTTGAACGAAAATTCAAGGACAATTTTTTCATTTACTACGTTGAACTACTATTTTTTAATCTTTTTAGACCGTGATCCATATACTCTACTTTATGTCTTACGTTAATCTTCGTGTTCTGTTCATATATTTTTCAATTAAATTCTATTATGTATATATGATATATGTATTACTAATATATACTATGGATTAATATAAAGACCTAATTCCTTATAATAGGTTAATATTTTGGAAACCATTAACTTATTTTTTATAAACCTACAGTATTAAAATAATAATAATATATACCCATAATATAGTTGCTAATACATATCAATCATCTATTACAAATTTCCTCACTTATAACTAAATTGTCGAGATTTTTACCGCTTTATAACCAGTGAGTAAATACATCTACTCACTGTTTATAACTCATCAGCTATCAAATTATGTGTTGATATTACGCAAAAGTGTCGCCAACAAGTAAATATAACTAGTGAAAATAACTAGAAACAAAAGTTTTCATTCAGCGAAAGCAAAACGTTGTGGCGCTTCAACGCTTTAATGCTATAATTCCGTGAATGCAGCCACAGCCAATGAAAACCACTGCTATCTCCGTCGAAACAGATAACAGGTCAACTTTCAGTCGTGTAGTTTTCAACCGATCTGTTATTGGTATTCAAAAAGGCAGTTGAGGTTAGGACTGTTTACGTTATTGTTCGATAAGCGCTAAGCAGTAGTAAACGTATATCTGTTATTGTCAACGGACAATAACAGTTGTTATTGTTGTCGAGTAAATAATAGTTGTTTAATAGCAGCTATGTTAATAACGCCACATCAGTAGTAATTACAAAATAAAGGTACTAAATTTATTCAACAGGCTTGACGGATTTTAACACGGATTCTGAAGACCATGGCAGTGACGTAGGTTATATCATATTCATGAGAAATCAACAAGTCGATTTTTTATGGCAAAAAGTAGATTACAAATTTGGTGCGGCCACTTTCATACTTCATTTAGGTAATCAGGTGCATTCATAGTTTGTACGTGTATTCATGTGATGAAATTGCAGTCGGGTTATTTTTATTTCTTTTTATAATAATTCCACTTATTATGTTATTGTTTGTTCATCACATTGTCAATAAACTCAGTATCCTCTCTTACTCTTTTCGTGTAAACACTGAGCATGCACAGGGCACTTAGACTGACGTCTCCCATCGTTGAGCGCTTCCATGTCTTCACACGTCGTAACGTGCTAAATGTACGTCCAATGCTACATGTTCTTGCTGGAATCGTTAAAGCAATTCTTACGGCCTCATATAGTGTTGGGTAAAACGAAGTGGCTTGAGCAATTAGATCTTCGTATTCAACAACATATACATTTAAAACCACATTATTTGCCTTAATTACCTTATACCATGTGGTAACCTCGCCAATAAAATTATGTAGAAGACCTTCGTAGAGGTTCTGTGTATCTTCTGATATCAATAAAAATTCTTATTTGTCTAAGTTTCTCATATTTTCAGGGTTACGCTGTATAAGCAAAAATGCTTTCTTGTGTATTGAAGAAAATCGATTTTTTAGAGAAGAAAGAATATAATGTAACTTCTGAAAAATTCTTCCACATTTTCAGATGGTTGATTTGATGTGTAAATCTGTTTTGCCACTACTGACTACCGGATATGTTTAAATTCAACATCCAGTTTCTCGCAAATTTTCTTCAACTTTCTCGAAAATGACCGCAAATTCCGTAGAGGCATTATCGCGGTGAGATTGAAGCGTATCAGTTAATTGATAGCATACGGGTTGAAGTTGGGCAAAATAGGCAGCAATTATGAAGTGTCATAATGTTTGTTTGAATAATTGTCGTAGTGCATTGCTGATGCGCTTTGGATTTCGTTTTTGAATTCGGAGCGTCCTGGGAAAGTTCCTCTAAAAAATTCAAAGTTTTCAGAAAATATTCTGATACTTTTGTACTTTGCTATCAAACGCGTTTCACAAAATATTTGGAATTTTATTTTGCTGCAACGTACGAGTGAAATTAGTTTCTTCTTAATAAACGTTTTTAAAAACAATTTATTTTCAAATAAGAAAAACTAATTATTACAATAGATCCGAACTAGACAAAAGCTACTAACAGAATGAATTCTCTATTACATAAAAGCGACAATATAAAAATAATGATTAAGCAAGTTGTCCGTGAAGCGGTATTAAATTATATACGAGTAATGGTTATAAATTATTTAACTCTTCCCTCCTTAGGAGAAAACAATACGGATGAAGGGTTGTTTTCGGAACTGTTCTCTGGGACTTCCTCGGGACCATTGTGGGTGTTTCTTCTTCTCCACCATATGTATATGCTGATAATGATGACTAAGCAAACTATACTGATTAAATAGTTTGGCAAGGTCCATATAACAGGGTGGTTTTCTATTGCTAAATTTTTCAGTGAATTGGCTTCTTGCTTTAGTTCTTTAATTTTGTCCAAATTGAGGGTATGCAGTGGTAATGGTTTTTCTTGGATTCTGTCAAATAACTTGTTGTTGGTTATTTCTGGAAGAATAAGTGCCTCTCCAGGGATATCAGTTTTGACGTTGCTAAATGTTATTCCATTAACATTTATGCTGCAGTTTCGGGGAATTGACACTAAGCTGTTTTTCTTGATTAGAATCATGGCTTTTATTTCGCAAGATTGGTGTAGTTTAATGGCTCCATTAGCTGGGATGATTAAGATAAACTGATTGGTAATTTCTTCAATGATTGGCTGGTTCAGGGATGCTTTACTGGTATGGCAATTCGGTTGCTCTGCTTTCATCATTGGCAGAATGCAGGTGTCTTCTTTAATAGCTTCATTTTTCTTGCAAAAGAATGTTTGGTCTAGTACTGGGCAGATGCTGTCTTCGAACTGGTGCTGATTCGTGCTGAGTATTAGGTAGGGATATTCTGGGATAATTATTGAATTTTCTCTAGGTATGGGAATAAGGTGATATGTTTGAAAGTTTTCTTCATTTAGAATAGGTATATGAATTGCAAATATTATTTTATCATTAATAAATTTTACCTGAAGGGTAGCTAATTCATAATAGTACAAAGGGTTGTTAAAAGATTGTATTTTATTTGCGGGATAAATTTCTTTGAGATAAGTTATTAACTTGGTGATGTCAGTTAGACAAATTACTGAATTATGAAGAACACCTAAATGGGCAAACATGATTGCGTTTTCTAGATTATCCAAGAAATTAATTAAATTTTGGCAATTTAGTATTATCTGGTCCAAGGTATTTGAAAGCGAGATATATGTAAAAATATTTCTGAGGTCTTTGCTAACGTTTTTTGACAGTTCAACAAAGTTATTTTTGATTAGCATTTGATTATCGTATAATTTAGTTATCGTTTCATTGTAATGGTCAATTAATTTTTGACTCAAAGAAGCTTGTAGTGTCAATTGATTTTCGATTGATTTTTGGTTATTTTGTAGCGATGTAATTTGAGATTGGATTTTTTCTTCGTCTTCTGAATCCATAGTGCCAAACAAAAATTTACTTGTTTTTCCTATTATATTTATTAAACCTCGTTTTTGTCTATTTCTTGGGCCTATGTTACTCATTTTATTTTGAACAACATTTAATAAATATTCAGCATGGTGTAGAAGGTTATTAAGGGGTGAATGAAGTTCGTTTGAATTTTTGCCGATAATAGTTTCGATATTTTTGTAGAAGTATTTTATATTGATTAATTGAGAATTTAGAGATGGTGTTTCAATAAAATGATAAAAGGTATGTTTTGTTTCAATTATTTTCATTTGTCCTAAATTGAAAGGTAGGAGAGGGCAGTTTATTTCTTTTATTTGAATGTCTTGACCATTTATGGTCCTAAGGGTTATCAGGAGTATAGGAAGGACCCGGATCATATTTGGATTGTCCCTGTGAAAATTTTTTGAATTTAGTTTTTCTTGATTTCTTAATTTTTGATTTATGAATAATTTGATTGTTTGTAGTTTTAACTTTTATGCCAAGGTCTCTGAAGTATCTCGGATTAGATTTTTGGCGAATTGCTTGTCTATTTTCTACGTAAGTTGTTTTATCTTGGTCGAAGTTTATAGAGTTTTCTTGTGATCTGTTTCTGTTGGTTATAGTAGTAGTTTTTGCTTTTAAGTTGCTATCGTGAATTGTTTTGTAAAGTTCTTGCAATCGTTCTTTTCTGTCACTGACATAGTTGCTTAGTATTTTTTCATCAGTAAGGTCAACGGGATCAAGGGTGTTAGTGTTACCTAATATATCATATGGTTTGTGTTTTGTTATACTGGGAAAAGTTTTAGATTTGCCTTGAATGAATATAATTTGATTATTATACGAGTTTAGGTTATTATCTGTGATCGGGATATTTAGGATAGGCTTTTTGGCGCTAGAATGTGCTGATCCACCATCACTGGATTCTTCTAGCATTAGTTCGTTTAGTTCTCGTCTGTCTTCTTCTGTAAGGGTAGTATTTTGTATAATATTATCGAGTTGTTTATCTAAGTCTCCAACGTTTACTACCATTGATTCATTTTCCATTACATTAACAGTAATATAATGTGTGTTTCGGTCAAGTGTAAAGTTAATAGGAATTTTAATGTTTTCATTACAAAGTATATTTCTGTTCAGTTCAATGGTTAGATTCATTTTTCTAAGGTCGTTTAACCCTATGAGACCGTCAAAGTGATTATGGAAATTATATAAGACGAACGTGATTTTATGAGGTGAATTAAATTCTCGGAAAGAGTTTATCTCGGCTGAGAACAAGGATTCGCTTTCGCCGACAGCTGTTTTTATTCGAGTCGAATGACGATATATTGTTTCGGGAAAATATTTTTCTGCAGACGCAGGGTTTAGAATTGACCTCATGCTTCCGGTGTCTATTAACAATTTTAAAGGCGGATTTTTAATTTCGATAAAAGGTAAATCCGTTGAACATGAGTCAGAAAATATCTCATTTATGTCGTTTGGTCTTCTAGGCCAACTAAAGGAAAATTTTCAGTGTCATTAGTATCATTGTAACTATAGAAATCAATATTTTGTCGGTCATAAAAGTTTTCAGCTGAATGATAGTCGTTAACTGCGTTGTGTGGCATATTTTCTACGATGTTTATGTAAGAAGATTGTTCTTGTAAGGGGAAACTTTCGCCTACATAATCTGAAGCATTTGTTTGACGCAGTTCTTCAAATGAAAAATTTGGTGGTCCGGTTGATTGAAAATAATTATTAGGATAATTATTTTGGGGTTTTAGAGGTAGATAAGAATTTACGGAGTTATGACTTATTCCAGACATTGGTTCGGGTACATTTGTCGGAATTCGACCAGTGGGTTTAAAGACATTTTTTGGGCGTCCAAAGACTTGTTCATTTGTTGGAAGCTTTCTATGAATAGGTCGTGGTTGAACATGAATCGGTTGACTTGGAAAAGGTTGTGGGTTTTGAAAGTTTATTGGTCTCTCAAATGAATTACTGAAGTTTGGTTTCATTGGCTGATTGAAATTTGGTTGGAAATTCGGTAATGATTGGGGGTGAAAGTATGATGGTTTGTAAAAATTGTTTGATTGATAATTTGGTTTGTTATTACTTTGGTTGAGCATTGGTTGTTTATGTGTTTGTGGTATTTGTGTGGGTTGCCTAAATGTCGCTAAGGTGTAGTTAAAGTTGTTTTCCTCTAAAATATAATTAAGTGCTGTTTCAAGTGAGTCAGGTTTTTTCAATCTGATAACTGTTTGTAATGATCCAGTTAAGTTTCTAATAAGTGTTCTAAGGGCAAGTTCGTCATACTGTCTAAGATAAACGATTTTAGTATCTGTATTCATTTCCGTGGAGTTATTGATTCTTTGTACTAAATGACTTCGTAAGATTTGAAGACGTTTTCCGAAATCTAATGGTGTTTCGCCTTTGTTGGGGCGAGCCATTAAGAGATCTTGCTCAAGACACTCCAAACTTCTTTTGTCACCAAAACAAGTTTGTAAGGCATCCTTGATTAAGGGCCAATTATTAAGTTCAGCTCTGCTGCCAACTAAAAGATTAGCATGACCAACTAGTTTAGACTGGATTACTTTAATTAGATAGCTTATGAAAAATGGATCAGGATTTCCTTCGTAAGCATTCATAAGAAAATCGCAGTTTGAAATGAATTGGTTAAGGTTATAAGAGTTACCATCGAAAGGGGTAATCATGTCAACATATAATTTTAGCATAGGAATATTAACGTCTATGGGTGAAGAATGAGATGAACCTTCTTGAGGCATGTTTGTAAGGGTAAGATTTCTATTGAAAACTTCAGCAAGAGAATCAGTGTTCATGAAATATGGTTAATATAGATGACAAAATAGGTGCAAATATATGAAATATATATATATAGGGAAACAATAAATTGTTATATTGAATACGATATGTTATATAAAATATAGCAAATAAAATATATCTTAAAACTAGATTGATTGAAAATATAGTTAGATACTTCGAAATAAGTATTAATTTTCAAAAAATTAAAATCAAAATCTTTATATTTTCTAATTGGACTCTAATATATTTTTAAAAATTCTTAAACAAAATTTATTTGAATATAGATCGATATTAAATATCTCTTTAATCTTTATTTATTTTATTTCAAATTAAAAATTTCTTAACCTAATGTCTCCTATTCGGGGAAACCTATTCTAAACTTTCTCCTATTATGGTAGAGGATGAAAGTTTGGAAGGAGGTACTCAGCACTTACCTTCCTTGATTCTGTAGTTCTTTTTCGTCCGGGGTACGACAGACGCTAAAGAGTTGAAACTCAAGTACAGCAAAACTGGAAAATCGATCTCGATGCCGTGGCTTTGCCGTTCTTGTACTGCGACTATCCTACTGACTGCGCCAGTGAAATTAGTTTCTTCTTAATAAACGTTTTTAAAAACAATTTATTTTCAAATAAGAAAAACTAATTATTACAATAGATCCGAACTAGACAAAAGCTACTAACAGAATGAATTCTCTATTACATAAAAGCGACAATATAAAAATAATGATTAAGCAAGTTGTCCGTGAAGCGGTATTAAATTATATACGAGTAATGGTTATAAATTATTTAACTTACGCTTTCTAAAAAATATTATAATGTCCTTTGTAGTCCCAGCATTATTTCTTACTTCATTGACAGTATTCAGGTCATTAATGACAAGGTTCAATACGTGTTTTGCACAGTGAAAAAGAGTCCTATTTTGTCCAACAAGATTATTTTATGCAGGTAGCGAATAATAGTTTCGGAAATGGCTTGTGCATTCAATTCTGTACTGGTACACATCTGAGGAATTATTCAGAAATCATTATTTTTTTATCATCTTTATCATAACATAAATAGCGAATACCAATCGATAATTGCTCGATGCCACTAATACACAGATTAGAAGGTGGACCTACTCCTATCGAAACCTGAGAATTTAATTAGGATTTCATTTAACCACCATAACACGTTTACCAATTATTTGTCCGAAAGATTTAACAAAATGGAAAATATCGTAAGAACTAAATTTGGGTTAGTTTCATAGATCCACAAATATTATTAAAATGGTAAATAGTTCTTTAAATTTGCACAGTTTTTAAAATATAACTCTAATCCCTCAGGCCATCTGGCGACGAGGGGTTGTTAAAAGATAAAGAGAACAACGGCACTTGACTTCAATACAACAATGAAAAATCATAAAGGCAGACCATACATATTGTTCTTGTTTTTGAAAAACTCAAACTGCTATAAAAAAATAAATAAGAGATTTTTATATACAGTAATTGCTCTCTATTTGCTACAATTATTAGTTTAATGATGAAAAAAGTACCAGAAGACTGGTAATGAACTTGAATGGTACACACGCTACGCAGCGTCACCTAGTGACGAAAGGTTTAAATCCTCAATAAGGAACGCGTTGCTCATATTGTAGGAATCTTACACCCTGCACTAATATCAGGCAAAACCGAAAAAGCCGAAGCATGTTTCACCGCCTCAATTATTTCACTTTTAAGAACATCGGAACAAATATCAATCAATTCCTTGTGATATGCCCTGTTTAAATATTTATGAACGGTTAAGTCTTCTTCTATCTATGATCTTATTAAATGTAATTGACGACGGCAGTGTATCACAATGTCACTTACTTGTCGCGTGCGACTAAACAGCTTCATGAAACTTGATATTTGGAGCAAGGAGAAACTCTAAACTGCCCTTGCAGACCACACTGCACCGGAGCCCGAAATAAAACATAACCTACACAAAGGTCCCTTTGCTATATTTGCTATAGCTAATTTAAGTAGGCTAACCACTGATATGTTGTAAGCCATTCATGTCGGAAAGCTCATTTAGAATCAAGGTAAACATTATTTTTAGAATTGTATGTCTTGCTACTGTTCCAAGGATGTCTTGGTAATTTCAAATGCAGCTCGATAACCGAAGTCCAATGTATGTCTTACCAAGGTTCCAAGGATATCTTTAATTTCAAATGTAGCTCATCATTAACTTGATAACAGATGGCCAAACACATGTCAATATTCAATAATGAGTTAGTTGTTCTGCTTCTACTAGAAAAATGGAGTGATGCATCTGCTTGAAAATCTGTACGCGCAGTGCTGGTACGTTGAAGCAATAAAGAATGAATTAACGCATTATTGTTTTCTAGTCTCATTTTCCCGTGTGTATGGATAAGAAACAATACATTAAATGACTTGGGTAGAAACAAGAAACGCTAACACTTTCCAGTTTTTCGGTATCCAGCTTGGATAACTTATTATGAAGTGAATCATTTCATCAGAATGATTATCACGCTTTTTACAGAATTTTTTTTTTATAACAACCCTTCTTCGCCTTACTTATACTTTTCTAAACGCACATTCACTCATGCTTATATATACAGGGTTTGTTTTTTTTGATGATCAGTATGGGGATCTCGGAAACTAGCGGAGATAGAGCAATGGTTAAATTGGGAAAGATTTGCAGTTTTACTGGCTCAATTTAATGACACTTTCGGATTTTGAAATACGAAATTCTGTCGATTTAGTCAAATCCCTCTAGCTCCTTTGTTTTTGATTTTATAAAAAAGTGTAAATATCAAAATTGAAGGGAATTGTATCCAGAATATGATTGTCATGTCCTCGTTTGCGTGACAGCTCTCGTTTTCGAGATATGACACAAACTTATCTTTTATTGATTGGAAACCATAGTTGGCTATGACCTCAAAAAATCGGACATTTTTAGAGCTTTTCAACGATATAATACTCGATATAGTTATTCATAAAAATAACGGAGTTATGGATGCTTTTCTCTCTTATTTTTACTTTTAACGTATGTAGCCATGAAAAATATTGTTTTCACTTTGGCATTTCCTCATTTGAGAGTAATTCCATTAGTAGTGCTGGACTGACAGTCGATATTGACAAGTTTTCCTGATAAAATGGAATATTCTAACAAAGAAAAACTGAATATTTCGGTCTGTAAATCCGTTTTGTCTCACAGCTGTTTTTAAACTGTCAATTTCCTGTTTGATGTTGTCCTGGTTAGCTAGTCTTTGTGATCTGGTTACTAAAGTCTTGACGACAGCTTGTAGTTGGGCTGGGTGGTGATGAGAATCAGCATGAAGGTATCTGTTTCCTTGCGAACACGTTGATATAGGGTTGTCTCAAAAAATTCGGTCCTGGGGTTTGCGAATTTAATAGATTTCAATTTTAACGCCAGTGGAAATGTGTAACAGAGAGATCCGAGGTAAGTATACCCTGTAATAATAAAGGACCCAACATGCATGCTCGGTATTTATACGACAGAGAATGATAGCGATACTCTAGTAACAGTGAGCAATATTTTGGAGCAACTGACATTTAGTTAGTTCAACTTATCATTATATTTAATTTTTTACGAAAAGCTGACTTTAATGAACATTTATTAAAAGTTTCATCAGTAAAATCAATTAAATATTCGTCCGAGCCACATAAAAAACACTTTGTAACCATTTTTTAACGCAAGTGTCGTATAAATCTTCGATGCTGCGTCCTTCATTATTACACGGTTTACTTACCTCGGATCTCTCTGTCATACATTTCCACTCGCGTTATAAATGGGATCATAAAAATCATTTTTAAAAAAATAATTAAAAATAGTCTGGAGTTCTTTATGCAACCCATAAGTATTTTCTAATATACTAAATTTAATTTAAAATATGTTCATTCTATTATCAGCTCGGTGAAGGTCGACCTAGGTTCGGATCTTAGACTAGGTAGTTCGCGCAAAGGTAGAACCACACTTAAAAAAGTGTTGGACTATCAATTTGTCACTAGGGAGTCAAAAAGTTTAACTTATTCATTTTCTTAACTTTGATACATAATTTTTATATAAAAATATATGGGGGTTGGTTACCATTCTCCAAACGTTTCGGCGTTAATTTTCATCCCATATTCGTTCTTGGAGACCTCAAAAACAATCTGAAAATAATTTTCAGCAAATTATCTTTTTAACTTTACGATATACAAAATTAGGGATGAAAAAGGATAGTTTCTACCCCTTAGGGTCATTTCTAAGAGATGCCACTAGGTCAGATTTTTTATTGGACAAATCTTATATATTTGCTCATGTTTGAGGTTCATCGACTCCATTATAAGGAATTTTGAAAACTGATCTAGGTAATGCGATGTATTCAAACACTTTGGACTTCAGCCTTTCTACCGACATTTTTATTTCATCTCCGCCTCTAAATTGTTCTTAAAATATGCAACTTTCGAAGAATTAAAGGATGGACAATAGTGTTTATTGTAGTGTAATTGTACTTCGAGTCAACAAATTACATTATGTTGTGTATATTTATGCAAAATATATTTTCTACTAAGTACTGTAAAGCAAATGATTAATTTATGTTTTAAACTGTCCACCGAAAATATATAATTTTTGGACGAATTGAAATTATTGGGTAACCTAATATATTTAAACTGCAAGAAAATATGAAAAACCTACCACAGAATTTGTTAATATTTACTTGACAAAAATATATACAGGGCTTTCATTTCAAAACTAGGCACCCAAAATAACTTTTAAAATATCTTTAAAAGAAAAAGACAAAAAAACATGTTAATTTATACTTACGGAGGAACACATTTACAAGTATGGGTCACCCTGCAGTTTCAAACCCTAACCTGGGGTGAATATCACTTCAACAAGTTTACAACTTTACCATTGTTGGTAAGACAATGGTAAAGTCGCACTTTTTGAAGCGTCTCTGGTGTAATCCGCTCACACTCCTTCACTATTCCACGTCCATTCCAAGTTCAGAAATATCGCGACAATATTGGTTTTCTTCGTCTACAACAAAGTTCCATCTTTATCTATTTGGTTATCTAAAGATTCGCTTATAAGGGGATTTATCACATTTTCTAATAAGTCCAAATACGATTCCCAAGTTAAATTTTGTTCCACGAATAAAGGATCAATAATTTTATTTCCGAGAATTCCGGCCTATACGTTGATTTTCTTCTGCCATAATCATCCTCAGCAAGCTGTTGTAAAAACTGTATTTTGTAAATAATTTATTTAGGCGTAACATTTTATGCACAGAGCCGACGGAAATATTTGTTAACCTGGAGAGTTTTAGTATTGATGTTTGAGAATCCTTGGCAAAATGACCTAAAATCTCAATCTGTGCAGCGCCAGTTAAAACTACGATTCTTGACAACTTTATTAAACACACTCCCAGATTGGGAAAAAGAGCTTTAAAAAGAGGTATCACATGACATCCGCTTAGGGGTTGTAACTGTAGGTTGGTAAATATGAATTAAAGTGTTTTTTGTCTTTTTCTTTTAAATATATCTTAAAAGTTATTTTGGGTGGCTAGTTTTGAAATGAAAGTCCTGTATATATCTTGGATGCACATATTAAACTTACACATTTTTTACATCGGCATCTCATGCCAATGGAGGATCCCCTAGATCTCCTCCCCAAATAGAGGGCGATTATGTTACAACTTTTTATCCTTATTTCTTCTCACACTGCCTGCGCTGCTATTATTTTTATTTTTGTTGTTTCTTGGTCAGGTGTTTGTTCTATATGATCATTAAAGTAAATGTTTGGTTCAAAGATTTTGCCTCACATAATATGTATTGAAATTTTCGCTTATGTTTTCTAGTAAAGTTTAAGTCAGACCCTCTGAACCCTAATGCTTTCAAAATTGTTTCGGGGTTAGGTGGGGGGTAATGGTTGATTTTCTCCTCCCTAATATGAATTCGTTTATTTACGCTATGTATTCCTAATTGCATTACTAAACTACAAATGTAGAACTGCTTTAATACTACACTAACAAATTGAATTGTTGTTAATCTTTAGTACTATAGAAACAACCTACAAAATTGACCAAACTAAAAGAACTGTAATTCTCTTTAATTTATTACCTGTTAGATTTTTTACATATTTTTTTATATAATGACAAAGAGTAAACGTGAATCATTCGTAGATTTTGTTAAAAAAATCTTGAATATTTGAACAATATCAACAAATACGAGTTCTGTGAAGAAAACTGATTCCTATTGCTCCGCTTTCGCGCTACTAACTGTAATAATTTCAATTCTAATTTGCTTCAGTCATTCTGAAAAATGATTTTAATTTTTATGTTTTCTTGGGAAATAACTCCACAATCGAAATAAAAAGCTGTATATTGAAAGAAAAAACAAACGTTTCAAAAACGATTCTGCCTTCATTGTCTATGGCTTTAAGAAATGTATTGAAAATGTAAATTGCATGGTACATGCCAAACTTAAATAAAACGATTCATACCATACCGAGACACTGTATTATGTGAATTCTTTAATTATGTGTAAGTTGTTTATAATTCGGAAAATATGGGATACATACCAAATGATACAAGCTATCAACATATGATTTCATCGTTCTACGTCAAATTTGGAGGCAGGTATGAGGGGCAAACCATCTCGTGCCGTATATATGGCATGACATTGTTTTCGTGGATCAGCTTTGTAGTTTCATTTTATATGTTGTATTTATTTATAGCCATTAAAGATTACAGCCCACACATTAAGCTTTTGTGAATACTGTGATTGTATTTTCTGCAGTATGTCTATTGGCATTGCCAGTCAACTCAAAAGTTGCTTCATCTAAAAAAAATGCCATTCAAAAGTAATGGATCTTCTAATATTCATTAAGATTTCACAAAATTCATTGAATCGAAAGATAGCTTCCATCATACTTCTCACCACCTTCCAATTCAGACCATCCAACCCACCAGATATCTTTGGGACCGACAATTTTATCATGTTCTTCTACATTATAACAGTCCTCAATTCTACCAGAGTGTTCCAAAGATCACTATATAATGGCTTGCCCTGCGAGAATGTTTTCGTTGCCAAATAGAATATGTCTCTGGTACCCACTGCTTCGAGATGAAGGAGCTTCTCCACCACTGGATCTTGCTTCCTTAGCTTCATGAACTGGCATAATTCTTTGCAAACACCTTGACTATTCCTCTAGACATCGGGAGATCTAGAGCCACACAATGAGCCAGGGAATATTTTATAGGAACCTCAAACAGGTCTCGAGGTTCCTCTCTGGTCAGGTCGTGTGGCACTTTCTGTCCGTCAGAGTACAGTGCCATAAACTGTTCGAATGTCATTTCATTATCGGGTGGTTGGATGCTGCGGACTTGGGCTTGATCAACTTCGCCGTCGTGACTTCGGGCATAAGGGGCTAACCTGTTGAAATGTACCACCTTTGGTTTTCCTTGAGGTAACTTCCTTATTCTGTAGACAACAGCATTGATCCTCTTTACTATTCAGTAAGGCCCCTCCCAAGATCTTTGTAGCTTGGGCCAATATCCACGACGATGTTGAGGGTTATACAACCAAATAGGATCATCAACTTGGAATTCCACGCCCTCGGCTTTAATGTCGTATACTTTCTTAATTCGATCACTGGCATTCTCGATATTTAACCGGACTCGCTGGTGGATGTCGTTCATCCTTTAACGTAACTGACTGAGATAGTCTTCACCTGCGGTCTCTTCACTGACATAGCCTTCACCTGCGGTCTCTTCTCCTGGGTGACATCCAAACTTCAGATCGCATGGTAGTCGGAACTCTCGTCCCATAATAATACTGGCAGGGGTCTGACCCGTGGTCTCGTGTACAGACAAACGATATGCCATTAGAAACAAGTGAAAATACTGGTCCCAGTCTATTTGATGGTCAGAGACTGCCTTTGCCAAATGGCGGTTAATGGTCCTATTCATTCATTCTACCATTCCATCTGATTGGGGGTGTAATATTGTCGTCCGTGTTTCATTAACCTTCAAGAGTTTGCAGACGTCTTGGAAAAGAAGAGATTCGAAATTTTGACCTTGGTCTGAGTGCAACTCCAATCAGCAATGGTCAGGGTCTCTTGATTCGGCAAGGTATAAGCTTTTGCCCATTTACTGAAATAGTCGATCACCACTACAATGTTTGCAATCATCAGGGCATGGTATCCTCGATAAGGTATCAACATACTTATGACTTATTCCAGCGCGATTTTCTGTCTCGAATTCTTGCAACCTCTCGATCCACCTTGCCATTTGTTCTTCAGAGTTTTTAAACTGCATAGGAGTACTTGTAGAAATGCTCCACCTCCTTTACACAGCCAAGAGTTCCCTGCGAGTAACACAGTAATTCTGTTCTGACTTGCTCAAGGTCTTACTGAAATATCCGATGACTTTCCCCTAACCCTCTTCGATCTGCGAAAACACAGCACCAATTCCGACATTGCTTGCGTCGGTATCCAAAACGAAGTTCCCATCAGGCAAAGGATAACTTAAAATGGGGGCACTGGTCAATGCTCTTTTCAGTGTCTCAAATGATCGCTGGCATTCCTCGTCCCACTGGTACTGCCCCTTCCCCTTTGTGAGTCTATTAGGTGGCTTGGCGATATTGGCAAATCCTGCGACAAACCGACAATAATAACGTGCATAACTCCAGGGAGCTTCTTAGCTGGTGGATATCTTTCGGTATCGGCCATTCTATTTATCCACAGCTACTCTCTCTGCGGAAACCACATGTCCAATATATTGCACCTCTTCTTGAAACAGGAAACAGTTGACACTTCTTCGGGCTTAACTTTAGTCCGGAACATCGAAGTCGCAGAAATACCTCCTCCATGTTCTCCAGGTGGTCCTCTAACAATTTTCCAACCACGATAATGTCACCAAGATACACCAGGCATGTTTTCAGTAAAAGCCCTTTTAACAGTTTCCATCAATCTTTCAAACGTCGCTGGAGCATTACACAACTCAAACGGCATCACCGTGAATTGGTAAAGTTTTCTATTTTAGCTAGCTGTAGTCTTCCCGCCGACTGTCGAATAGGCTGAGCTTCCCCGGTATTAATTTTTTGTTTCACCAGATCAGTCCGTCCTCTTTTTCCTTTCCCTAGGTAGTTTTTGACGATGTCCCGCAATTTTGCTTTCTGGATTAGTTTTCCTGGTCGAATTTTTTACGAATTTCTCTAGTTCTTCAGAAAGTATACCTGGTGGAACTGAACAAACAACAGTGCTTATGACTACAGAGAAAACTGTTGAACAGTGCCCCAAAATTGTTCTTTTTTTTAATGCAACCGAGTAAGAATTCAGGTTTATTACTCTTACTGGCACAATCTCCTTGGCACGAACCAGAGTCTTTTCCCAATGCGATTCCGCTACCTACATTTTCGTCTTCAAGTTCGGGATCAAACATCATTACTGTTCCAGCTTTAGTTTTCCCCTCTAGGAAAGCATCTACAATCATTTCAGCTCTTTCCGGAACATTTACATCCTCTGCTGAGATTGCTCGAAACATTATGTCGTCTTTCCCATGAAGCAGCACTTCGTCATTCACTCGCAGAATTCCATCTTTGAAGTTTAACTCCCTTGGAGCTCATGACATCCAGTCCGATGATGACTTCGTCTTCGAAGTCCGCCACTAACGCCCGATGTTGGAATGTTGTAATTCCCAAGACTATTTCGACCTCTATTTCACCCTGGACCTTAGCTGCTTCTCCTGTCGCTGCTCGCAGTTGCCATTTTGTTGGTTTTATCAGCATCTGGTCTAAAACAATGTGGGGCCTTATAACTGATTTCGTCGCAACCGCAGCAGCATTGCACATTGCTTCTTGTTAATAACGCCATCTACACAAAGACACTGTTAACGCGGTGGCGTAGAGAAGCGGCATATGCGTTGATAGTTGGGACTTGTTGGCTACAGGTCGACGATGGCTCCTTCACATCGACCTTTAGTTTTCCGACGAGGAAGTCGGTACTCCGTTGCTCTCCTTGCAACGACTCCGTGTATGTCGTACCTTACCACACTTCCAACATCTCAGTTGTCTTCTTTCGATAATGACTTCACTACTATCTTACTTACAGAGGCTTTGTCATTTCCCCCATCTTCTGATTCTCCTTCTACTATTCAGACTCTGATTTGACCTCTACAGGTATTTTTCTGAGCCTCGAATTCCAGCTCGAGCCAGTGCATCCACTAATTGTGCCTGTGAAGCTAGTGTCAATGCTTCTCTGGCTTCGTGGTCCCGAAGTCTATCCAAAAACGCTTGCACTGCTAACCTTTGTATCACATTTTCCGGTGTGGCTGGATAGGCAAGGCGAACCAGACGGGCAATATCAGCTTCAAACTCTTGTAGAGATTCATTCGATTTCTGGTTTTGAATTTTCTGTTCTCAATGATAAACGTGCTCCAAATGGGTTTGGTCATACCTCAGTTCTCAATGTTTCACCAGTTATGCGTAACCTTCTTACTTAGAGGTACCTATTCAACGTTTGCAAGATATCTGTAGCATCCCCTCTTAAAGCGAGGAGTAATGCGATTGCCTTCTCCTCTGCCGACCATCCGCTTAGCTTTGCTGCAGCCTCGAATTGGCGCCGATGATGATTTTCTATGAAATTCTGGAGGTTTTATTTTGTGTCTTATTCCCTCGAGGCCAATTTTCGATTTCACTACTTCCGAACTGTTTCTGCTTACGGGCTTTGGTAGTGTTTCTCCCCTTTGTATTGTGACTACCTGTTGGTTTATTTTACTAATCTCACCCTCCATTATCTGCTTTAGCTGTGCTATCGGCGTTTCATTCTCGACTATTTTCTCATCCAGCATTTCCGAATTTTTCTGTACCATGCTTTTCAAATTTTCTTCTAAGGATTTAAAATTTTCCAGTAATTTATCTTCTAAGGATTTAGAATTTTCCAGTGTGTGTTTCTAAGGATTCTTTCAATGTTTTAGAGTTTTCTAGTAACTTTTCTTCTAGAGATTTAGAATTTTCTTTTAATGTTGGTAGTTTATCTTCTTTAAACAGAGTTTTCTAGCAATATATGTTCTAGCGTTTTAACATTCTACTAATTTCTAAGGTATCTTTCAAGTTATTAGGGCATCACGTAGCCGTTGTATTAATGTATTAATTCTCTTTTCTTCCTACTAATTTCTAAATCCCTTTCCTCCAGTTCTTTTTTTAAGTCCGCCATTTTCAATTGGTCCAAACTCACCGTTTAAAATAGTTATTTTTCACTTCTAAAGTTCCACAAAGACACCGAACACTTGACACCACGGTTTTTATTTTCTCATCGGGTTCTTTATTTATTTAAAAACACAGCCGAACTCACTATAATTTATTTCCCCTAATTTTATATACACAAAACTATTTCAGGGGCGGATCCAGACACGTGCATCCGAGGGGGCGATTTCATGCTTCAAGGGGGGTGATCCTGTACTAAATATACCAAAATATAAGTTTAAACCCATATTTCTCAAACTATTACATTAAAAATAGTCGTTATGTAGTTTAAACCCATAGAAGTGACCTTCTTCTAGGCTCTTGGAGTTAAAATTATTCGTTTTAATATTAAATTTACTAACTTTGATGATCGCCCCCTCCTTGGATCCGCCCATGAGCTATTTACAATTTATTTTGAACTCCTGGTGTTTACTAAACTGCGACTAAATCATAAAGTATTAGGTGACTTCTTTGTGTACTAAATACTGAATGAATCCTTCCGTGAGCTTTCCGTATTTATACGCAGTGAGGACGCGAGTGTTGGAACAAATTCATAATTCAGGTGCTGTTGATTTGGAAAAACGCTTTGGACACGTCGGTTTTTTTTGGACTGTGGTTTTTGTGATGATAAACTCATTTATACAGGGTGGGCCAGAAATAAATTGCGACCATCAACTTCATTTTTTCAAATGGAAACATTTATCTTTTATTTTATTTTTGAATTCTGCATTGAATTCTCAGTATTTTTCATGTACAATGTCCTTTACCGAAAATTAACAGTTATTAAAAAAATTACAATTATTCCTAAAGTTAAGAAAACGAGGTGTTTGTTGGTTTGAACCTATTTATTTACGTCTGGTTTTTATGATTGTTGGCGGTATTTTAGTCAAATGAATGGAAACCCCTTTTTTTAATGCTGGAGTTTATTTCTATAGAAACTGTACTATAATTTTACTTCAAATAAGTAGTTGTCAAGTGCAGTTGCAAAGTTTCAAAGCATGCCGCGTTTAACTGAAACGCACCGAATAGAAATTTTGACGATGGTAGGATATGCCGACAGAACTCAAACACAAGCTGAAGTTGTGAATTGTTTAATATGAAGTTCCCGGAGCGGTCTATTGCACGATCGGTAGTTAGTAAAATAGAAAAAAGTTTCTAGAATTTGGCCACGTAAGAGACAATTAGAAAACCAAACATCTTCCAGAATATACACAATTAAATGTTTTGCTCAATTTACAAGAAAATCCTCACAAATCCACTAGTCAAATAGCCGCAGAACAGTCAATAAGTAAATCTTCTGTTCTAAAATACTTGCATAGAAATAAATGGCACCCATACAAAGTTCATTTAGTTCAGGAACTTACTGAAGATGATTTGGACCGGAGAGTAGAATTTTGCGAAATAATGATGGATAGATGCAATGCCAATCCGCACTTCTGAAGTAAGATAGTTTTTTCCGACGACGCAACATTTTGTTTAAATGGTCTAAACAGGCAAAATTTTCGATATTGGGCATCAGAAAACCCACATTCGATTATGGAAAGTCATACACAGTTTCCAAGGAAGTTAACGTATGGGCCGAAATTGTGGGTACTTCAGTTGTAGGTCTTTTTTTATTGAGGAAACACTTAACTCGGAAAAGTATTTAGACCTATTACAAAATGACATAATACCCTGTTTAACAGAACTTTACCTGAATGGTGAAAACCCCACTATACTGGCAGATTCGGTATGGTTTCAACAGATTTTTATCTTTGGGGTTACGTGAAATCGAAAGTCTACTTCAATAAGCCGGAAAATATCGAGGAATTAAAGAATAGAATTAGGGCCGGAAAATAACGAATCCTGCCACAAACGCTAAATGAAGTGTTACGAGAATTTGAAAACCGTCTTAGGTATTGTCAGGAAGTTAATGGTCAACAATTTGTACATTTAATTTGATATGTTGATGTTTTTTTTCTTCAATTTTGAAATAAATATATTTTTTTAATAATAATTTTTGGTATAGGACATTGTACATGAAAAACACTTACTTACTACTTAAAATAAAATAAAATAAAAAATGTTTCAATTTGAAAAAATTAAGTTGATGGTCGCAATTTATTTCTGGCCCACCCTGTATAAATGAGTTTATTATCACAAAAACCGCAGTTCAAAAAAACGAAGTGTCCGAACATTTTTCCAAAAAACCAACCACTGAATTTTAAATGAATTTGTTACAACCCACGCGTCCTCACTGTATTTCACGAATACCGGATGAACGCCGATTCCACGAAATATCGGATAAATTCATTTCACAATATTGAGGAAAATATAAGAAAATCTACTCATTCCCTGCTTGTCTGAAACTGAAATTTAAAAAATATATACTTTTCTTTACCTACATTTCATCAAATGAGTGATACGATATGTATGCGAGTCCAACTCGCATTTGGCGATTGCACTTGACCAAATTATTTGTTGTAATGCTTGATATTCTCTGAAATTCGATTTTTAATCTGTTCCACGTTGTATCAGGGGCGGATCCAGACACGTACTTCCGGAGGGGCGGATCCAGACATATACTTCCGGGGAGCCGATTTCATGCCTCAGGGGGGCGCTCCTGTACTAAATTTACCTAAATATAATTTTTAACCAAGAATTATTGGACTATTACATTAAAAATAGTCGTTCTGGAGTTTAAACCCTTAGAAGTGAACTTTTTCTAGGCTCTTGGAGTTAAGATTACCTCCTTTTAATATTAAATTTACTAAGTTTGAAGCTCCCCAAATGCGTTGGATGTCTGTTGTCCTTTTTATTTCCTGTCATTTCTGTAGCAACTTGTTTGTTTCTGAACTTAGGTAGTTGTTTTTGGTTGGTATTATTAGACCGTCAGCTGGTGACAGATTTTGGTCTACTATTTTCTCGCTTCTGGCTCGGTGGTGGTTGAAAAGTGTGTTATTGTTGAATACAATGACGCAAAATTTGCGGGAAAATAGTGGGGCTAACATAGGAAAGAATCGTTTTCCATTTTCCGATAAAAAAAACATGTTTTGGAGCAATTTTCTCGCTTCTGGCGTGTTGACCAATCGAAAGCTATGATGCAATCAAATAAAAAAAGGGGGATAGCCAGAAATGTCACCTGCGGCGAAAGGGTTTAAATAAGGGCGAGATCCTGAAAGAAAACGTTACAATGTGCCGTGATTTTCTCTTTCTCTTCTAGGAATTGGAAGTATGAAAGTTGACATAGCGAGTAGTCCATAAAAAAATTGCCATAAGGTTTGTTTGTGGCTAAGTAAGGTTATGATCTTTATAATGAGTTGAACGTAAAGTGTAATTGCCATAAATGTTGGTCGTGGCCGAACCGAAGCCAGAAGTCCCAAACATGCAAAAAAGGAAATGAAAATTGCCATCATTTTGTCTTGCATGATCATATAACAAAAGCCATAAGTTTCGGGTGTGGCTGCCATTTTTGTTTTCACGCCATTTTCAAACAGCAGAAGTGTCGAACATGGCCTTCAAATAGAAAACAATTTAATAAATTGAAAATAAGTTATAGGAATTCAATAAGTCGTGGTTAGTTTACGACGATAAACTTTCTGAATTTTTCATTTTTATATTATTTTCCATACTTAAAGACCGTACAACTAAGAACAGTTCAATATATATAAAAACGCAGAAAACTGTTAAACTAAATACCTACTAAAGTTTGACTTCCTGAATATATTTTCAGATAGTTGTACAAAAGATCTTCATTGGAAAAATGAAAAATAACCGTTTACCCTTTTTTTGAGAAATTTAAAAATTAACATTCTTTTCAACAATAAATAGAAAAATTTCTTTATTTCAAAATTCTTTAAACAAAAGATGTAAATAATTAAAGAACATTATTTTCAGGTAGTTTTAACTCATAAGAAAACGAAAAACAAAGGTATAGGAAAAACATTATATATTTTTGACTTTTACATTTTTAACATTTATGAAGAAGTGGAATATTAACTTTTTAAATTTTTCCGAAGGAATCTATCCTGTGACTCTCTGAGACTAGACTTATCCAGGGTTTTATAATTTCCAACTTGCAAAGTCACATAATTAATAAAGTCTATATAATAGCTAGACGTCGATATTCATTTAAAATCATAATATGGCGATTTAAATATTTCAGAAAAACTCATTTTGCAACGGATTATTCTTTTTCCCTTTATATCTCTAAATACTACCTAATTTTTTTCGTCTCACTAAGAAAATCCCTAGGTGCGCGCGAACGATAGATGACCCAATTTAAAATTATTAAGTGTTGGGGGTAGAGTTCCTAGAGTTAGGAATTATGAGGGAATTTTCTGCTACTTAAGAAGCTTTCTTTGGCTTCGGACATCTGCACTACTTTTCGGCATAATCGTATAAAAGGAACTGTCCTCTGTTTTACTATATCGTTTATAACTTTTTCGGGATGTAACATGCTGACTAGATTAGTAGATATATTCATTTCACACAAGCGTAGTTTATAAAAATTAAAATTTTACTATTAGTGTGTGAATACAGAAATAAAAATCTAGTAGCTCCTTAGTACAAATTGATCGTTTGCAATTGATTTCGATAGAATAAGCCTGTTTCATTGAAGGCTTGGTTCTTCAATTTCCCCTAAATGATATAAAGTATTTAAGTAAACTATTAATAGTTATGTTTCTGATTATACAACTTACCAGTACAAATGTAGACGTTTTATTCCGAAAATGTAAGTTCATATGTATGTAGAAGGAAGGTCAGTTTAATACCACAGTTAAAAACAACAGTGTACAATTGCCCTTTCTTGTAAAAATGCCAAATATAGGAAACGATAAGATAATACATGTAATTTAACTGGTTTCTGTAAAAATTAGACTAGCATTAATTTTATGCAAATTGTCAGGAAATGGATAAGATCAATCAAGATCAATAAGTGCGGCAAGTTTTTCAGAATGAATGGATAATTTTTTTAAAAATGTTCCAAAAATATTCATTTTTGAGAATAATACAAAACTAATTTAATCGTAGATAATTTCGGCTAATCAAAACTAATATATCTATTTGTTCCGTACAATTTCTTACAGCCGTTTTAAATAAATATTTATCAATTCCGCAATGTACCTTTATATAATATGTGTCAAACATTTCGGTCCTAAATTTATAATTTGTTACAATTTCCAATGAACCTAAACAACTAAAGCATATTACTTTAAAAATATAAGTACAGACTTTTATTCTCACGTGTGGGAAAAATAAATTAAATTGATCAGTTCAAATAAAAACTAGAATCATATAGACAACCAAGAAAAAAGTTTACTTACCGATATACACCCTCACTGTAATTTTTGAATATACATACAAACTTTTACTGTTCACACTTAATGCAATGGTCGTTTGCATAAAGTACAGTAAAACTAAACTTAGGTACTATTTCGGCTAACTAATACAATACTGGTAAATTAATAAGGACAACCCTATTATATAAATGTGTCCCTAAAGTATCTCTAAGTACATAAAAATATTCACAATTATACTTATTTCTGAGAACTTTTAAAACAGGCTATACTTAAGACCTAAGTACCATTATGCAATATTATATATATTATATATATATATATATATATATATATATATATATAATTTTTCAGGTATTTATATTTGCAAGTGCTTAAAGTAAGTTTTCCAGGTACAGGCTAAATGCGATAAAAACAAAATGATGACAATTTCTTAAGGCCACGCCTAACTTTTAATTATTTTTATAAGGGTACTAGAATTCATTTTTGTTCAGAGTACATGCGAAATAACATGAATATATTTAAAAAAAAACAGCTATTTTTTAAATAAATTGTTTACATATATTAATTATTTTAGTTATGAAAGCCACACCCAACACTTCTGGCTTTTGTTATATGATCTTATAATAACCTTCTTTAGCCGTATGCCAAAAGCCATAAAAAACAAAATGGTGGCAATTTTCACATATTTTGCTGCAAGTTTACTTTTTTTTTTAGTTTGAAGGCCACACCCGACGCTTATGGCATTTTCCATAACGGATTCTTACTTTTTAAAGGTAATATTGCACTTAATTTCCTTGGCGAGAGAATGACGGAAAAAAGTTGAAATTTTCCGCAAACATTTCCGGTCCTTAACCTTACTTAGCCACAAACCTTACGGCAATTTTTTTATGGACTACGCGCTATGTCAACTTTCATACTTACAATTTCCAGAAGCGAGAAAATCACGGCACATTGTAACGTTTTCTTACAGGATCTCGCCCTTATTTTATTTTTTTGCTAGATTGCATCATAGCTTTCAACAAGCCAGAAGAGAGAAAATTGCTCCAAAACATGTTTTTTTCGGAAAATGGAAAACTATTTTTTCCTATGATAGCCACACTATTTTCCCACAAATTTTGCCTCATTGTATTCAACAATAACACACTTTTCAACCACCACCGAGCAAGAAGCGAGAAAATAGTGGACCAAAATCTGTCACCAGCTGACGGTCTATATATCCGACATACGGAAACCCTTATACAATCACTTCCGATTTTTCCGTCTTTCTCATGATAACAATTTTCTCCGAAAGGAAAAGGTTGAAATTTGGTATCAGTATATAGTTTGGTGACCCGATCAGGAACACATTTCGTAAACTAAAAAAATTGTTCTTAGGGGTACAAAAATCTACGTTTCCCCCCCCCCTGTTTCTCCAAAAATGTTGAGCCTAAAAATTTGAAAAAATAGGGAATATAGGACGTTGCTCAAAGTTTACTGGAATAATAAGGAGAAACCCGCAGTATTAATTTTGGGGGCAAATTATAGAATTAAATTAAACATTTAATTTTTTCAAACGTATGTAATATATCAATATGAAAGGGCTCATTCTAAGGAACATAAATATATTTTTTTCATATTTAGGAAATAATTAGCTCATACATATTATCAAAATTATAAAAAAATTATCCCATTCCAACCGTTTATCTCCGAAACTATAGGACGTAAACTTTTGATATAGGGCCTCACCTGAGTTTTACTGGAAAAATTTTGGGGGCGCAAATTACAGAATTAAATGGAAAATATAAAATTAAAATTGTTTCAAGCCCTTCATGTAATATATCAAATCAAAATTTTTTTCGTATTTTAGAAATAATTTTTTAAAAAGTTAATAAAAAATAAACTTAAAACTTTGGAAAAAAAAACAAAAGTAAAACTCAAATTCTAACATTAAGGTATAAACTTACAATGCAAATAAAACTATTTTTAAGTGCACCGATAACATAATGTATCAAATGTACAGAATCGTAAAAAAAACAATAGATTTTATTTGTATTTTTAAAATAATTTGTTTAAAAGATTTAATAATTTATTATTTAAAATTTGACGCATTCTCCCCTTTATCTTCCAAACTGCGGAGTCTAAAATTCAAACAAAAAATTATGGGGCTTCACTGAAAGTTTATTGGTAAAATAAAGCGAAAATCCTTATCTTAAATTTGGGGGCCTAATTAGAAAATATAATAAATATTTTTATAAAAATCAAGCGCATAATGTAGCAGATTAAATAAAGCGTCTCATTGTGAGAAATAAAAGTGTATATTTGTTATAAATTTAATATGCTTAGTTTAAAAAATATTAAGTATAATATAAGAACATCCACTTATTCTCTGCTTTTCTGCAACTGGGATATTAGAAAAATATATAGTTTGATTTACATACATTGTATCAAATCTCAAAGGTGGTATAGAACACTTAGTAAGCAAATCCAACTCGCACTTCACCAAATTATTTTTATTTATTCTTATATATGTACACACCTACTTATTATTTAGGTAGGCATATAGATTTTTTTGTAATTAGATATTGATAGTATAATCAACAATCATAGCAACTTTCATGTTTCCTTCCTACTTTGTTTCAGTTTGCTCTAAATCCTTGCATCTATTGCACTTTTGTTCCTTTTTTTATAAAGATTTAATTATTTCTTATATATGAATATGAAAGCAAATTAAAACAAAATTTTTTTCTAAGCAGTCAGATTCATATGCAACTACTTGCATTTATTGTAATAACCACTAATCTAATATCGTAAATATAAAATTACCGCTATTGTTTGTAAACACAGCCATGGTAAAAAATAAACTAACGTCATAATGAATACGGTCAATGTTCCACATCTGCCGAGAATTTCTATGCTATTCTGGAAGTTGGGATTGGCTCAACTGCACGGCAGATATTAGAAATATAAATAATCCTAATATCGATTGTTGGAAAACAATTTTATTGCAATTAGATTCAAAATGCCGTCAGTAAAATAGTTTGATAACTTACTATCTTGTAATGTTTCGAGGTTGTATATTAATTAATCATGTACCTCTTCATTAGGTAATGTGATTATATGTCTTTTAACACCGTGGAGTTTACAGATTATATGACTGTCCCATTCAAACTTCAAACGCCAAAAAAATTTCTTACACTTTAAATTTTTTTAAAGTATATTGTAGTATTTAGTATTTCAATCCGGATAAGAAATTTTTTTGTCATATGAAATTTGAATAGGACACAGTTATAAAATCTGTAAACACCACGGTATTAAAAGATATATAATCACATTACCTGATGATGGTGTAAATTATTAATTAATATACAACCCCGAAACGTTGTTGTAATCTAATAATTAAATTGTTTTAATTTATACCTGACCTCCACATCCCAAGACTATATACCTACAGTAAAAATCTGGGTCAATAATCGTAAGCATATATATAGTATATAATACATGTTGTAATAGATCTAGTTAAGTGTTCATATTCAAAACAAATTATAAACTGTACAATAATATTAATATTGTCCTGATCTAAATTCTAAAGTTAAATGAATTCAAATAATTATAGGTTGCATTGAAAGCAATCTGGGCTATATACATAAAGGTTCTTGGGGTTAATTAAAATAATATAATTACATGTACTGAATATTAGATTATTTAAAATTTACCTAATTGGTATGTAATATACAGTCGCATAATATATAATTGTTGGTTAAATTCCAGATAAAATCATAATTGTTATAATGATAAGAATACTACTTCTACTTCACTGAACTAAATACAAACTATGAAGTACACAAAATATCCTGACATCCTGTTATGTTGACTATTGTTTCTTAATGTTGCAAATTTTATTTAAAGATTACCGCTCAGATTGGAAACCGGCGGCAAACAAACAGTTGACATTTGTTGCCGAAACACCGAAAAACTTTTAGAAACATTCTCGGAAACAAGCAAACGCAACAGAAAAGTTCCTGAATGTTTTTCTGGTGGAAACGTAACTTTAGAACCTTAGGGTATGTTCTCTAAAAGGTAAACATTTATTTACATGGGAAGAACTTTTTGAAATTTTGCGCACATGTTTCTGACTTCGCATGTGGCAACCTTACTTCAAAATGACGTAAATGGAATTTACATAAAAAAGAATTATTATTTTTTATCCAACTTATAGATTCCGAATATTTTGAGTTATTATCTTCAAAAAAGATTGTGACGGTACATTTAAAGGAATATTTGCTACAAGGGAAAAATGTGTTTTAGCTTCAAAAAAAAAAATTAAACCAAACATTGTTAAGACGACAAAATTGTTAGCATGAATTATATCAACCGTCGCCTATGCTAGCATACAGAATTACGTCGCCACACGAAGACCATTGACCAGACGGATCACAGATGCAGTTATAGGTCATATTTCATCGCATTTCATTATTTTGCATTATAATAGTTAGTTAGTTGTAACGCTTGGAGATTGTCGGGTCAGAAATTCAAATATTTGTATTTCAAATAAAAGTATTTTCTTTAAAAATGGAGTTTAGAGTTCACGACCCATTATTGGCGCAGTCAGTAGGATAGTTCCGAAATTCGCGAATCGATAGGGAATTTTTCGTTTTTACGATTAACGGAACTAACGAACTATCGAACTTTGTTGATCGAACTGGTGATAGCGATTGTTGACAGAGCGGCTCCTCGAACTTCAGGATACCCAGTTCATCGAGAACCTGCTTCAGCCTTTTACCAGTCTATCATAGAAATTTGGAACAAAAATCCTCCGAATTTGCAAGGAAGACTCCAGTGGCGTAGACGAAAATAGCTTCCCTGGACGTCGCCCTTATAGTTTGTGAAGAATGCTCAAACTCGTTTTTATTTTTATGTAAGTACAACATTAAATGTCAAGTGAAAATTTGTCAGATATTTTTAATTGGTTATCTATTAAAGACGGCCCTACAACTCACTCAAATTCTAATTTAAGCTATAATTTTCCTGAAACTTCTCAAAATAATTTAAATAGTGACGAAGAAATAGATTTAGATAGGAATTTAGTTGAAAAAGTAATTGTAGAAATTAATCTTAGTAATAAAATAGAAATGGCTAGACCTGTTGCTAATCCTGAACCATTTAAATCTGAGTATTTAAATTGCGTACCCGAATTCGACGGAAACCCAAACGAACTTGGAAGATATTTAAGTATTTGTGAATCCATTTTAACAACTTTTTATGATCGTGCAAATCCAGAAAGCTTTCATAATGTATATTTGTTGAATTCATTAATTTCAAAATTGAGAGGTAATGCTAGACTAGTGATTAATATTCAAGATGTGAACATTTGGAATGATTTAAAATTAGTAATGACACGAAATTTTGCGGATCAAAGGGATGAAAGTTGCTTAAATAGAGATCTTGTTTTAATGAAACAACTTCCTAACGAAAAACCTCAGCAATTTTATGATAGATGTCTTAATATTTTAAATTTGTTGTGTAGACATGTAAATTGCCATGAAGTCACCGATCAAGCCAAACAGTTAAAACGTGATCTCTATTAAAATTTAACATTAAAAACATTTTTGTCAGGATTGCGTGAACCCCTTGGTACAACAATACGTTGCATGAAACCTGATTCTTTGAGTCAAGCCTTACAATTCGTAATCGCAGAAGATAATGCCCACTATTTTCAAACAATTATGTCTAAAAATTTACCAAGACCTCCACAGATGATTCAAGCACCATTTCATAACCAAAATAATTCTTTGAATAACCCTTCTTTACCAAGAAACTATAATTTCAATCAAAACTACAACACACAAAATTCATTTCCTTCACAGCCTGTTCAAATACAACCAAAACAAAACTTTCAGCAACAAAGCAACGAAAATATTTTCAAACCAAACTTTCAAAATAGAAACTTTCCAAGACCTACTCCAATGAGCGGAATTTATGTTCAGAACTCATCAAATCAAAAAACATCTTTGCCAACAACTTTCTACCAAAATCAAAATACCCAAAGATTTCCACAAGGTAATGTAACAAACTATCATAACAGCCGAAATCATTTGGTTTTTGAATAAATTAATAATACTGAAACTGACGACAAATACACAACTGAAAATGACTATCAATACTATTACGATGAAAATACTGTACAACCAAAAGCATACTCTAGTATCGAAATCTCCGAAATTGAAACGATAAGTACCAGGAAATTCCACAAGAAATTTCTCTCAATCAAATTATTTCGAATCAATTAGCATATATTATTTTTCCCGAACAAAATTTAAAACTTTTAATTGATTCTGGATCATCAAGATCTTTTCTCGATCCTGAAATTGCCTATAAATTTTTCCCAAATCTTATTGTTACTGAACCATTTACAGTGTCTACAGTTTCTCATAAATCAACACATCAGTATAGTGCACTGATTCCCGCTTCAAATATTTTTCAATTACCAACACCTAAGTCCTTAAAATTGTATCTTTTTAAGTTTCATGAGGTATTTGATGGTCTTATAGGCTTAGAAGATTTAATACGACTTCAAGCTATACTTGACTTCAACAAAGGATGCCTGATAACCCCATACGCAAAAATCAAACTTCTTTTTCATAAAGTAGAAAATAATATGAACTCGTTTACTGTTAGCCCAAATTCTAAACATTTTAGCAATACCGAAATTTTTGTTCAGAAAAAATTTCATAAACTAAATTCTAGCTCTAACAAAATACCTAAACAATATATAAATACTTTAAAATCGAGAAACACTCAAAAGTTTGATCACAAAAATTTTATAAACGAATTTGTAGATCAGGCTAATTCAAATTCGGCAACCAAAATAAAAGTAAACGCAAGATGTACACAAGGAATCTTAAAACCCAGAAAAAAACGTAGAAACCGAACAAGGAGAAAACATCAAAAACTTGTCAAATTTTCTGATAACAAATCAACAGAAGACAATAACATTTTTATGATTATACAAACTGGTAACAACAACTCTGAACATAATCGGCAAAATTCTAGAAATAACGAAGACAATTCTGAAAAAACTACTGCTCACTCTAATACAAATGCAAACCCCAAAGTTGATATCCCCATTGTTAATTACGCTGTGAATTATGGACAAAATCAAATAGTTATTCATCCTGTCTTACACTCTCCAGCACATCCAAAAATAACTATACTTTTCGAACGAAAGCGGCGAATTAATGTTCAGATTTCCAGAAATAATTTTGAAAAGGACAATTAATTTCGTTAAAAATTTTGTTTCCCCAAACATTCAGTACCATCTCTTTTTCGATAATCCCAACGATTATGAACCTTTTACATTAGTTCTCCAAAGAAACTTCCGAATGTCCAAATTGAAATTGAAAAACTGTAACAAAAAATTTCTTGATATCACGAACAAACATGCCATTAAAAATATTATTGAAGCTTATCAAGAAGGTAAATCAAACCATCGTTGTATCGATGAAACTTTACAAAGAATTAAAGAAAAATATTATTGGCCAAATCTCAAAAATTCTATTCAAACTTATATAAATGACTGTGAAATTTGTCAACAGTCCAAATACGAAAGACACCCTGTTAACATGAAAATGAATGTCACTCGTACAGCAATAAAACCATTCGAAATAATGCATCTAGATACATCACTTTCGAAAATACAAAATTTCTTACCATTATAGATATATTCTTTAAATATGCGCAAGCATATCCTGTAAATTGCCTCACAGGGACAGAAATTGCAAATAATCTCATATAGTTTTTTTCTCACCATGGAATACCCAAACAAATTGTGGTAGACAACGGCACAGAATTTAATTCGGTTGTTTCAGAACTTCTTTCATTTCACAAAATATCTGAAATTTTACTACACCCCAATCGTATCAAAAGAGGACTTATAAATGCTTTAGGTTCCATTTTCAATTAGTGGCAACTTGGATTCCACCGATGGCGAAAGATATGACAAGTTAATTCAAGAACTTCAAAACAATCAAGACAACCTTGCACAAACTATCCAAAAACAAAGTTCACTTTCGATTTCACTTATTGACAATTTTAATAACACTGTTCGACAAATATTGCCTAATCAAAAACTTCTCGAATCAAAAATGGATCAAATTTCAAAAATTGTGATAGGCTCAACTTATAGAGAAAATTCTATGTTCATTAAAGATGTTATGAACCAAATTATTAATCTATACGAGGTCATTAACTCTATTCTACAAGATGTTGAAAATTCAATAACTTTTGCAAAACTTAGAGTCATGCACCCTAGTATAATGCCAACTACACATCTTTTTCACGAATTAAAACTTTTGGAAAAATTTTTGAAAAAGGAACAATTTTCTATTGAGATCAGTTTAGACAATATTTTGTTATACGAAGAAATCATAATGGTTCACGGTTATATAAATAAAAACAAAGTGACCTATATTTTGCAAGTCCCAATAATATTATCATTTATTTTCAATCCCAATTAGAAAGGAGAACCAGTTTAGAGCCGTTATACCAACAAAGAAATATTTTGACAAAAACACAGTTGTACTATGCACATATGAACGAGCCTTGTAAGTTTGTTTCTTCACAATTCTATTTATGCGGCCAACTGGACCTTCAAGAAATGAAGAAAGAAAACCCCTGCGAAATCCAGCTACTAGAAATGAAAAATGCCTCTATTTGCCAACCAATATCAATCAGTATCACAAAACCAATGTTCAAACGTCTAGACTAATCAAACCAATGGATTGGCCTAATACCAGTGATAGAAAAAATTAAGCTCCATTGTCAGCAACAAGAAGAAGTCCAAAATATTATTGGAACTTCTTTACTCGACATCCCAACCGGCTGTCAAGTGTTCACCGATAAAGAAGTTTTCAGCAATAACAAACCGATAAGCTTTAATCAGCCAATATTGTTTCCTGAATTAGAAGCTACAAGTGAAACAGCCTCCTTCACAAACCCAACCATTCACTTAGAAGAAATCGATTTGGATGAACTCCAAGAAATACGAACATAAGTGTTAAATAATCAACCCCATTTGTCGCATAACTGGATATCACACACCCCCAGTATGTGGACGATCATAGTCTATGGGCTACTGGTGATAATATCAATGTATTTCATTTATACAAAAATTCTCCAAAGATGTCAGACAAGTAACCGTCATACCCAGCAAGGTATCGAACTATCCGAATTTCGCCTCCCTCACTAACTCGGGACTCGAATTTTCGGGGGGAGGAATTATATCAACCGTCGCCTATGCTAGCTGCTAGTAGGGATGTCGGAATTGTCAAAAAGTATCGATATATATTGTATCGATATTTTTTAAAAGTATCAATATCGATATATCGAGAAAAAAATATCGATATATAGATATATCGGTACTATTTTAGAACAGTAGTCTATATATATATATATATATATTATATAATATATATATATATATTAGGGTGATTCAAATAAAAAAAATATTTATTTTTGTCTTGCAAACAGGCTCAAAAGTTTCAATTTGAGGTAAAAAGATACCAGTTAAAATTTGAGCCCTTAATATTAATAATAAATATTATATTAATATTTAAACAGTCCGCATCGCGTTTTTCTATTTTCCGTAAGAATAACATGGGAAAAAACTTTTCTACACTTTATGAATTTTATTGCTAGCCTGTCGTGTATCATATAAAAGATCATTTTGCTTATTTTAGTACAGAATTGAACGCTCTACAAAAAAGGTCTGTTATGATTTTTCGAAAAACCTAATAGTTTAAGAGTTAATTGCGACCAAAGTTCAATGTATCGCAAATTTTAAATTTTTTGATGGATTACAGCAAATTTGATGGTTTTATTGGAACTAATCCCCCAAAAAAATCATGTTTATCTTAAATTTAGTTAATTAGACAATAATTGTTAATAATTTCCGGTAGTCATCGTCCAAAGAAAAATCGAATATTTTGACGATTTACTATAATTTTTTTATGAAAATAAAAATTACGTTAAATTGTTCTTTCTGTTTGTAACTGATTTGAATTCCCAAAATTATAGGTGCGAAATTATTTTATTATTAATAGACAGACAAAAAGAAAGTCTTTTTAATATTTTGTTGGTAACATAGTTTTTTCTCTACTATAAGAAAAGTTGTAGATAAAGTAGTTTAGTTTATTGATACTTGTAAAAATTGATGTTTGTATTCCTCAGTGTATTGTTTTGTTGAAGTATTAGTTCCATCAAATATTAATAGTTATGTAATAAATTTGATGAAAATCAACTACAGTATTTGTTACAAGTAGTTCGAGAACATCGGCAACGTTATCCAGACTGTACCTATATAAAAAATCTTCAATGATAATATTTATTTAGATTCAATTTTAAAATTATTTATAGAAAAAGTAGATAATTTTTTTATTTAAACAAAACCAATCGTCAGTTAATGTATTCCTTATGGAAGTGTTTCAAATGACTGCAGAAAATTTTTTGGCTTTAAATTAAACAAAAACGAGATCACCTATGATTTCGAAGCCAATTGATTGTAAAAATGATCTCAAAGAGATTCACTGGTCTCATTATTGCAAAAATTTATTAACAATTATAGTTTAATTAAGTAACTTTCAGTTAAACATAAATTTTTTGGGAGATTTGTTCCAACAAAACCATCCAATTAAGTAAATTTAAGATAAACATAAATTTTTTGGGGGAATTGTTCCACCAAAACCGTCAAATTTGCTGTTCTCCATAAGAACTTTAAAATTTGCGATAAATTCAACTTTGGTCTCAATTTACTCTAAAACTATTAGGTTTCTCGAAAAATCATAACAGGCCTTTTTTGTAGGGCGTTCAATTCTCTACTAAAATAGGCAAAATGATCTTTTATATGATACACGACAGGCTAGCAATAAAATTCATAAAGTGTAGAAAACTTTTTTCCCACGTTATTCTTATGGAAAATAGAAAAACGCGATGCGGACTGTTTTAATATTAATATTAAGTGCTTAAATTTTAGGTGGTACCTTTTTACGTCAAATTGAAACTTTTGAGCCTATTTGCAAGACAAAAATAAATATATTTTTTTATTTAAATCACCCTAAATATATATATATATATATATATATATATTGCAATATACTTCGTGGGTTCAATTTAAAAATTATAACAACTAGTATTCACTGTCACTTTTCTAGAACTTTATTTACATTCAAACATCTGATTCAAATACAATAACAATCCCATATAAGCTAGTCGACGCGGTATCACTGCACTGCGATCGTGGCGTGCTTCTTTTATAATCCCCGTGGAATTCTCCAGTAGAAATCATCATCGCTCCTTCCGCTGTCGAGTCTTTTCGAGAATCGTATTTTTTATCGTAAAGCGTTTGTTGTCGTGCTGAAAGGACACAGGGTCGGCTTTGGGAAAATTTCGTAACACTGCCCCCCCCTTAATTCTGATCGTCCCGATCAGAAACATCCTCTCCATGGTAGGGAGCTAGTCGATCTAAATGAACCACCTTCAATTTAGCGTTGGGGTTTCGACGGATCCGGTAGACGACGTCATTAAGCCTCTTGACCACCTCGTATGGACCATCCCAGGCGGGTGTAAGCTTTGGGGATTTACCCTTGCTCCGTTGAGGGTTATACAACCAGACTTTGTCCCTCTCCTGGAACCCGACTGAATTGGCCTTGAAGTCATATCGCGTCTTCATCCGGTCACTGGTGGCCAACATCTGCGTTCGGGCTAATTCGTGTATTGCCAGCAGGTTATGTCGGAACTGGTCGGCATAGTCGTCGATGTCTTGTTGAGGTTCTTCGGGGGAGCCAAATGCCAAGTCGCATGGTAGTCGCAGCTCCTTTCCGAATAAGACCCTGGCTGGGGTCAGGCCTGTACTATTATGTACAGCAGAGCGATATGACAACAGGAATAGGGGGATATGCTCATCCCAATCACGCTGGTTATTGCTGACGACCTTGGATAGGTGTTGTTCCAAGGTCCTGTTGAATCTTTCCACCATTCCGTCTGACTGTGGGTGTAATGATGTTGTTCTCGTTTTCCTGATCCCCAACATCGTGCAGACCTTCTGGAATACATTCGATTCAAAGTTACGCCCCTGGTCTGAATGTAATTCCATCGGGACGCCAAACCGCTGAATAGTTGTTCTACTAGCACCGTCGCTACCGTGGTTGCCTCTTGGTTGGGTATCGCATATGCCTCAGGCCATTTGCTGAAGTAATCCATTGCGACCAGAATGTATTTGTTCCCCTCTCAGACTCGGGAAACGGACCGGCGACATCGATGGCGATTCTCTCAAATGGGACGCCCACATTGTACTGCTGCATTCTGCTCCTTGGTCCGGGTCTTCGGGCCCTTACTGGCGGCACATGTGGCACATTTGCGGCACCAAGCTCTGACGTCTTCGAAGTAATTCACCCAGTAGTACCGCTCGCGAACTTTGTCTAGGGTTTTATTCATGCCAGGTGGCCTCCGGTAATTCCATCATGTACTTCGGTCAGGATGGCTGGTACCTTTTTCTTCGGAACTACCAGTTGGGACTTGGTTTCTCGTCCATCAGCGCTTTCCCAAACTCGCTTGAGCATTCCATTGTCTACTCTTAGAGAGTCCCACTGAGCCCATAACGATTTCAGCACGCCGGAGTATCTAGCTACCTCGTCCCATCGTGGCCTGGGTGCCCCTCTCATTTTGAGTGACAAGATTGGTTCGATGTCTGGATCAGCCATTTGGTCCTGGATGCACTGTTCCGTTGTCCAGTCTTCATTGGCCTGCACTCGAATCTGCCTGATGGAGATACCCTCTCGCTGTTCAGTCTTCAGACAATGCTTGCATTCCGCTCTACAGGGTCTTCTGGATAGGGCATCGGCATTATTGTGCAATCGGCCGGCACGGTGTTCCACCTTGAAGTCGTATTGCTGTAATTTCTCCATCCATCTGGCCAGTTGTCCTTCCGGTGTCTTCATGTCCAGCAGCCATTTGAGTGCGGCATGATCTGTTCGGATTAAGAAATGGCGACCATACAGGTATTTATGGAAATGGTCCACAGCCCTTATTATTGCAAGAAGTTCTTTTCTGGTGACGCAATAATTTCTTTCTGGCTTCGAGAATCCACGGCTGTAGTACTCGATCATCCTCTCTTCACCATCTTGCACCTGGGATAGGACGGCCCCCAAACCTGTGTTGCTGGCGTCGGTGTCTAAGATGAACTTGCCGGACTGTGTAGGAAAGGCTAGGATTGGGCTGGAACATAGTGCTGCCTTCAGTCGCCTGAATGATGTTTCGCAATCCTGATTCCAATGGAAGGTCTCTTTATCAGTGGTCTGCCGATGTAGGGGCGGCGATGGTGGCAAATCCCTCAACAAAACGCCGGTAGTATGAACATAGGCCCAAGAAGCTTCGGAGTTCATGTTTGTCTCTTGGAACTGGCCAATCGCGGATGGCTTCTATCTTGTCTTCGTTGGTGCGGATTCCTGACTCGGACACTACGTGGCCCAAAAACTCTACTTCTTTTTGAAACAAGGAACACTTCTTCGATTGAGTCTCAGGTTGGCGTTATTAATTCTGGAGAATACTTCGCCCAGGTTCTTCAGATGGTCGTCGAATGTCTGGCCCATGACTAGAATGTCGTCGAGGTATACTAAGCACGTCCTCCATGTTAACCCGCTCAGTACATACTCCATTAGCCTCTCAAATGTAGCGGGTGCATTACATAACCCAAAGGGCATGACCGTGAACTGAAACAGCCCTTTACTGGTGGAGAACGCTGTCTTCTCTCTGTCGTTTGCGTGCAGACCAACCTGCCAATATCCACTTTTTAGGTCTAGTGTGGAGAACCAACGGGAGCCTGCTAGTGTGGTCAAAGTGTCATCGATTCGGGGTAGTGGATAGCTGTCTTTCTTCGTGACGTCATTGAGCTTTCTGTAATCCACGCAAAATCGGGTGGTTCCATCCTTCTTTTTAACTAGCACGCCGGGAGCAGACCATGGACTGATGGATGGCTCAATAACTCCATTTTGTAACATGGACTCGATGTTTTCCTCGACTGCCTGTTGTTGCCCCAATGGTAGTCGTCTAGGTGGTATTCTGATGGGCTGAGCCTTTCGGTATCTATTCGATGCTGGATGATGTTGGTGCGACCGTGGTTCCATTTTTACTGTTAAAAATTTGCCAGTGTTTTGTGATAAATTGCTTGGCTTTTTTCTGGTTCTCTGGTGTCAAGTGTGTTAAGTGGTCAGCAAACTGTTGTAGGAACTCTTTATCGGGCCCTGTCTCCTTCACCGACGTCTGGTACTCTTCTTCGCAATTGATGATGGTCTCTACTGGCTCGAAACAAGCTATCTCTTGACCATTGGTAATTCTGATGTCGTTGTTGGACAAATTCAGGACTCTGATTGGTATATCTCGTCCGGTTTTAACTATAGCCCGTCCAACCAAGTAGTCATGAGCTGAGTGTACGGGCTCCACCATTCCAACGCAGCTCCCAGGATTGCTGTCTAGCTGCCCATGAATAATCTGTTCCGTTCGACCCGGAATTCTAGCTGAAGACTTTGCCACAATTTTTATGGGCGTGAATGATGTGTTGACGGCCGTGTCAATACAAATTCCTCATTCAGGAACCGAAGAACATCATATCTCGGGTCGAACATAAATCCATGCTGGCTAATTAGGTCCATTCCCAGTATAAAATCGTCCTCAATATTCGCTACCAGGACCCCATGCCGGATCATGTTGTCCCCTATCTGTAGCACGACATCTGCCTCACCCTGTATGAACTTGGACTCGCCGGTGACTGTTCTGAGCTGGATGTTATTGGTAACTGGCCGAATTTCTGATGCTCTCAAAACCCTGGACTTGGCAATGGACACAGCGGCGCCGGTATCAATGGTGATGGTAACTGCTCGCCCGTTGATGGTGCCTCTGATGACTAGGCTGCCGCTATCTCGGCAAAATCCCCGGATGGATAACGTTTGGGGGCTGGTGGAGGGACAGTCAGCATTCGCCCCCCTATGCTGACTGACTGACGGTCCCTGGACATGTGGCTGTTCTGTTGGTTACCCCTGGTGATCGTTCAGGTGGCCTCACTCGACAATTACGTTGGAAGTTCCTGTCCGTCCGCAGCCGTAACATGCCCCTCTGGTGCCAGTTCTTGGTGACCGGTCTAATATTTGTTCAGACCAGCCAGCAGCGCTTGAAATGGTGACTCTGACTCTTCCTGGTTGAAGGAAACTGCTCGGACCCTCGGCCTGGACATGTTCATGACGGCCTCTACTTCCAAAGCCCGAAGTAGAGCTTCATTACTCTTCTTGACGCCACTCAGTCTTAAATTTCTTTGAACTTCCACATCTCTGATGCCGTTTATGAAACTCTGTGTGGGCCAACTGGTCTTTCGTTTCCTCTGGCAGGTTCTGGATAGTGACAACTTAACCGTTTTTAATCTCTGCTTCGAATCTTGAAGGGCTTTTTTTTGCGTTTTCCCTGAGTTGGACTTGGTATACCTGGCTCAAGGATGATTGTCGTAACGTTTGTCTAGGATAGCGATGATCTTGTCGAAATTGCCTGTTCATCGACTGGAATGCTCTGGAGGAGTTCTAGGGCCGGACCTCTTAAGGACATACCAGAGATGTGGATTTTTCATTGATTATCCCATCCATTAGCTGTAGCCACGGCCTCAAATTGCTGTTTATACATGGGCCAAGATGAACTGCCGTCGAAATGTGGGTGGTTTACTAAAGGAACTTTGGTACTCACGGTGTTCTGGTATTTTCCTCGCTGTAAGTCCTGTTGCATTTTTTTAATTTCTGTTTCTAGTTTATTTTGGATGGCACAGATTTTATCTTGTACTTCAGTGTGTACTGTTTGCTTGATGGAACTGATTTGATCTTGAACTGTATCTTGAATTGAACTGATTTCAAATTTTACCTGGCTTTGGATGGAATCAAGATCATCTACTTTTGTTTCAAGAGTATCCACGGTATTTTTTATGGTCTTAATGTCATCATTTATCTCTTTTATATCTGACTCAACTATTTGCATTCTTTCATTAACTGTTTCATTAACTTGTCCTACTATTTGCATTAATTGTTCGAATTGCAGTTGTCTTTTCTGTTCAGTTTCGTGTCGATTTAATTCAATTTGATCTTGTTTTTGTTCAAATTTCGAGAACAATCCTTCAATTAAATTATGTTGTTTTTCTTCCATCGTGGAAACAAGATTTTCTAAATCTATTTTACGTTTTTCATCAATATTAGTGACAAGATTTCCTAATTCAACTTTAAGTTTATCATCAAAAGATTTCACAAACCTTTGTTGAATTTCTTCTTGATGTTGTTTCTCCTTCTTGTCACGTTTTTCTAGAATCTGTGCTATTTTTTCGTCTAGTCCCTCCGTAACCTGTTTGATCATTTTACTGGTAGTTTCGTCGGTTTTTTCCATACTTCGAGTTTCCATGAATCAAATTACGATTTTAACTGACTTAATCCTTCACTTCTAACACCAAATTGCAATATACTTCGTGGGTTAAATTTAAAAATTATAACAACTAGTATTCACTGTCACTTTTCTAGAACTTTATTTGCATTCAAACATCTGATTCAAATACAATAACAATCCCATATAAGCTAGTCGACGCGGTATCACTGCACTGCGATCGTGGCGTGCTTCTTTTATAATCCCCGTGGAATTCTCCAGTAGAAATCATCATCGCTCCTTCCGCTGCCGAGTCTTTTCGAGAATCGTATTTTTTATCGTAAAGCGTTTGTTGTCGTGCTGAAAGGACACAGGGTCGGCTTTGGGAAAATTTCGTAACAATATATATATATATATATATATATATATATATATATATATATATATGGTTGATGATTTATTCCGGTGTACATCCGTTCGTCTGTATTCGTTTGAAAAATCACTTGACGTTTCGCCAAAATCATATTTGGCTTTCTCAAAAGATACTAAGTAACTCTCTTGAGAAAGCCAAATATGATTTTGGCGAAACGTCAAGTGATTTTTCAAACGAATACAGACGAACGGATGTACACCAGAATAAATCATCAACCACATATTTCCATCCGTGAAACAGTATACACAAACATATATATATACTTAGTTTAACTAGTGTATATGATAAAGTTATATGCAAACAATTTATAGATAGATGGTAAAACATTTTATTTTGATACTTTTTTACAGCTTAAGGTAGTAATATTAACTATATACTACTACTTCTCATATTTTCTGAAAATTTAGATGTCGTTCTAGTGATAATTTGTACACTCTCATATATACCTCCCCTCTAACTCATGCATTATCAGCAACATATTTAAAATTTATTTTAACTTCAAGCACTTAGGCAACATATAGCATAAATATAATAAATTAATTATACTTGAAAGAATTCTGCTAATCTTTGTGTACAAAGATCATAATGTATCTCAACTTGTTTGGCAATATATTGGCTGTTTTCCAATTACCGCACAATTGCGCACAGTGCGGTACAGTGCTCAGCACTCAAAGTGTTCCAATTACAGCACTGGCTCGCACAAATAGGCACAAGAAATAACTGTGCGTTTGGGATGTTTTATTTAATTCCAATTAACGCCCGAAAATTGCGGCACAGAGCGCCACAAAAACACTTTGTGCTCTAGTAATTGGAAAACAGCTAGTATTTATTTTATATAGCACGGAACAAACATACGAAAAAAATATCGTTTTTGATACGTTTTCGATACTTGGTTTTTATATCGATATATCGAATAATATTATATCGTGTAAAAGTATCGATATATAGATACATCGATATTTTTCCGACATCCCTAGCTGCTAGCATCGATATATCGTCCGACATCCCTAGCTGCTCACAGATATTACGTAGGTCGCTTACAATAGTTAGTTAGTTAGTTGTAACTTGACCAGGCGGATCACAGATGCAGTTATAGGTCATATTTCATCGAGTCATTTCATTATTTTGATTATAATAGTTAGTTAGTTAGTTGTAACACTTTGAGATTGTCAGGGTCACCCAATTTCTAGCATAATCGTCATATTTTGTATTTCAAATAAAAGTATTTTCTTTAAAAACGGAGTTAGAGTTCACGAATCATATTTACTTTTTCATGTAGTCACCAAATTAACAGCGGCTGTTTTTTAGTGTTTGGATTTTGGAAAAGAGTCGCATTGATAATCAGGTTCACCCAATTTCTAGCATACTCGTATATTCTTAATATATACATTTTCAAATAGCGGCATTCTGATTTTTGTTCTTGTTTATTTTCATTAATTTGAATCATATTTACTTACTCTAACTTTCTTTATTTTTTGTAAAAAATAATGCGGCTGTTTTTTACAAACTTCGTTTGCATGTAGTAGCGATACCTTTGGCACATTTTTCTTTTATCGGTTATAGTTTTTTTGTTTTCCCTTATTTGTACGTAGCCATGTCGACAATCATATCTGGCAATTTCAGTTGGCGCATTGATTATTCTAGTATCCGAGGGAGTATAACAAATTTTTCATCTAGTATATGACAAGTGACTCTTCCGAACATCGCAATTTGACAATATTTATTTTTTAGTGAATATGAAATTTGTCTGATATATATATATATATATTTTTTTTTAAGTTTTCAAAAATGTATTAATCGTTTCAATTCACAAGTTCTAATAATGTTGGATCCCTGCCGGAACGAATGGTAATAAAAACGACCTTAGAGTTACATTAGGTACTTCGTACATACACACTAATCGTAGCTTTTAATGTCAATTATTTTCCAAGCGATAACTCTGCCGAAATTATATAAGACGCATTGAAAATAATTTGGCACAGCAAATTAAGGTTACTAGTATCCAAATTGATAGAATAATATGCAAAAAAATAAAGTTTGAAAAACTAAAAGTGCACACAAATGGTGCTCAACAGCGGTAGGAAGCCCACCACCTCGAATATATTTAAATGATTTTTAATAATAATAAAGTCAATGACAAAAATTATATTTTTTATATTGAATTATATTTTAAAATTATTAAGCATTTTGTAATTATATTGAGTAAGTGGATTTCTATCGTTGTTAATACTTGGGTGGCTGTGTCCTTTATTTTAAACTATAATGTTATATCATTTGTTTTATCCTGATGAAATATAGTTTTTAAGTTTTCGCGGGCACTAAATGTATTAGATTTCCGGGAAATCCGCGTAGTTGAATCTCTGCCGGGATCGATGGTAAAATGACGACGTTTCGGCAGAGTCACATCTGCCCTCTTCACAAGAAACTACGTTTATGCGAACCGACCTGAAGAGTGCAGATGTGACTCTGCCGAAACGTTGTCATTTAACCATGGATCCCGGCAGGGATCAGTTATCAACTACGCGGATGAATTCCCGGAAACCATCTAATATATATATATATATATATATATATATATATAATAACATTCCTATATATTTCTAATTTATTATAATAACTAAAAATCCGCAAAAGGAATAGATATGAATAATTTCGATTCTCTTCCATACATTGATAAACCAAATAAAAAGAATATTAAGCCAGGGTTTGAAAACTTTATAAATCAATGAAAATATAGCATTAAAAAGATTTAAATAAAAAACAAAGCAAACAAGAAAACTACGTTTTATAACCATTAACTTTTAATAGTACAAATTGTGGTTCAACTAAAATACAGACAAAACTATGTTACAAGAAAGAGCGATACAGGGATGTAGATTACATAAATTCGAATTACGTTTTTTTTATAACCATAGACATATAAAATGAAAAAACTGATTCTGTCATATTTTATATGATTTAAATACTTAAGAAGAAGTTTAATAACTATTTGCAATAATTTATTCTTTTATTTCGTATAGTTATAGATACAAATATAGTGCTGCATTTTGATTTAACAAGATTTAATCCGATTAAATAGGGTCTCTGTGCAGTTGAGCCTAGCCTTTCTCTAGAAATATTCATGTACCGTTCGATATCTTTCGGTTTAATTTTCGAGAGTATTCGACTCGACATATTCACGATGCACATATAAAAGGAATCGAGTTCGTGCATAGACTTCAGTGAATTTGCAGAAAGCGACAAATAGAAACAAAGCTCAAAGCGACAAACAAGTACTCAAAGCGGTTTAAGTCAAAGTGAATTATATTCGAAAAGTTATCAAGTGTTCAGTGCAAAGAATTTAACAAATAAACAAGCAAAATGGTGAAATCTCTAGCAGTTGGTATCGACTTGGGAACTACCTACTCCTGTGTTGGAGTTTGGCAGCACGGCAAAGTTGAAATCATCGCAAATGATCAAGGTAACAGAACAACACCTAGTTATGTTGCCTTCACCGATACAGAACGTCTCATCGGCGATGCAGCCAAAAATCAAGTAGCGATGAACCCCAGCAATACAGTATTCGACGCCAAAAGACTGATAGGCCGTAAATATGACGATCCCAAAATTCAACAAGATCTGAAACATTGGGCATTCAAAGTCACCAGTGATAATGGTAAACCCAAAATTCAGGTCGAATACAAAGGCGAAACCAAAACATTCACACCAGAAGAAATCAGCTCTATGGTATTAATAAAAATGAAAGAAACAGCAGAAGCATATTTGGGCACAACAGTAAAAGATGCAGTAGTAACAGTTCCAGCGTACTTCAATGACTCACAGAGGCAAGCCACCAAAGATGCCGGTGTCATAGCAGGTTTAAATGTCTTAAGGATAATAAATGAACCAACAGCCGCAGCACTAGCATATGGCCTAGATAAAAACTTAAAAGGCGAACGAAATGTACTCATCTTTGATCTTGGAGGTGGTACATTTGATGTTTCTATTTTAACAATAGATGAAGGGTCACTTTTTGAAGTACGATCTACAGCTGGTGACACTCATCTTGGTGGTGAAGATTTCGACAACAGACTGGTTAATCATCTAGCTGAAGAATTCAAGAGAAAATTCAGGAAAGATCTCAGAAGTAATCCAAGAGCACTGCGGAGGTTAAGGACAGCTGCCGAAAGAGCAAAACGAACACTGTCATCCAGCACAGAAGCAAATATTGAAATTGATGCTCTCTTTGAGGGCATTGACTTCTACACAAAAGTAAGTAGAGCAAGATTTGAAGAACTTTGCTCTGACTTATTCCGAGGAACGCTACATCCCGTCGAAAAAGCCCTTCAAGACGCTAAAATGGATAAAGGACAAATTCACGATGTCGTTTTAGTGGGAGGCTCCACCAGAATTCCCAAAATCCAACAGTTATTGCAGAACTTCTTTAATGGCAAGTCGCTCAACCTATCCATTAATCCAGATGAAGCTGTAGCCTATGGTGCAGCAGTCCAGGCAGCTGTACTCACTGGTGAAGGTGATTCAAAGATCCAAGATGTCTTACTAGTTGATGTTGCACCTTTATCACTGGGTATTGAAACAGCAGGTGGTGTAATGACAAAAATTATTGAAAGGAATTCCAGGATTCCATGCAAACAAACTCAGACATTTACCACCTATTCAGATAACCAACCAGCAGTTACCATCCAAGTATTTGAAGGCGAACGGGCTATGACCAAGGATAACAACCTCTTGGGGACATTTGATCTAACAGGCATTCCACCAGCACCTCGTGGTATACCCAAAATTGAAGTAACATTTGATCTTGATGCCAATGGTATCCTCAATGTATCAGCTAAAGACACCAGTTCTGGTAACAGTCGAAACATTACCATTAAAAATGATAAAGGAAGACTATCACAAAAAGATATTGATAGAATGGTGTCTGAGGCTGAGCAATACAAAGATGAAGATGAACGTCAACGACAAAGAATTTCAGCAAGAAATCAACTTGAAGGTTATATATTCCAACTGAAACAAGCTGTTCAAGATTGTGGAGATAAGTTGTCATCTGAAGATAAATCTACCATTGAACGAGAATGTGAAAATTGTCTAAAGTGGCTTGATAGCAACTCCTTAGCTGAGAAAGAAGAATTTGAAGATAAACAGAAAGAACTCACCCGAATTTGCAGTCCAATCATGGCTAAGCTCTATGGTGGTGGCCCACAAAACAACTCATTTGGTGGAGGAGCATCAGGAGGTATGCCAGGTAGCTGTGGACAACAAGCAGGAGGATTTGGTGGAAACCAAGCCGGACCAACAATTGAAGAAGTTGATTAATATTTCTTTTAATTACAATCATTGAAAACTCTGAAGAATTGTAACAGATTTTTGTTTAAATTAGTTTTTGTTAATTCAATAAAAATTATTTAAACAATACTTGTTTCATTATAATACTTTCGATACATTCAAAGTTAAAAGGATTCATTGTCAATTAAATTTTAACATTTATTTAACAATAACAATGTGTTAAAAGTATATTTGTTCAATTTATGAACACAGTATTCTTTTAAATTTTTGTTAAGTTCAACTAATGAAGTATAAATTTGATTTTAATGAATTCTTATATTTTATCTTGTTTTCACTTTTGGAGGAAAGTATATATTCTTGAACATCAAATAATACTTACTATAATTAATTTAAATATGAATTTATATCAACTATACAAAAAGTGCACAGGTGTGTAACATTTAATATACAGGGTGTCCCATAATTAATGGACAACATGATAACTGCAGTTAGAGGTGGTGAAAATCTCTATTGACAATGGCCTATATGATTTCTCTCGTATGCCATTTGGCTTGAAAAATGCACCTTCTACTTTTCAGAGGGCCATGGACAATATTCTTTTGGATATCTTGTGTACATGAATGGCATCATAGTCTATTCACCAACCATCTATGAGAATATGTCCCGTTTGACAGAAGTCTTTAAGCGTCTTAGACAGTCAAACTTAAAAATTTAACCTGACAAGTGTGATTTTCTCCGTTAGGAAGTCGCTTATCACCGAAGAAGGAGTGAAACCAAACCCTTCAAGGTTGAATGCATCCAGAATTTTCCTCAGCCCCAAACTCCTAAAGATGTTAAATCTTTTCTTGGTCTCGCCGGATATTACCGACCTTTTATCCCAAATTTCGCTAGGATCTCGAAACCTCTCACAAAACTCCTACAAAAAGATGTCAAATTCATCTTCGACGCAGACTCCAAGTATTCCTTCAATGAACTAAAGCAAGCACTTGTATCTGACACCATTTTGATCTACCCAAATTTCGAAAAACTATTCCTGTTCACTACTGATGCTAGTGCTTTTGCAATTGCAGCGGTTCTCTCACAAGGCCTGGTAGGAAAAGATCATATAGCATATATGCTTCCCGTACCCTCTGCGTTGCAGAAATTCGATACTCCACCATCGAACGGGAAATGCTAGCCATTGTTTTGTATATTTGAAAATATAGAACTTAATGTTTCGGTTATAAGCTTGTAAGGTTTGTCTTTGTTTATTGACAGCGACAAACATTAGGTATACATATATCTCTTTATCTATGCACATTAGATTTCCATCGAATTTTTTATTGGATTTTTTCCATCAATTTATTATTTTCCGAATATAATTGTGGCATTTCTACTATAAATTTTATAATTGTGGCATTTAAGTTTTTTGGAAATAAAACTATACCTGAAGGAAGATTAGTCTATGTATTTCAAAGGTTCCAAACGTTTCAGGGTCTATATCATTCTTAATACAATCATAACACAATTATTAATTACTAGCCGTTACCCGCAGTTTCACCCGCGTACGGAATGTTCAATCTTTCGCAAGAAAGAAATAAACTTATGAAACGTATGGATTATCCTAAATAAAAAAATGTTTTAACTTGTTTAAACCACCCTACTTAGCTATAAATTCACCAATCCCGAATATATTTCACCCAAACCAAGTATTTATGGGCGACCCTATATAACAATTTTATTCAACATTTTTTTAATCACCTTGAATAACTGTAACCCTACTTCACCCTATATTGCAACGATCCTGTATATGCTGCTGTTTATTTGTGAACCAATATAACTATTTGAACACCTGACTATAACTCTTCTCTACCCTGTATTTTAGCTATGCAACTGCTTAGGTCTACGCTGTATAACAATTATTTCTGATATTACCCTATATTTTAATCACCTTTTATATGCAGCTTTTTCTATCATTGTGTTAAACACAGTTTAATACTTGTTTATCCCCATATTTCAGATAATACAACTGTTCATGGTCTACCCTATATAACAATTATTTTTTAACTTTTTTAGATCTACCCTGACGGAAATACCGGTGGAACCCTTGGTATGTCACAGTTTTGCACCCTAACACCAAACTTTTATTTAAACACTCACCCAAACTGCAACTGCTTATTGGCCACCCTATATAACAATTTTATTCAAATTTTTTTAACTACTTTGTATAACTAAGTCTACTTCCATCTACATTAAAACCATCCTGTATACACTGCTGCCAATTTGTCAAACATTACAACTTACTTTTGAACCACCTTGTATAACCATAATTTTACTCTACAAAATATTTCAACCACCCTGTTGTGCATCTGCTTAGGGGCCATCAAATATAACATTTTTTAAACACTTAACTATAACGCTGGTCCACTCACTATCTTATATATGCAACTGCTTATGGACTATGCTATATAACTATTTCTGAACCACCCTTGAAAGTATAATTTGTCTCCACCCTGTATTTCAACCACCCCTTATTTGCAGCTTTTTCTAACATTGTTTGAATCACACTGTATGAACGATAATTTTACTTCGATCCATGTTTCAGATATTGCATATATGCAAACAGCTCATGTTCTATCCTACAAAAAAATATTATCAAACCTGTTTAACTATCCTACTCCACCCGCTATTTCAATCACCTTGCATATGCAACTACTTATCGGCCACCCAGTATAACATTTTTTGTACCACCCTGTTTAACTATTTATAAATCCATCAATGCCCAATATATTTCACCAAAACCGCAACTTGTATCTATTATAACTACCCTTTATATGCTACTGCTTATTGGTTAACCAATACAGCATTTTTAAAATAATTTACCATAACACTTCTCCACCCTATATTTCAACTATCCTATCTTTGCACCCTATTTTTCCTCATATTTTTTCAACGACATTATAAAGTATAATTTCTTTCCACACTTTATTTAAACCACCCTTCATTTACAAGTTTTTCTAACCTTGTTTGAATCACACTGTATAACTTATAACCTTACTGCGCCCCATGTTTCAGGTACTCCATATATTCAGCTACTATATAACAATTTTTTTCTAACACTTTTTACCTACCCTGTATAATTATAACTCTACACCATCCTATATTTCAATAACCTTTTACATGTAACTACGTATTTGCCACCCTGTATCCTTAGAATCCTACCCACCCTATATTTCAACCATCCGGTAAATGAAACAGCTTGTAGATTACTTATTTTTTAAATCCCACCTATATAGCTGTAATTATACTCCGCGACATATATATGCAACTTCTTGAGGATATAAAACAAGTTTTTAACCACAAGAAACTATAATTCCACTCCATTTTATATTTCAAACACCCTGTATAAACAACTGCTTCTAAAATTTCTTCAACCCATCTCATAACTAACATAATTCAAAGATCCTAACTGTTTTTTTATTTATCCAAAGTATATAAATATTCTACCTTTTTTCAATCACTTGGTATATGGAACTGTTTATGGCCCACTCAGTATAACTTTTTTAGACCACCTCGTATTACTAATTTCACTCTCAATATATATATATATATATATATATATATATATATATATATATATATATATGCAGCTGCTTATAGGACAGTAAATATAATTTTTTTCATTTTTTTTAAATCCATTTAATTCTACTCTAAGTTTCCTATATACAGAACACCCTGTAAAATTGCAGTCGTTATATCGCTTGATGACTTCAATCGGCACATTCCGAATTTTGCATAAAAGCTAAGCTGCTGCCAGTATCTAATATTTTGTGCGTGCGGTGGAACCAACTGAGTAATTGTACTATCCAACATGGTAGAAGTTTTTTCGCTATATCTACCGTTTCTGTCAATTTAGAGAGATAAAATTTCTACCAGATTTTAAGTCAAACTATAGGCTTTGCAACAAAAAAAGATTCAGCAAAATCAGTTCAGTAGTTCTTACGTGATGCCCGAACAAACAAACAAACAAACAGACAAATTACAATTTTATAATAGTATAGAAGACTTTAATTTGTTGTGTAACGGTATATTTTTCTATGTAGTTCTACAGCATAGAAATGCTATATCATTTTGAATTGTACTTTGTAGTGTTATTTGTATTGTAAAAATAATAGCTGATCTTGAATAGACAGGCATCATAGCAAAAACTGAAGCACCCTGCGAACGATTTGGAACTCCAAGCAACAAACGTTATAATGATCTGAGCATAATAAATACAAGTACATTTTTAAAGCCTGGAAGAACATTAACGGATCGTAATGAAACAAATCAACTACAACTATTTCGTAAATATAAAATTAATGTGAATTCCTTGTAACGTTTTTGAGGCACGAACATGGACTGGTGTTACAAAATTTTGGAATGTTTGGTTTCAAGATTCAATTTTAATCAATTAATCATGTTTTTCATAAAAATATACATTTCCCCAACTAAACCCCCCCCCCGGAAAAAAATTCTGGCTACCGCCTTGGATGGTATATAGGGGCGGGCGCATACGCTCGGTTTCCTGATCAGGAATTCAGATCCGGAATTCCGCGTGCTTAGCTCAAACCATTCGTTGTTTTGTATTAGGAATTTACACGGTCAGTTCGAATAGAGACTTATATTATAGTTAAATGTTATATTTGGGGGCCCCTAAGCAGATGCACAACAGGGTGGTTGAAATATTTTGTAGAGTAAAATTATAGTTATACAGGGTGGTTCAAAAGTAAGTTGTAATGTTTGACAAATTGGCAGCAGTGTATACAGGATGGTTTTAATGTAGATGGAAGTAGACTTAATTATACAAAGTAGTAAAAAAATGTTGAATAAAATTGTTATGTAGGGTGGCCAATAAGCAGTTGCAGTTTGGGTGAGTGTTTAAATAAAAGTTTGGTGTTAGGGTGCAAAACTGTGTTTATAAATTTGTGACTCACCAAGGGTTCCACCGGTATTTCCATCAGGGTAGATCTAAAAAAGTTAAAAAATAATTGTTATATAGGGTAGACCATGAACAGTTGTATTATCTGAAATATGGGGATAAGCAAGTATTAAACTGTGTTTAACACAATGATAGAAAAAGCTGCATATAAAAGGTGAATAAAATATAGGGTAATATCAGAAATAATTGTTATACAGCGTAGACCTAAGCAGTTGCATAGCTGAAATACAGGGTAGAGAAGAGTTATAGTCAGGTGTTCAAATAAAGTTATATTGGTTGACAAATAAACAGCAGCATATACAGGATGGTTGCAATATAGGGTGAAGTAGGGTTACAGTTATTCAAGGTGATTAAAAAAATGTTGAATAAAATTGTTATATAGGGTCGCCCATAAATACTTGGTTTGGGTGAAATATATTCGGGATTGGTGAATTTATAGTTAAGTAGGGTGGTTTAAACAAGTTAAAACATTTTTTTATTTAGGATAATCCATGCGTTTCATAAGTTATTTCTTTTTGCGAAAGATTGAACATTCCGTACGCGGGTGAAACCGCGGGTAACAGCTAGTAATTAATAAATGTGTTCTGTTTGCATTAAGAACGAAACATTAAGAGGTAGGAGATAATTCCATGGCATTATTTATATAATTTTGTAGGTAGATTACAACATTCTAAGTTATTTATTAATAACCATGCATAACAGACAAAAATTACGTATTTATCGTACCTGATCTTACCAATTATAAAAATGTCAATGCACCTCATGATATTCTATTAAAGGTTGGTTATGAAACTTTTTTTAAGCTGTTGGAGAAATACAAAGAGAGAAAGGGGGGGTAATGTACAAAGAAGAAAAATTGCTTTTCTATACTTTAAACCAACTGGCCCAGGTAAATAAATCACGCTATCAATACAAACCTTTCTCAAACTAAAAAAAAACTGTTCTTGTTACATTTCGGCCCCTTTCTTTTTTATATATTTTCCCTCAATCGCTTGAAAAAATACTGTCTCCATGTACCGTCATCTAAAAGAATGTCATGAGATGCCCTGAAATTTCTATAATTGATAATTCTTAGATCATTTACCATCTAGATATAGCCTGTCAAGCATAAAATCGTGGCAACGCTAGAAAGTGAGGGCAATAGAGACAGTAAGAGGCTATTTCACTTAGTGGGTGGAAGCAGCCAATGAACAACATGCTGAACGTATTTCATTGGTCCCAACTGAGTGAAATAGCTCCTCGACGTTCCTTGGACTTCCATCGTCTTGAAGTGGTTGATCTCACATTTCAATAGCTGTGTATCTGCTATCGTCATCAGGTATTTATATTAAACCCTTAACCGGTCATGCGTCGCCCGTCATGGTCATTGGATCTTATCTGGTCCAATCAGCGGCAGAGACCGAAGAAGAGCTCTCCAAATATTTTAAATTTGGACGCTGGGCTCGCTAATTATATTTTCGTTCGAGATTATATATGCTGTCTCTATAAATTTTCTTTTGTACCAGTGCTCTTCCTTGTGAAATGCTCTGGCCTGGTCCCAGTTGATATTATGGTGTTCCGTCCATGCGTGATTAGCTAGCCCAGACTTCGTTACCTCTGCCCTTTGAGTAGCTGTGCGGTGCTCCTTAATCTTGGTGTCCAGCGGTCGCTTTGCCTCTCCAATGTAAAGATTGCCACATTCACACGGTATGTTGTATATACAGTTCTTTGGTATTGCTGGTGCGTCGGGCCTTGTTTTTGTTATCATGCTCCTCAAGGTGTTGTTTGTTTTTGAAGATCATTCTGATTCCATAGCTGTGTGCAATTCTTTTAAGTTTCTCCGACAAGGCTTTAGTATACGTTAGTGTACGGTAATATTAGAGTTGCTACCGTGATGTCCTCTTCCTGCCTAGGTGGTTTGTCCAGCTCTTCAAACGCCTTGGTAATGATCGTTTCCGGATATCCATTCGCCAAAAGGTCTTCCCTAAGTTTCACTTGTTCTTCTTTGAGGGCTTCTGGTGTGATGCAGAGATTTTTGGCTCTATGGATTAGTGTTTTGATGATGCCAGTTTTCGTTGCTGTTGGCTGGTTGGAATTGTAGTGAAAGTATAATCTCGGTTAAGGGTATAATATTGTTAAGAAATTTACCCAAAGCCGACCCTGTTTTATTTCAGTACGACAACAATCGCTTTGAGATAAAAAATGGTTCTCGAAAAGACTCGGCACCTGTAGGAGTGATGATGATTTTTGCGAGAATTTTCTATGCTGGTTTTATAAAGGAAGCAGGCCACGATCGCGAGTTCAGTTGGTGGAGCGAAGAGCTTATATGTAAAATTGTTATTGTGATATTTGAATCAGCTGTTGTATATTCGATGTAAATAAAAGTTCTAGAAAAGTGAAAGTGAATATTAGTTTTATAATTTTAAATTGAACCCACGGACTATATTGCAATTTGGTGACCAGAAGTGAAGGATTAAGTGCAGTTAAAATCGTAATTTGATTTATGGAAACTCGTAGGATGGAACAAATGGACGAAACTACCAAAAAAATTGTCAAGCAGGTTACGGAGGGACTAGACGAAAAAATTGCACAGATTGTAGAAAAACATGACAAGAAGAAGAAACAACATCAAGAAGAAATTCAACAAAGGTTAGTAAAGTCTTTTGATGAAAAACGTAAAAAATAGAATTAGAAAATCTCGTCACTATGATGGAAGGATTATTCTCGAAATTTGTAGAAAAACAAGATCAACTTGAATTAAAACGACAAAATGAATTTCAATTATTAGAAGAAAAACGACACGAAACTGAAGAGAAAAGACAACTGCAATTTGAACAATTAATGCAAATAGTAGCACAAGTAAATGAAACAGTTAATGACAGAATGCAAATAGTTGAGTCAGACATAAAAGAAATAAATGATGACATTAAGACCATAAAAAATACGGTGGACACTCTTGAAACCAAAGTAGATGACCTCGATTCCATCCAAAGCCAGGTAAAGTTTGAAATTAGTTCTATTCAAAACACAGTTCAAGATAAAATCAGTGCCATCCAGAATAAGGTAGAAACAGAAATAAAAAAAATGCAACAGGACTTACAGCGAGGAAAATACCAGCACACCCTGAGTACCAAAGGTTCCGTTAGCAAACCACCCACATTTGATGGCAGCTCATCTCGGCCCATGTATAAACCGCAATTTGAAGCCGTGGCTACAGCTAATGGATGGGATAACCAAGAAAAATCCACGTCTCTGGTAATGTCGTTAAGAGGTCCGGCCCTAGAACGCCTCCAAAGCATTCCAGTCGATGAACAAGGCAATTTCGACAAGATCATCGCCATCCTAGACAAACGCTACGACAATCAATCCTTGAGCCAGGTATACCAAGCCCAACTGAGTGGAAAAACGCAAAAATCAGTTCACTTGTCCCACCCAGACCTGCCTGAGGAAACGAAAGACCAGTTTGCCACACAGAGTTTCATAAACGGCATCAGAGATGTGGAAGTACAACGAAATCTAAGACTAAGTGGCGTCAAGAAAAGTAATGAAGCTCTACTTCGGGCTTTGGAAGTAGAGGCCGTCATGAACATGTCCAAGCCGAGGGTCCGAGCAGTTTCCTTCAACCAAGAAGAGTCAGAGTCACCATTTCAAGCGCTGCTAGCTGGTCTGAATAAAATATTAGAACGGTCACAAAGAACTGGCACCAGAGGGGCATGTTACCGCTGCGGACGGACAGGGCACTTCCAACGTGACTGTCGAGTAAGGCTACCTGAACGATCACCGACCAGGGGTAACCAACAGAACAGCCACATGTCCAGGGACGGTCAGCCAGTCAGCATAAGGGGGCGAATGCTGACTGACCCTCCACCAGCCCCCAAAACGTTATCCATCCGGGGATTTTGCCGAGATAGCGGCAGTCTAGTCATCAGAGGCACCATCAATGGACGAGCAGTTACCATCACCATCGACACCGGCGCCGCTGTGTCCATTGCCAAGTCCAGGGTTCTGAGAGCATCAGAAATTCGGCCAGTTACCAATAACATCCAGCTCAGAACAGACACCGGCGAGTCCATGTCAATACAGGGTGAGGCAGATGTCGTACTACAGATAGGGGACAACAAGATCCGGCATAGGGTCCTGGTAGCGAATATTGAGGACGATTTTATACTGGGGATGGACCTAATTAGCCAGCATGGATTTATGTTCGACCCGAGATATGATGTTCTTCGGTTCCTAAATGAGGAATTTGTATTGACACGGCCCGTCAACAGTGCAGTCACCTCCATAAAAATAGTGGCAAAGTCTTCAGCTAGAATTCCCGGTCGAACGGAACAGATTATTCATGGGCAGCTGGACAGCAATCCTGGGAGCTGCGTTGGAATGGTGGAGCCCGTACACCCAGCTCATGACTACTTAGTTGGACGGGCTATAGTTAAAACCGGACGAGATATACCAATCAGAGTCCGGAATTTGTCCAACAATGACATCAGAATTGCCAATAGTCAAGAGATAGTTTGTTTCGAGCCAGTAGAGACCATCATCAATTGCGAAGAAGAGTACCAAACCTCGGTGAAGGAGACAGGGCCCAGTAAAGAATTCCTCCAACAGTTCGCTGACCACTTGACACACCTGACATCAGACGAACAGGATAAAGCCAAGCAGTTTATCACGAAGCACTGGCAAATTTTTAACAGTCAAGATGGAACCACAGGTCGTACCAACATCATCCAGCACCGAATAGATACCGGTAAGGCTCAACCCATCAGAATACCACCTAGGCGACTACCAATTGGGCAACAAGTGGCAGTCGAGGAAAACATCGAGTCCATGTTACAAAATGGAGTTATTGGGCCATCCATCAGCCCATGGTCTGCTCCCGTCGTGCTAGTTAAAAAGAGGGATAGAACCACCCGATTTTGTGTGGATTACAGAAAGGTGAATGACGTCACGAAGAAAGACATCTATCCACTACCCCGAATCGATGACACTTTGACCATACTAGCAGGTTCCCGTTGCTTCTCCACACTAGACCTAAAAAGTGGATATTGGCAGGTTGGTCTACATGCAAACGACAGAGAGAAGACAGCGTTCTCCACCAGTAAAGGGCTGTTTCAGTTCACGGTCATGCCCTTTGGGTTATGTAATGCACCCGCTACATTTGAGAGGCTAATGGAGTATGTACTGAGCGGGTTAACATGGAGGACGTGCTTAGTATACCTCGACGACATTCTAGTCATGGGCCAGACATTCGACGACCATCTGAAGAACCTGGGCGAAGTATTCTCCAGAATTAATAACGCCAACTTGAGACTCAATCCGAAGAAGTGTTCCTTGTTCCAAAAAGAAGTAGAGTTTTTGGGCCACGTAGTGTCCGAGTCAGGAATCCGCACCAACGAAGACAAGATAGAAGCCATCCGTGATTGGCCAGTCCCAAGAGACAAGCATGAACTCCGAAGCTTCTTGGGCCTTTGTTCATACTACCGGCGTTTTGATTGCGAAACATCATTCAGGCGACTGAAGGCAGCACTATGTTCCAGCCCAATCCTAGCCTTTCCTACACAGTCCGGCAAGTTCATCTTAGACACCGACGCCAGCAACACCGGTTTGGGGGCCGTCCTATCCCAGGTGCCATCTTGCACCTGGGATAGGTGAAGAGAGGGTGATCGAGTATTACAGCCGTGGATTCTCGAAACCGGAAAAAAAATTGCGTCACTATAAAAGAACTTCTTGCAATAATAACGGCTGTAGACCACTTCCACAAATACCTCTATGGTTGCCATTTCTTAATCCGAACAGATCATGCCGCACTCAAATGGCTGCTGGACATGAAGACACCGGAAGGACAACTGGCCAGATGGATGGAGAAATTACAGCAATACGACTTCAAGGTGGAACACCGTGCCGGCCGGTTGCACAATAATGCCGATGTCCTATCCAGAAGAGCCTGTAGAGCGGAATGCGGACATTGTCTGAAGACGGAACAACGAGAGGGTATCTCCATCAGGCAGATCCGAGTGCATGCCAATGAAGACTGGACAACGGAACAGTGCATCCAGTACCAAATGGCTGATCCAGATATCGAACCAATCTTGTCACTCATAACGAGAGGGGCACCCAGGCCACGATGGGACGAGGTAGCTAGATACTCAGGCGTGCTGAAATCGTTATAGGCTCAATGGGACTCTAAGAGTAGTAGTTCCGAAGAGAAAGGTACCAGCCATCCTCACCGAAGTACATGATGGGACTACCGGAGGCCACCTGGGCATGAATAAAACCCTTGACAAAGTTCGCCAGCGGTACTACTGGGTGAATTACTTCGAAGACGCCAGAGCTTGGTGCCGCAAATGTGTCATCTGTGCAGCCAGTGAGGGCCCGAAGACCCGGACCAAGGGCAGAATGCAGCGGTACAATGTAGGCGTCCCATTTGAAAGAATTGCCATCGATGTCGCCGGTTCGTTTCCTGAGTCTGAGAGGGGGAACAATTACATTCTGGTCGCAATGGATTACTTCAGCAAATGGCCTGAGGCATATGCGATACCCTACCAAGAGGCAACCACGGTAGCGACGGTGCTAGTAGAACAACTATTCAGCAGGTTTGGCGTCCCGATGGAATTACATTCAGAGCAGGGGCGTAACTTCTCGAATGCATTCCAGAAGGTCTGCATGATGTTGGAGATCAGGAAAACGAGAACAACACCATTACACCCACAGTCAGACGGAATGGTGGAAAGATTCAACAGGAACTTGGAACAACACTTATCCAAGGTCGTCAGCAATAACCAGCGTGATTGGGATGAGCATATTCCCCTATTCCTGTTGGCATATCGCTCTGCCGTACATAATAGTACAGGCCTGACCCCAGTCAGGGTCCTATTCGGAAAGGAGCTGCGATTACCCTGCTATTTGGCATTTGGCTCCCCCGAAGAACCTCCCCAAGACATCGACGATTATGCCGACCAGCTCCGACATAACATGCTGGCAATACACAAATTAGCCCGAACGCAGATGTTGGCCACCAGTGACCGGATGAAGACGCGATACGACCTCAAGGCCAATTCAGTCGGGTTCCAGGAGAGGGACAAAGTCTGGCTGTACAACCCCCAACGGAGCAAGGGTAAATCCCCAAAGCTTACACCCTCCTGGGATGGTCCATACGAGGTGGTCGAGAGGCTTAATGACGTCGTCTACCGGATCCGTCGAAACCCCAAGGCTAAATTGAAGGTGGTTCATTTAGATCGACTCGCTCCCTACCATGGAGGGGATGTTTCTGATCGGACGATCAGAATTAAACGGGGGGCAGTGTTACGAAATTTACCCAAAGCCGACCCTGTTTCATTTCAGTACAACAATCGTTTTGAGATAAAAAATGGTTCTCGAAAAGACTCGGCACCTGTAGGAGTGATGAGGATTTTTGCGAGAATTTTCTATGCTGGTTTTATAAAGGAACCAGGCCACGATCGCGAGTTCAGTTGATGGAGCGAAGAGCTTATATGTAAAATTGTTATTGTGATATTTGAATCAGCTGTTGTATATTCGATGTAAATAAGAGTTCTAGAAAAGTGAAAGTGAATATTAGTTTTATAATTTTAAATTGAATCCACGGAAATTATATTGCAATATAAATACGAGGGATAATCTGAATTTCCTATCATTCACCTGATGACGATGGCAGATACACAGCTATTGAAACGTTGTGAGATCAACCACTTTAAGACGATGGAAGTCCAAGGAAACTTCGAGGAACGAGTTACATTGTCTACCAACTGCCTGTCTGTCATGCACATAATCGTGGCAACGCTAGAAAGAGAGGTCAATAGAGAAATGATAAAGTTTTATGTTTACTTAGTAAACCTACATAAAACATCCCAAAGGCACAGTTATTTCTTGTGCTCATTTGTGCGAGCCAGTGCTGTAATTGGAACACTCAGTGCGCTAATTGGAAAACAGCCCCTGTTTTCCAATTAGCGCACAATTGAGCACAGTGCTAGCACTGAATGTTCCAATTACAGCACTAGCTCGCACAAATGAGCACAACAAATAACTGTGCCTTTGAGATGTTTTATGTAGATTTACCAAGTAAACATAAAACTTTATCATAAAACATGAAGTATGTTCCAAATAACGCCCGAAAATTACCGTACAGGGCGACACAAAAACACTTTGAGTTCTAATAATTGGAAAACAGCCCTTACTGAATTATTCTGTAAATAATTTACGTACACATAAACGTGAATTGATAACCTATGAGTAATACACTTTTAACCTTATGGTGATCAGTGTACTCTACCGGTTGGTTTTAAAACAACCATGTTCCAATTAACGTCCTAAAAATTGCCGCACTGGGCGGCACAAAATCACTTGTGCTCTGCTAACTGGAAAACAGCCAGCGTATATCTAGGAGGTACATGATCTAAGCCAAGAAGGTTGTCCTATGTCCTACATCACTTTTATTGTATGATCTGTGATCACTTTATTGCATGACCTGTGGTCCTGTACTGCACAAAACATTCACCTAATGTGCCTAATGTTTTGTGCTGTATTGTTTAAAAATTTGTGGCGGAAAGCGGAAAATTGTATTTTATTGCATCGGAATTTATATATACAGATTAAGTGTTCTACAATATAATTCTGGATTTTTATTTTTGAATACATATATTTTAATATGAGCGTTTCAAGTGAGGCTCCAACAAATACAATTGAAGATGATCTTAATGAGTGTGGGCCCCAACCAATAACCAAACTCGAGGTTAGTGTGCTTTTATCAAATAGTTTCCAATATACTGTTTCTAATTTTTAGGGAAATGGGATAACAACTGGAGATATAAAAAAGCTTCAAGAAGCTGGGTTTAATACTATTGAATCAGTGTCATTTGCCCCCAAAAAACATTTGTTAACTATCAAAGGTATTTCAGAAGCAAAAGCTGAGAAGATCTTAGCAGAAGCATCCAAAATTGTACCTATGGGGTTCACTACAGCCACAGAATTTCATCAGAAAAGATCTGAAATTATTCAGCTTACAACTGGTTCAAAAGAATTAGATAAATTATTGGGTGGTGGAATTGAAACTGGATCAATTACAGAAATATTTGGAGAATTTAGGACAGGAAAAACTCAGTTGTGCCATACTTTAGCTGTAACATGCCAAGTAAGTCAAGTGTATTGCCACATTAAGTTTTTGATTTATATAGAATTTAAGTGTAGTTAATTTTTTTTGTCACTTGTCATTGTTATGTTACAAAACTATTCAATGTTTTGGAAATAGCTTTATTAATAACTAGTTAGCTGTGGTGGATGCTGGAGACCAGACCAAAATTATATTTGTAAACATATGAATTGTTTTAATGTTTAATTATATGCTGCTAATATAGGACTCCTAGAAATTAGTCATCTGCAGTAAAAACTAATTCACAAAATAAACCAACATTAGGCAAAAACTAATTCTCTACAACACACAAGTAAGGATAAAAAATTGAAAATTTATTCTGTTTGAAAAAGATATTGTATGTTTGCAAGACTGGATCCCTCCATGTAAGATTGAGACCAATTTGATAGTATAAAACTCCGTCATAAAGTAAGAGTGGAGTCAGTAGGTACTGCAAGGAACTGACACCACTGTGGGCAAAGAGGGCATTTCTAATGTGATTGCAGATTGCTCAGTTCATATTCAGCTAATTGTGGACTCTCTAGAAGTAAATAGATAAATAATCTAGAGATAATTGTAGTCATTTTTGGTATCAAAATGATTTTTGTCAGTGGCATAACTATACCATCAGGGGCCTGTGAGAAATTCTTTTGATGGGGCCCTGGGCCCTATCAGTAAAAATTGCACATTGTACTTAGTTTAATTTTAATAAACCACTTAAGTAGTTACCCAACACTAATAACAATTTTATTTTCAAAAGCAATGGATTATACATTGGCAATGAAATAACAATTTACTTTAAATAATATATTTATTAAGAAAAATCTTTTTTCTATGCTTTCTATTCTGCAAAAGTATCTATAACCTTTTCAAAGTTTATTTAAAGACTGGGCCATGGAATTTTCAATAGACAAGATAGACAAGTTATACAACCTGTCTTGTCCCATATAATTTCTTAAATAGGTTTTTAATAATTTTAGTTTGGAAAATGATCGTTCAGTACTGGTTGTAGTCAAGGGAATTGTAACAATTAACTTTAATGTAATACATACTTCAGGAAACCTGTAGGTTATAAAATGTATCTTTATTATTAATAAATCAGCAAGGTCTCCAGTACAAGAAAACTTTTCAACAAATTCTAGAGCTTCTTTTAATAGATCAGTGTCATTTAAAATTTACAAAGTCATTCATCTGAAGGATACATGATTTTAGTCAATTAATAATGAGGTGCAATACTACAATATGTTCACTCTGAAGAAACTTTCTGGATCTTGGAAATGCTCATCTGTGCAAAGTTCCTCAAAATGGTGTTTTACCTCCCTCTGACAAGTTTTAGAAAATCCAGGGGTGATGGACCATTTTTCTTTTTTTATCATGGACTCTTGCTCTTCATCAAGTGTTCTGTGTAGCCGCCATTGTTGATAAGTAAGAAAATAATCCAGATGAATTTTCGATGTCGCGTGTCTTTCTATGGCGTCTACAATATGTTTCCAGTCATCACACCTTTCCATCCAAACATTTTGTATTTTTTTTTAGATGTCCATTTGCAAATAACCAACATGGTTCACAATACACCTTCTGAAGTATTAAAGATTAGGATAGCCATGTACATTCAAGTTTCATGCCAGACTTGTAAACAATATCTTAATGTTTTTTTTTAGAAAAGATCTATTGTCACTATCTTTTAGGAAAGGGCCCTTAGGTTTACAATGTCCGTTTTTAATAATGAACATTTTCACTTGATCAGTCAGCTTTTTAAAATTACCTTTAACAGTAACATATGGCAAAGATACAATATTGTTCATACTAAAATATGATTTAGTTTTTTTTTACTAGTGTCTTGTGACTGTTCTGGATAGATACTGGTGCCGGGTGCTGCATCTGAGAATTCTGGTATACTTTTAGTAAGGTCCACCTGCGCTGCCAACATACTGTGACAAAAAATGTAGAAACGAATGAATGCATTCTAAAATTGATCAATATCTTTTTGTTTAGGATATGTAAAAATCCTTAATGATTAACTTTAATTTGTATTATGGTCTTTAGTTGTCTTACTTTAATGGATTTTAAGCAGAAAAAAAATTAAAAAGTATATTTTTTAAGTAAAATAAAATATATATAACTCAGGTACAATGTTAAAAAAACATTTCTGAGCTCGCGGCCTCTTGGACCGGAGCCCTCTTGGGTCGGATGCCCATGGCATTTTGCCTGCCTTGCCACCCTGCAGTTACGCCACTGCTTTTTGTATAGACCTGTAAAAATAAAATTAATTAAATATTTGTGTATTTGAAAAGAAAGGCAAGAAGCTGGAAAGACTAAAATTCTGGACTGGTCATATTTAGATTAAAATGAAGAAATATATATAATAAATAGCAAGGATAATAGTAGATCCAAGGATTTTAGGAGGGCACTAGAATGCATCAAAGTATATTGATGAATCAAAATCCCAATTTCTGGGGGCACCAGAAAAATAGATCGTGTATATATGTGTGTATACATAAACTTGATGCTTGATGGTCTGGGAGCACATGCCCCTAGAGCCTCCCCCCTTGAGCCGCCAATGTCTAATGGCAGTATTTGTGAGAAAAAATGTAGTATGGAAAGGTTAGGAATTAATGTCAGTTTTGTAAATGTGGCTAAGGATGAAAAAATAAACTGTTATGTTAGAGATTAGAGATATGGTAGAAGTAAGTGGGAGAATGAAAATTTGTAGTGTGAAATTTGGTAACAAAGACAGGTAATAAAGACATCACAAGGAAGGAAAATGATTATTAAGGGCTCTTGTTAGGAGTGAAAGAAAGTGAGACCAGAAGAAACAGTCATAATAGCATTAGGAATTTAAAGGGGTACACAAAAAATATGTGTGATTTAATTTTGATAATAACAGAACACTCACATAATGCAGTCATTGAAGCATTATGCCTTCTAAATTTTTTACTAGTAATCGATTTACACGAAATTTTAGAATTAGGCTCATCTAACCTCTAACTTCAGAAGTGATATTGACCCGAACTCCGCTTTCACCTTGGGGTGTAAATTTTTTTTGCAAAATAATATCGGATATCGATAGAAGACCTAATTTTAAGCAAAAAATGTTCTATAAAGCTTTTCCAAAAACCCAATACTTTTCAAGTTATTGGCAATTAAAAATGCGGAATTTTTTCACGTTTTTCAGTGTTTTTTTACAAATATCTCCAAAAATATGCATTTTTATTATAATAAATAATAATAAATTTTATGATGAACAAAATTGTAGCAGGTAAAAAACTGAACAAGCCGGTTTATTACAAAGTGTTCTAAGTGCAATATTAAGTGAGATATTAAAGATTTATTTTGTCTGAAATTTAATCGATGTATTCAATGCCATCTAGCGGCGTGCGGATACATTTTATGCATTCTAATGAAAAATGATTTTATAGTGCTTGAAACAAGCTTTAAAATGAGCACGTAAAATGAGTGAGCTGTAATGCAAATAAGAGGAACATCTAATGTTTTTTTTAAATCAATGGGTTTTATAAGTGCCAATTAAAATTAATCGAATTCCGTCTAGAATTAACTGTAATTTAAAGAGTTTGATGGATTCTAGCAGTTTGGCTGCTTTAGGACACATATTTTTCAAAAAATCACGATTTTAAGAAAACGAATTTTTTCGAATTTTTAAAAAACCGCCTTCTATTCATAATATCTGAAAAATAATGAAATATACGTAAAAAGTATAATGATGAAAAATGTAGGTCTTTTTTTTTGATTTTGGTTTGTTTTATTTTTCTGTCACATAAAAATTGACAGAGATATGATTGTTTAAAGAGCGCGCGGCAGCGCCATCACAGTCTCTCTCGAGCCCTTTCACCCTTCACAGTTTCAAAATAAAAGGTTTTTCACTATATATTGTAATGAAAAAAAGTGGTAGCTCTATTAATTACCTTTAAAATAGTTTTTTATAAGTTGTGATAGCTTCAAGATTAAAGGAGTTATGGTCCAAAAACTAATCGTATTTTTTTCTACTTAGTAAACTGAAAATTTTGGAACATGAATATTTGGAGCAAAGTGAAAGTACACAGTAATATAGACCCAAAACTATTCTCTTGTATATATATATACATATATGGCATATATATTTTAGAAACATAGGGATGAATACAAACCAAGATTTATATATGTATGTATATATTACACATTTGAATGAATGTATATTGCTCGATCGGTCGACCACGAATAAGCCAGGTGATCTGCTGTGCGTGCTCCGTTTTATTAAAGCAACAACGAAAAACAGTGGCGCAAAATTATCAGCCTTAGTTCCAACAGTTGATGCCATAGATGAGCATATTAAGAGGGCTTATCTACAAACAAAAATTTTGCTTGGAAACAAAAACATTCAACCAACTGATTGAGGGTGGGTCAGTTATGAAGGGCTATTGAATCCAATAAAAACTACTGATCCATCTGCACCGCAAGAGTTACTCAAAATGATTGTTTGCAACTGCAAAAAAGGTTGCGGACCCACTTGTGGATGCCGAAGAGTCGAGCTGTTTTGCAATGTAACTTGTGGAACATGCGGTGAAGATTACTGCCACAATAGCCATCCAATTGATCCGGGAGAAGATCTTGACGACAGCAGATCAGACGACTCTGATGTTGAGTCATAAATAATTATTTTTATTGACAATAATTTTTTATATATTTTAATGCTCTTTGTTTGTAATGTCATTTTTATGTATTGTAATGCTAAATCCTTTATAATTAATTACTAATTTGATTTAGTGCATTTACAGATAATTCAGAAGTTTATATTTTATTTTCTATTAAAAAGTGTGATTTTTAGTGTTCCGTATATACAATATACGGATACCCTTATAATATCACCCCGGATTTCTACCTGTCACATGGACGGAAGAGCTTGAAATTTGGCACCAACGTATAGTTTGGTGACCCGATCAGGACTACATATCCTAAAAGAAGAAATTTTGATTTTAGGGGTATTTTTGGGGGAAAAACTAAAAAAATCGACCGTTCCCCCCCTGATCTCCGAAACTACTGAGCTTAAAATTTGGAGAAAAATAGGAAATATAGAACGTTGCCCGAACTTTACAGGAAAAATAAGGAGAAACCATTAATATTAATTTTAGGGGGGAAATTATAGAAATAAATAAAAATTAAAAAAATATTTTTTAATTACAGAATTAAATGGAAAATAAAAAATTAAAATTATTTCTAACGCATCGTGTTATATATCAAATGAAAGGGCTCATTATGACGCAAAACAAATATATTTTTTCCATATTTTTAAAATAAATTAATTAAAAGATATTAACAAAAATTAAAAAAAAATACCTATCCCCCTTTTTCTCCGAAACCATGAGCTGTATCAAAAAATAGAGGTATAGCCCCTCACCTGAACTTTAAATAAGGAGAAACCCCTAATTATAGAATTAAATGGAAAATAAAAAAATATTATTTCTAACCGATCAAGTAATATATCAAATCAAAGGGCTCATTATGAAGAATACTAATATATTTTTTACATTTTATTTTTAAATAAATATTTTAAAATATATTAAAAAATATTTTTAAAAAATTACCCATTCCCCCCTTTATTCCCCAAACTATAAGACCTAAATTTTTTTGTTTACAGGAAAAATACGAAGAAATCCCTAATATTAATATTGGGGGCCAAATTATAGAATTAAACGGAAAATAAAAAAATATTTTTTAACGCATCATGCAATACATCAAATGAAAGGGTTTATTATGAGAAATACAAATATATATTTTTCATATTTTTAAAATTAATTGTTTACAAGATATTAACATAAATTCTCATTTTTCGCTTTATTTCTGAAACCATACTAGGTAAAATTTTAAAAATAATTAGGGGTACTGGGGCTTACTTGAAGTTTATAAGAAAAATCTATATATAAATAGGCTAAGACAAAACGATTAGGTACCATTTTCTCCTCTGTTTCTCAACCAATTTTCTTCATTTTTGTTTTGTTTAGTAGCTACTGACGACCTTCAGTGCAGAATGCTAATCTTAATTTATAATATTGGTTCATTCATTAAATAAAATATAATAAAAATTCATTATTTACGTCAATAATGTCAATGCCAAACAAATGAATGTGCCGCGTGCCGCTGCCGCCAGACTCAAACCATTGAGTAATTATATATAGACAGACCAATGCTGTTATATACTTAGAGCATGTACTTCTGGAGGTGGCATGCAAGCGTTGTTATTGTTTAGTGGGTAAAGTAATCGTTGAATATCAAAATTATACAGGGCGATTCCAGATATGTTAGAAATAATTTTTTTAATGGGTGGCACATAAGCAGTTGCATATTTAGGGTGTTCAAAATATAGAGTAGAGTGCAATTATAACTAATAAAATAATTATATAGGGAAGCCCATTAGCGGTTGAATTTACAGGGTTCTTGGAACAGAAGGTGCAGTAAAATTACAGTTATACAGGGTGGTGCAAAAAATGTTACACATAGATGCATATACAGGGTGGCGGAAATGGAAATGCAACATTTCGTAACCCATAAGCAGTTGTATATATAGTTAAGATGAAATATAGGGTAAGAGGAATTATAGATATACAGGATGGTGATAAAAAATGTTAGAATAGGAATTGATTTATAGAGTAGACCACGAAGAGTTCCATATATATAATGATTGAAATATAGGTCGGAGTAGAATTATAGTTACAGAAGATAATTAAAAATTTCATAAACAAAAAGAGTAAATATGGTGGGTCATAGGCAGTGGCATATACAGAATGTTTTAACCGGTGGTTGAAAAATGTTAAAAAATATTATGTGTGGTCTATAAGCAGTTGCATATACAGGGTGGTGGAAATATATAATGAGATGGAATTATTATAATGAGGATTTTGATAAATGTTAGAGAATTGAGTGCAATTATAGCTATACAGGGGTGTTAGAAAAAATAAATATGTAGGGTAGCCCATTAGCAGTTGAATTGTTGTCATATTAAATTAAGAATTACGAATTTGAACACAAATAAAGTTCTATGAATTATATCTGAAAAAAACTTGAATTTCGTTACTTATTTGTAGAAGCGAGATGTAAGACCGACATCTAGGATTTTCGAGGAAACTATCACACAGAGGTTCCGAATCTGGATCCGTTCTGTGTAATTGCTGTTCTCCCTAAAGTCCTAGGATAAAATGTCACGATAAAATTTTCATGTTACTTAACCTGCCAGAGATATTGACACAATTGGTCGAATTTCGACCACTGGGCGACAGCTAGTTATTAGAAAACCCCCATAGTAATTTTAGGGTCAAATTATACAATTAAATGATAAATAAAAATTCAATTTTCAAACGCATCATATCCGATAAAATTATGTGAATTACAAATGTATCATATTTTTAAATCATTTGTTTAAAAGATATTAACAAAAATATTAAACATCGACTTAATTCCCACTTTAGAAACTACTCTATTTAAATTTTGAAAAATATATTTTATTTAATTTTTAAATAATTTGAATAACAGATTTAATAATTTATAATTTAAAACTTGACCTATTTTGCCCTATATCTTCCAATCTACAGAGCCTCAAAATTCAGACAGTAGATTATAAAAGGCTTCCCTGACAGTTTATTAGTAAAATAAAACTTTAATATTAATTTTTGCGGGCCAAATTAGAAAATTAAATACATATGTATTCTTATAAAAATCAAGCGAATCCTGAAGCAGATAAAATAAAAAGTTTATGTTTGGAAAATGAAAGTGTATATTTTTTATAAATTTAAAACGCTTCCTTTAAAAGATATTAGGGTAAATATAAGAAAATGCACTCATTCCCTGCTTGTCTGAAACTGGAATATTAGAATCTTAAAGGTGGTACGGAACCCTTAGTATGCGAGTCCAACTCGCACTTGACCAAATTATTTATTCTATAATCAAATTAATTGTAATTGTATAAGTTTATATTTTCAACGTTTTACTTCAGGGGTAGTTTCAAGGGTTGAAAAGCTTAAACATATGAAAGTCCTTTTAGAGAACGTGGAACAGCCTTTAAATTCTTTTCAGTTTGTAAAAAAATATTTTCATTCAATTTTTTTGAGGGGTTGTTTTTAAGGGTTGAAAAGGGGTTAAATCATGACAAATAAGGTAGGTAACGTAAAACAATATTTACTCTATATTTAAATCTTTCTAAGTTATTTTTTTTAATTTAGGGGTCGTTTGCAGCGGTTGTAATGTTTTTAGGGGTTAAAAATGAGTTAAACATGAGGTAATTGTGTTAGTGAATACTTCAGGATGGCACTCCTTTATATTATTCACGTTTTCAAGCTATAAAAAGTCTCAATTTTAATTTTTTCATTTCATTTTTACCCCTTAAAAATAAAAAGCGGAGCTCGGGTCAGTGTCATTTTTGAAGTTAAGGGTAAGATAAGCCGAATTCCAAAATTTCATGCAAATCGGTTACTAGTAAAATATTTAGAAGGTAAAACCCTATGTTTCGCTTCAATGACTGCACTAACAAGATATTGTTGAATTTCATATATTCTTAAACAAATTCAGACTGTGATAAGTGATTGAAGAATTGCTAATAATTTGAAAAGCCTTAAAAGAATAAATAGAAAACACTTGGAATAGAATTATTTTTAAGGATGAACAACAGGGTCAATACTGTATAGAAATTGTAATAACAAGAGTGAATTAGATGATCATTTTGCTTTAATTTGAGCAAACAAATATTTCCCATAATTATTATAATATGTGATATTTAGTTTAGTTTATTTATCAGTTAGCGGATAATGGTAAAATCATTCAATAAAAATATCTTCTATTATTACACACGACTCAAAGCTTCAGTCTCATTCTGACTTGGTTGTCTTTCTAATTACTTTGAGAATATTGATAACAGCTTTACTAATTTTAACAAATAGACTCTTGTAAATACTTGATATGGTATTTTAATGGGATCCAGTCACAAAGAAATAAGTAAAAATACCAATGGATGCCTTTGATATGTCTTATATCAGAACGGCAGTGTACATATTAAATTGGATATACCTATGTAGTCCACAATAGATTTCATCTGTCACCTATTCCTGACATTATAATACTTACTAATGTTTGACTGCTCTTCTCCACTCTCAGTAATCAATTTAGAATTTTAATCAAAAAAATTAAAACAAAATAAAGGATATTATGATTATGTTAACAAAACAATGACTATCCAGAAACTGTAATAAAAACGTACATTGTGAAGGGCTGGATGCAACAATACAGAATATTGGAAAGAGAGGGAAGTTTAAGATAACATAGATACAGTAAAGAGTATTGGTAGTGCTGGTGATACTGTGATAAAGGTTAAAATACAAACCAGAAGATAGAATATAAGAAATTGAATATATTATTACGAGAATTCATCCGATAGCTGGTGCAATCGGCCATCAACCAATTCGTGGAAGGGACATTATTCCGATACTTCTGGGAATTCGAAATGTTTTGTCTAAATAGGCCGACCGCTGCCGTTACTGGGAATTCCCTTGAAGCTTCCAGAACACATGAAAGAAGTTTCCCGATAGTTCGTTGACTTGCCAGAATAATTCCGAGAGAAATATATAAATACGGACAGCTGGCGATGGGATTCATTCAGTATTCGACGGTCGTATTGTTAAGTTAAGAAATTGTAATAGTTGAAAGTGACGGAGTTAAAAAAAGAACTGGAGCAAAGGGACTTAGAAATTAGTGGCAAGAAAAGTGAATTAATACAACGGCTACGAGATGCCCTAATAGATGAATGTAATAATCCCTATACTTATTTGTTTAAAGTTTCTGGCAATGGGGACATAAGTATGCTACTTAAAAAATGGAAGAAAATTCTAAAGCGTTAGAAGACAAATTGCTCGAAAATTCTAAAAAGGCCAATGTAAAGGGACCGTCCTCGACCTGTAACCAAAAAGCCCCAACTACCAACGCATATGTCGCTTTCTACGCAACCACGTTAACAGTGTCTTTATGATGGCCTTATTAACAAGCCACAATGTTCAATGTTGCTGGATAGTGGTGCGACTAAAACAGTCATAAGGCCTAACTTTGTTTTAGATGAGACCATGATAAAACCAACAAAGTGGCAATTGCGAACAGCGACAGGAGAAGCAGCTAAGGTCCATGGTGAAATAGATGTTGAAATGGTCTTGGGAAATACAGCATTCCAACATGGGGCATTAGTGGCTGACATCGAAGAATTCCAGTTAAACTTTAAAGATGGAATTCTGCGACTGAATTACGAAGAAGTGGTGCTTCATGGGAAAGACGACATAGTGCTTCAAGCAGTCTTGGCAGAGGATGTGTTCCAGAAGGAGCAGTTATGTTTGATCCCGAACTTAACGACGGAAATGCATTGGGAATGACCCTGTTTCGTGCCAAGGAGATTGTGCCCGGAAGACTAATGAACTTAACAATTACTCGGTTGCGTTAAAGAAGGGAATAACTTTGGGCCATTGTTTAACAGTTTCTATGTAGTCAGAAGCACACAGTATGCAGAAATACCACCAGGTAAACTATCTAAAGAGCTGAAAAAACTCATAACAGATTCCTCTAGGAAGTTAAAACCAATCCAGAAAGCAAAATTGAGGGACATCGTTAGAAGCTATCAGGATATCTTCGACGTAGGGAAAGGAAAAAGAGGGCGAACTGATCTAGTGAAACATAAAACCATCCAATAGCCCTAGGGCTTCTCCAGTTGTCTTGGTTAAAAAGAAAGACGGTTCGACTCGATTTTGCGTGGACTATCGGCAACTAAATCACACAACGAAGAAAGATAGCTATACCCTACCAAGAATAGACGATACCCTAGATACATTGGCTGGATCGAAGATGTTTTCCACCCTGGAAGACCGAGAAAAGACTGCTTTTACCATCGGCTCGGGACTTTACCAATTCACGGTAATGCCATTTGGGTTGTGTAATGCTCCAGCGACTTTTGAAAGATTGATGGAAACAGTGTTAAAAGGGCTTTCATGGAAAACATGCCTGGTGTATCTCGACGACATTATCGTCGTTGGAAAATCGTTGAAGACCACGTAAGGAACCTGGAGGAGGTATTTCGCCGACTTCGAAGTTCCGGACTAAAGTTAAGCCTGACGAAGTGTCAGCTCTTCCAAGAAGAGGTGCAATATCTTGGACATGTAGTTTCCTCCCAGGGAGTAGCCGTGGACAAACAGAAAATCAAAGCCGTCCAGTAATGGCCGATACCTAAAGATATCCACCAGTTAAGAAGTTTCCTGGGGTTATGCACGTACTATCGTCGGTACGTAGCCGGATTTGCCAACATCGCCAAGCCCGTGAATAGATTCACAGAGGGGAAGGTGCAGTACCAGTGAAACGAGGAATGTCAGCGATCATTCGAGACATTGAAAAGTGCCCCCATTTTAAGTTATCCTTTGCCAGATGGGAACTTCGTTTTGGATACAGACGCAAGCAATGTCGGAATTGGTGTGGTGCTTTCACAGATCCAAGACGGTCCGGAGAATGTCATCGGCTATTTCAGCAAGACCTTGAGCAAGCCTGAACGGAATTACTGTGTTACTCGCAGGGAACTCTTGGCTGTGGTAAAGGACGTAGAACATTTCTATAAGTACCTCTATGGTAAAAGATTCCTCCTGAGGACTGATCATGCAGCGCTGAAGTGGCTCTTGCAGTTTAAAAACCCCGAAGGACAAGTGGCCAGGTGGATTGAGCGGTTGCAAGAATTCGACTTCGAGACTGAACATCAAGCAGGAACAAGCCATAAGAATGCTGATGCCCTATCGAGGAAACCATGCCCTGATGACTGCAAACATTGCCAGCGAGCTGAAGAAATAGGGGCTGTTCTCTGTAGAACTACCGCCATCGATTACCATTGGCAATCTGAAGAAATCCAGAAAGACCAGGAAATGGATCCGGAGTTAAAAGAAGTTATCCGGTGGAAGGAAGAACACCGCAAACCTACGTGGCAGGAGATTTCCCGATACTCACCAACCATAAAGTCATACTGGGCCCAGTGGAACTCCCTCATCCTGGAAAATTGACTTCTCAAGCGCGTCTTGGAAACTCTAGAGGAGGGAAACGACAGAAAACAGATTGTAGTTTCCAGAAATAGGAGACCAAAGGTTTTAGGAGAACTACATGAGGGTACAACTGGATGACATCTGGGAGTAACAAAAACCCTGGGGAAGTTGAGAGAACGCTTCTATTGGGTAAACTGCCAAGCAGATGTTAAGGATTGGTACCGTACCGTTTGTGCAGCAAGTAATGGGCCTCAGAAGCGACCAAAAGCTCCCATGAAGCAATATAACGTGGGCAGTCCATTCGAAAGAGTAGCAATTGATGTTGCCGGTCCATTTCTTGAATCAGACTCTGGAAATAAGTACATTGTGGTGGTAATGGACTATTTCAGTAAATGGGCAGAAGCTTATGCTTTACCGAATCAAGAAGCACTGACCGTTGCTGATGTCTTTGTCGAGGAATGGATCAGTCGTTATGGTGTTCCCCTGGAGTTGCACTCAGACCAATGTAGAAATTTCGAGTCTACTCTTTTCCAAAATGTCTGCAAGCTTTTGAAGATCCATAAAACACGGATGACAGCATTACACCCGCAATATGATGGACTGGTAGAACGGATAAATAGAACCATTATAGCCGCCATTTGTCAAAGGTAGTCTCTGACGACCAAAGAGACTGGGACCAGTATCTGCACTTGTTTCTAATGGTATATCGTTCGTCCGTCCACGAGTCAATGGTCAGACCCCGGCCAGTATCATTATGGGACGAGAGTTACGACTGCCATGCGATTTGAGGTTTGGATGTCCCCCAGGAGAAGAGACCGCAGGTGAAGACTATGTCAGTCAGTTACGTCAAAAGATGGACGACATCCACCAGTGAGTCCGGTTGAATATCGAGAATGCCAGTGCCCGAATGAAGGAAGCCTACGACATCAAAGCCGAGGGCGGGGAATTCCAAGTTGATGATCTTGTTTGGTTGTACAACCCGCAACGTCGTCTTGGATATTCGCCCAAGCTACACAGATCTTGGGAGGGGTCTTACCAAATTCTAAAGAAGATCAACGAAGTTGTCAACAGAATAAGGAAGCTGCCTCGAGGAAAACCAAAGGTGGTACATTTCAACAGGTTAGCCCCTTATGCCGGAAGTCATGACGGCGAAGTTGACCAAGCCCAAGTTCGCAGCATCCAACCACCCGATGACGAGATGACCTTCGAACAGTTTATGGGACTGTACTCTGATGGGCAGAAAGTGCAGCAGGACGTAACAAGAGAGGAACCCCGAGACCTGTTTAAGGTGCCCATAGAATATGCCCTGGTTCATTGTGTGGCTCGAGATCTCCGGATGTCCAGAGGAATAGCTAAGGTGTTTGTCAAGAAATACTGCCAGTTCCAGAAGCTAAGGGAGCAAGATCCAGTGGTAGGGAAGGTCCTTCATCTCGAAGATAAACAACCAGTGGTTACCAGAGACATCTTTTATTTGGTAACGAACACATTCTCGCAGGACAAGCCAACATACAGCGATCTTTGGAAGACTCTGGTGGAATTGAGGAATGTGATGAGGGAGAAGAACTTGATGAAATTGGCGGTTTCAAAGATAGCCTCCGGGTTGGATGGAGTGGATTGGAGTGGTGAGAAGTATGATGGAAACAATCTTTCGATTCAGTGGCATCGACATCCTGGTATGCTGTCTCAATATTCGCAGCCCAGATTCGAAGACCGTTGACTGTTACTTCCACCAAACTTTCCGTTGTCGAAATGTAGAGTCCTGCTGATATCGTCATACCAGGAAGGATTCTAGGACATTCCGGGACGAAATAGTCTTAAGGAGGGGGCAATGTTTGGAGAATTCATCCGATAGCTGGTGCAATCGGCCATCAACCAATTCGTGGAAAGGACATTATTCCGATACTTCTGGGAATCCGAAATGTTTTGTCTCTCAACAGGCCGACCGCTGCCGTTACTGGGAATTCCCTTGAAGCTTCCAGAACACATGAAAGAAGTTTCCCGATAGTTCGTTGACTTGCCATTATAATTCCGAGAGAAATATATAAATGCGGGCAGCTGGCGATGGGATTCATTCAGTATTCAGTGTTTGGCGGTCGTATTGTTAAGATAATTTGTAAATAGTTTCTGTGAATATAAATTGTGTTAAAGTAGTGGAAATAATTTAGAGTGAATTGGACTGTGTTTTTAAATAAATCCAAGAACTGAACAGAACCCCATTGTGAAAATAAAAACATTACAATATGTACAGAAAAATGAATAAAAAGTAACAGGAATAAATTATGGACATATACATTAAGGGAGAAAAAGTAAAAAGGTGAAAGTATCAAATAACAGGAACGGTAGATATGGTATAAATTAACTTAATCTGCTATTTCACAATATATACAAGTATAAATTTTTGTATTTTCATTTTAACAACTTTAATTTCCAGCTCCCAATAGACAATGGCGGAGGTGAAGGCAAATGTCTATATATTGACACTGAAGGCACATTCCGCCCTGAGAGATTGTTATCCGTGGCTGAACGCTACAATATGAATGGGCAAGATGTTCTAGACAACATAGCATATGCAAGAGCTTACAATAGCGACCATCAGACACAACTACTTACACTTGCCTCAGCCATGATGGCAGAATCAAGGTGAGTAAGAATAATGGTGTCAATTATATATATATATATATATATATATATATATATATATATATATGTATTAGATGGTTTCCGGGAATTCATCCGCGTAGTTGATAACTGATCCCTGCCGGGATCGATGATAAATTGACGACGTTTCGGCAGAGTCACATCTGCCCTCTTCAAGTCGGTTCGCATAATTCTTGTAGCCTTCTGCTTTCGCTTCTAGTTACTCGAATACTGATCAGTATTCGAGATGTGACTGCCGAAACGTCGTCATTTTACCAACGATCCCGGCAGGGATCAGTTATCAACTACGCGGATGAATTCCCGGAAACCATCTAATAGATTTAGTGCCCGCGAAAACTTAAAAACAAATATATATATATATATATATATATATATATATATATATCACACTTCCAAAATTTCTCTTTTTAAAAAAGACTATTTATACTTGCACAATTAATAAAACTTTTAATAGAAACTTGAATATAATGAAAATAATAATAAAACTTAATAACAATAAAAAGACAAAAATGAGTGTTTAACTAAACTAGACAAACCTGTAAGTAATATTGGATGATTTAAGGCAAATGTACAATTTTTAACCTAAGAACGCTGACTAAGATGTCGCAGTTCTCACGGATGTTCGGCTGCAGGTAACTGGAGACGACACGTGTATGCTGAGTCAGCTGGGAACTTGTTGCTTGGTGTTTTTCATATAAGTCGATGGAATAACTTATATAACAACTCCCATCCATAATAAAAAGCATCGACTTTTAAGGGAGGTTCTGCAAATCAATATCCTCGACAGGACTAAGGATACTGTGGAGCTTTACCCTGGGCTTGATGGTTGATGGTCCTGGTGGTGGTGCTGGATCGGCAGAAGGGCTGATCGTTGTGGACTTCTGGAATTTGTTTCTGATTATGCTGATGGAAAGGAGGGCAACCACAACTGCAGTGGTTGTGATTGTGATGATAGTAAACCAGGAAGTGTGTTTCTCCAAGAATGGTTGGTCTATGAGCTTTTCCAAATCCCTGGAGTATTGGCTAAGCTAATGGTTGGCGATATTCAGGTCTTTGGCATCCAATTCCTGTAGTCTCATGGGTTTCAACTTTGGAAGTTGACCGATGATTGGCAGGTTGTCGCAACAGTTGTACGGGGTCTTGACTGGGTGACTCTTAAGTGTGATGTCAACGTTGTTGGTGGTGCTTCTGGCATGGACCCTGGTGTTACCGATGAAGGCATTGCAATTGGGTTGGATGGTCAATAGAGAATTTGTCGATATGGATTGGGTAACGACATCTTCTCCCTTGCACTTGATGTTGATGAGCAATATTATATTCTTCGGCATATAATATTACGGGTTCACAAGTTGGTGGAAGTGCTGCTGGTTGTCGAAGAAACTGTCCTTCACAAAGGGCTTCTTTGTCTATGGTGTGTAGAATAACTTTGGAACAGATCTTATGTTCTTTAGATAATGGCTTACAGTCACTCAGGTCTTCGAAAGATGCGTACAATAACGAATCGTCATCTCTTGCGATATATTTTAACTTTGTTGGAAGAATATGGTGAAATCCTGTTCGATTATCCAAAACAGTGCAGTGTTTAAGTTTCAGGATAGGCTAAGGGCATTTTTAGTACAAAAACAATTTTAGTATTGATTTGAATTTTAGTACTGATTTGAAAAGCTTCCAATTCTATTAGATCGATGTATCTAGCAATTTGAACTATAGGTTGGAAGTGATAAGTTATTTTCATGAAGTGACTGTGATATTTTCTGAAGGGAATCGACCAAATCTACTGGGTTTATAATTGAACTATGTAAAATTTTTAGACGGGCGAAAGAGACTGCAGTTAATACTCGTTGAGAGTATCTTCAATGTATATGTAACTTTCTATTAAGCTTTCACACAAATCTAAGACATTGGCTTGAAGTTCATAAAAAGCAAGATCGTCTGTAATGAACTCAATTGACTAATTGCTTCAATATTTTCCGAAAATTTTTTCTCTTCGGGCTGAAAGTTTTGTAGTGTGGTGTTAGGGCTCTTAATGACCGAAGTTGTTACAGATAATTGTCGTTTCATTAAGTTTTCAATTTGATGTTGGTCTCTAGTAATTTTGTTTATAGAGTCACTAAAGTATTCTCCGTCTGTTGCATCTAATTTACCGGAAATAGATTTCCAAATTGATTCCAGTCTGTTAATGAGTCCGCGTTTCTCTCTGTTGGTACTTTAAGTCTCAGTGTCAGTGAAAATTTCTGTATATTTGATGTAGTAGATGAGCTAGGTTACTTCAACGCCAAAACGAGGGCCGTAACGGCGGGAACGTTGGTTGTTGAAATTTTAAATTGAAATTGTTGTGTTGCGGGTTGCGGCGCGCGCAGGTGGTGGCTGTTTGAATAAAAATGGCGCCATCATGCGGCGGTTGTGGTAAGTAAATAGAAAAAAGCATTGGTTGGGTTTCGAGCCCGGGACGGCGGCGTGTGCGTTGAAGCTTCCACTATATGGGCTGGCAAGCCAGTTGAATAATGTTGTATTTTGGTTGATGGCTATGTGCGGGTCGGCTCGTGTGGGTTGTTCGTTTCTGCGATGGCGGGCGAGTCGTTTGGATAAGGTTGTTTTTTAGATGGTGGTTATCAGAGTGTTGTTTGTAGGAATATGTTATTTGGTGTGAAAATGCGGGAAATTGGATTTCGGGGGGTGAAAGTCGGGAAATTGGATTTCGGGGGTAAAAGTCGGGATATTAGAAGTCGGGATATGGGATCTAGGAATAAAAATATTTGTGTGTGTATATATTAATATGTTACATTGTTTGCATCAGGTCGAGCATAAATTTTGGGACTTGTAAAATTTTGCGTAATTAATATAGAGAACCTAATGTTTGGAATATAAATAGTAATTACTTAGAAGTAAATACTATATAATTTTAAAAATTGATTTTGCGGTGAAAGTCTGAAATAATTAGAATATCTTTATAGTTGCATCTCTACTGGAAATAAAAAATAAATGAATAAAGTATAGATCCAGGAGAAGACGTTCATAGTTTCTTGTCAACTATAGACGAATGCAGATCGTTAAAAAATGCCTTTACTTAAATCAAGCTTTGTAATCTTCACATTAATTTTGGAAAATATCTTATATGTCAATATACCTAGTGGAACCAAGGACATGGCTGTCTGTTCTGGAAGGAAAAAATGTTTAGATCCCTCCGACTATACGTTGATGCGTCACGAACGATTAAACGACGGGCAGCTGCCTGTATATTTTGCTGATCTATCAAACAGCACTGAAAAGTTCAAGCTGAAGCTGATATTTTCAGACGGTACGGAAGGTGACACTGATTGGATTTCAACAGAGACATCATGTGAAGATAACATTTCATCATCTAATAGCTCGGTTGCTACCCGGGATGTCTTACAAGCCAACATTCAACAGGAGCTTCACAAGTTGATAATTCTTATTAGCACTATATTATCTGCTATCACAGTATTGTTACTTAAATTAATTGTGAAATGTATAAGGAAGAAAATGAATAAAAACACATAATTTTAGATAATTCTCTTTATTTATGTAAAACACTATTCATGATCCAATTATAAATTGTAAAAATATTTTCTCTTGCGCAGCATACGGGGTCCTTGCACCAGCAGTGAAAAAAGCATGGAGATTCAGAAGATTCCAAGTAAACAGAATTCTTGCACTTTTCCAAATTTATTAGGTGATAGTGCGGCTGGCCATCTTCGTTGAGCAGTTTCCGCAAATTGTTAATTTTCAGCTCCTCGAATAACTTGGAATATAAAAAGCTAAATTTCTGCTCACCTCGCACATATATGTGTGTGCACGTGGTGAGAAAAATTCTCAAAATGTCATTCAATGTGTCCAAATCGTAGTGGCCGTCAGAGTAGTAGAGTCCATGTACGTGTGCTTCCAAATATCGAACATGTTTTTTGTCTGCTGCTGATAGAGAGTTAAATGGTTTGGGTGGTTTAAACAAGAACGCTCCCGTGCGTTTGCTTGTCTTGATTACCAGTTCCTTGGGAACGAATCTTCCTTCGATTTCGAAGCCTTGAATGTCAACAACTGCAATTTCCATGGTGAACCGACGAAGAGCTGAACTGAAACTGAATTTCTACAAAGCTGAGTGATCTAGGAGAGGCTTCGAACAATTTCGCTGAGTGGGAGAAATTCCATTACGCAGTCGTGGATAATTATGCAGAAGGCTCGGGTCTTATCGGGAAATCCCGTCTGGCTTTCAATGTCCAGGCGAATATCTACAGTTGAAGATTTCACAGTGTCTTCGCGTCGGGAGCAATCGATAACGAATAGGGTGTGCGTCTTGAACGCCACATAATCCAGAAGAGGGTGTTTGCCACCACCAAAGCTAGGATTAAAGTCCGTATACCTTTTGTAAGCCTCACCGTACTCGCTCTTTGAGAAATCTAGCTGCATTCTTTCCATAGGCCAAAATTCGCTGTTTAAAGTTAGACGAATATTGGAAATGTGAATATTATCAAATTCCGTGGGATCTTCTTTGATGTTGCTATGGCGGTCAGTTTGGAAAGCTAAGATAACGTATCGGGGACTCTCCACGGCGGCACACGTTTTCACTGCCCAAATTTCACGAGTGGCGCCTGTTTTGAGAGCAGGCAACTCATGAAGCTCCCATTTACGAAACGGTAAAATTATACTGGAATCTGCTTTGACAGCTTGCAGCAAATCGAGTTTAACATCATCGTTGGGGAAAATGTGCCGGACTTTAAGTTCGATGTTGTTTATAGTCACTTTGCCCTTGGTAGCAGCATCTTTGATTATGAGGCAATCGTCATCACTACGGCTCCGCACAAGGCGTATCGTTTGTTTACCCCACATCACTCGCTTGTAGTCGTTGAAAATCGAAAATAAATGTCCCAGCGGAATGTACATGTGAAAGGTGTTGTCGGCGGCATTCATATGGGCTTTATGGGGGAAATTCCAGCCGGCTATGAATAGATCCTTGGAACTGTTGGGATCGTAGCACAAGTATCCTCGAGCTGTGCTCACGCGGCCGGGATCTCTCACGGTTTCAATTTCCTTGCCGCACAACTCGTACGTGGCGCTGTCGAAGAAGAAAGCTCCCGCATTTGGTGACAGGGAAACATCTCCATTGCCTGCTGTTCTAACTACTTGTCCCTGGATTGAGATGCAGGAATCTGCCATAGAAAACCAGCAATCTGTTTGATTGACGGTGATCTCAATGATATCATTGTTGCCGAATGACTTGACGTACGGATAGTAGGTGCGCAACTCCTCTCGTCGTACACTATCATCAAAATTTGGTTTGCGGAAGATATCGAACATTTGAGGAGTTGACATGGTAGCCGAGTGTTTGTAGAAACAATCTGTTTGAGAGCGTAAGTGATCTCTTGAGAGGTTTCATGGAAACTGATGGTGGTCGAGGAGTAGCTGTCTTCTTATAATACGGTTCTTCATGATCAACTATAAGTCGACCCATTGTTATTGCAATTGTTTCAGCTCGAGTCGTACGATGATTTCCTCACCCCGGAAATTCACGACTTCCGAGTCTTGGTTCAAAATGTGTAAAGTCAGGTTATGAATTTCACTTCTGTTTATCGGTAAATAGATGAGATGCTGCGGTGTTTCGTCGATAGCGAAACCCGGATCCACTGCAATAGCAAATTCGTAGATTGTGTGCGAGGGTGTGTTGTTGTAGAAAGCGCCCGATGTGATATTGCTGTCGAGATGAATGGTTCGAACCTTGATAATGTTCACAGGTAGATCGGAGCTGTGAAGCTGATTGCTGGACAACACTCTTCGGGAAAAGCCCAAGATCTCACCGATGCTATCTTGCGGTTGAAAATCCACCACGTATTTGCTGCTAAAGATTTCGCACTTGAGGGTGTTGTTGTTGGGCTTCAAACTGAAGATTTTGTCAGCGTCCTTTGCCGAGTAAATGTCGAGCACTTTTCTAATGTGGGTTTCGATATCACCAATCTCATAGGAACCTTCCGGCAATGGTATGGTTGTTTGTTTGTTTTGATTGTCAAACAGGTAGATTTTGTCACCACTCTCAATATTTGGGATACTGTTGTACGAGTGAAAACTCAGTAGTGCCAACCCGTAATTGTAGTTTGGATCCAATTGAATAGGTGGTTGAAAATCGATGGATAGTATTGGACTGCGACCTTTTAGGGTGATAATCACAGACATGACTGAACAATGTACCTGCTTGCTGTCTATTAATATACTCCTGCTGTACTTATCTGATACTCGAGAAATTAAAAAAGTGTTCAAAATAGTACTATTTTTATTATAGAGAAATTTCAAACATAAATGTCCACAAATCGATTCGTTATAGTTTTGATAAGAGTCATTATTGTAGAGGATCCTAACTCTGCAACCAAAGTAGTTGGCTAATTCTCGGGGTGGTTTCAAGTTGCCAAAGCTGTCAAAGTAGTGGACGGTGTTTCCGTTTCGCACATAAGCTACCCAATGCGTACCTCTGTTGTTGCTGTCATCCAAATTAACGATACCAGACTCCTTTAGATGGGAGCGTACGGGTAAGGCGTCTCGCATAAATACACCCCTGAAGTTGGGGATTTTCAATTGCTTGACGTATCGCTCGAGCTCATGATTGTACAATGCTCGATTGGGTAGCTTTATTGGAAGTTTTTTGACTTCTTCAGGTAAAGCCCGAAGCCGTTCTTAGATTTTTTCAGAAAGAGACCGCTTCCTTTCTTCGCAATCTCTTCCATGGCTTGATTATGGCGTTGATCCTCTTCCAGCTTCTTCCTGGCGTTCTTCGCATCGATCACGGCCTTGGCTATTCCACTAGCCCCTCCTGCTAACGATCCCAAAGCACTAAGGCCTGCAAACAGGGGTATGAGAGGGAGAAAACCACCCTTAGACTCAAATGGGATCATCCGAGGAACGCGGATTTTCTTTCGTCCACCAGCCTTCTTAATGGATGCCCGGGCTGCTCTCAACGCCATTAATGAGGATTTACGCACGTTACCACTAGATCCAGCCATAGCTTTGATGGTGGGCAGGAGCACATGTTGTCGGAAAGATTTTTTCCCGAGTCTTTTCTTCATGCCAAGTCCCATCTTACGTTTGGCCTTCATGCCCGTAGTTATAAGCCAAGAAGCTGCTTTTTCACCAAGTGAAGCGTCGTTGGACTTAAATCTCTCCCAGGCGCGATTTTCCAACTCGTAATCGGCCTTGTGCCTATCTGCCAACGACTTGTATTTGCTGTAGGCGATATCGTGTGCACGACAAGCAGCGTCTGTCTTGTTGATTCCCTGTTGGCCCTTGGAGAGACGGTCTTCAAGTTTCGTACCGGGTCCACAAAACTGATAACCGGGTAGATGTAGCTCAAAAGGTAATTTGTTGATGGCACTATTCAGTAGACTACCTCCTTGGAGAGCTAGCATAATACTGAATGAAAGCCCTCGGGAGTGATGTATTTATTAAACAATGACAAACGACCTCATCCTCAGTCTATCGTACGATGCAATTGAAACAACAGGATGTCCAATTGCCTATCGAAAATTTCGACTTTGTTGATGGCAACGCACCAACGACAAGACGACACGGACCACTACTACCAAATTCCGTTCGTGCGATCATCTGCGGTCCAAGCGGATCTGGGAAAACCAATGCTGTTCTTTCGCTCCTGTTCAGTGAAAACGGTCTGCGATTCGAAAACGTCTACGTCTACTCCAAGTCACTCTACCAACCAAAGTACCAGCTCCTACAAGAGGTACTCAAGCAGGTTAAGGGCATCTCATACTTTCCCTTTAACGTCAATGAGGAGGTAATCGACCCGATCGAAGCGTGTGAATGTTCAGTATTTATCTTTGATGATGTCGCTGGCGATAAACAGAAAAAGATTCAAAGCTTTTTCTCCATGGGTAGACACAGAAATATCGATGCAGTTTATGTGTGCCAGACGTACAGCGTCATTCCGAAACAATTGATTCGCGACAATTGTAATGTAATTGTCATATTCAAACAAGACGATGTCAATTTGAAGCACGTTTATGACGAACACGTCTCCCCCGACATGGACTATGAGACATTTAAAGTATTGTGTTCGGAATGCTGGCAGGATCGTTACGGGTTTCTTACGATTGTGAAGGAATACAATTTGAACGATGGCCGGTATCGAAAAGGCTTCGACAAATATATAAAGCTACAGTAATACGGATTCTAGTTAGTTGTCAAAATGTCTTCATTGACTAGCAACATTTTCTCTATCGCAAGAAAGAAAAAAATCAAACAACTGGCTCGATCCATTCGGAAGAAGTACCTAAGCCTTAAATTGGGTAAATCGGAGCACGATGATACTCTCAATAAATTATTTGAACCTGTGGTTACGCCGCTGCAGCAGATAGCTTCTACAACCACAAAAGTTCTTGGCAAAATACCCGCGGCCACAATTAAACAAGAGACCATTACACAGCTGGAGCCTGTGAAAAAAAAAGAACCGTCTTTTGAAGAGTCACAATTTCTCGATGAACTTCCAATAGCAGAGACCAGTTTTCCAACAGATGATGATGGTGATGATGATGATGGAGGCGAAAAATCGATGTTCGAGGAGTTAGAACCAGTATCTCCGGACGTAGTGGAGTCCTACCTCGAGCAATATCCAGTGATTTCACACAAGTACCTATCAGACTTTTTCCGCAATAGCGATGATGTTGATAAGATATATGGACCAATATACGATGGGGTTAGTTCCAAGTGGTATCTCGGACAAAAGGAAATCAACTTTAGCCGTACTGGTCATATTATCGTTGACGGGTTGCAGTTTCAAGGCACCCCGGGACTTTATCAGTTAATTTTCTACAAAGACCCCAATTTCGCTCCCGATGATTTAGAAGCATACCGCCGAATCTTGACAATGACATCGGCTCATAAGAATTCAGCTGGACGACTAAAAGCCTCAAGTCTCTATAAATATACGGAAATCATAAAGCCAATGTTTCCTCCTCCAGGCAAAAAGCAACGTTTCGGCTCTGGTATGAAGTTAACGTACAATACAAAGCCAATGGAGTACGTCTACTGGGATGACCCCAATGAATTGGTTGAGCGGCTGAAACTTCTCTTTGCATCCAAAGAGGCCGGCAACACATCTCACGACAACGAAATAATTGCTATTATAAATGAACTTAAGGAAGCACATATTATACTTGAAAAATAAATTTACTAAAGTTTTATTTTCATATATCTAACCCTTCACACTTAGTTAAGATATCAGTTATACTATGCCGTTGAGTAAGTTCGGACGCAGCAACACCGTCCAACAATCGGTGTTTTCGCATAACTTTGCATTTATGAAAGTACCGTTTTCCTTTACCTCTGAAGGAAATATCGATGCTGAAAAACTGCGAATAACCAATGTCAAAGCCCCTCAAAAACCCATGGATGCAGTCAACAAGCAGTACGTCGAATGGGAAATTGCCAATGGGATGTCACAAGTACGAGACGATTTCCAAGCGGCATACAACAAGTGCAGTGACCTGGTTCAACAAACATTAAATGCGCTTAAACAAACCCAAACGGCGAGCGACATCCAGCTGTCGAATCTACTTGAAAAATGTAACTCACTAGAAATTCACCTCAAGGAAACAATCACAAAATTCGAGGCTGCATTCAATGCCATCAATACTGAGACATCTCAACAATATAAACGCATAGACGAAGTGGAACTTGCTGTGAACGGCAAAGTGATCGATACTGAAGCCGTGTTGAAAACCATACGTGAGGAGAAGGCTACAGAATTTGCAGAATTAAATGACCTTAGAAATCGTATTATCGGAGTGGTGCCTGAGCTCTACAAAGACATGCAAAAACTAGATGATGACACAGCTAGTAAGATTTCCACAATAGACTCCAAATTGACAGCTTTTATGAAAATGTTTACTGACTATGAAAGCTTAACTACAACGCAACTGAATCAAATGAGTAGTGAGCAGAAACATTCTATAGAGACATTAAATCGACAAGTGTCTATCATTAGCCGGAAAATCAAAACTGACGTTGATGTATCCCAACACTCAAATAACACCACTCCAGGCTCCCCATAAAACAGTTTCTCAATTACTCTTATAGTTAGTATGCAAAATGGTGTCTATAGCGAAACATTCCAAGGAAAAAGTTCAGCTGGTTAAAGAGCTGCATCGTCCTGTGCGAAGAAAGTTTCCACGTCGCCGTGTGATAATCAAAGGTTTCGATGACTTGTGGCAGTCCGATCTCGCACAAATGGATCAGTATGCGAAATCCAATAGAAATTTCAAGTTTTTTCTCGTCGTAATCGATTGCTTTTCAAAGTATGTGTGGGCGAGACCGTTGAAAACGAAGTCAGGTGAAGAGGTGACTCGAGCCTTTGAGAGTATTCTCGGGGAACGGCAGCCGAAAAACCTTCAAACCGATCAGGGTAAAGAATATTTCAATAGTAATTTCCAGCAACTTATGAAATCCCACGGGATCAATCATTATAGCACATTTAGTGGTTTGAAAGCCGTAATAGCTGAAAGAACAATCAGAACGCTAAAAGAGCGTCTTTTCAAGTACTTTAGCTTGAATGGGACACACAAATGGATTGATATTTTACCGGAAATCGTCAAAGACTACAACCATCAAAAACATTCCAAGACAAAGATGAGACCTGTGGACATTAATAGAAACAACGCACGCGACATTAGCGTGTACAATAATCTAAAGATTGCTGGTTCTGGAAAACTTAAAGTTGGGGACGTAGTGCGAATCAGCAAGGTCAAGCACTTCTTTGACAAAGGTTATCTACCGAATTGGAGCACTGAATTGTTTAAAATAACTCGCAGAAATATAACTAACCCTGTTACGTACCTCTTGGAAGATATGTCTGGTACACCAATTCAGGGGGGTTTCTATGAAGAAGAGCTACAAAAGGCAGTTTACCCGGATGTGTATCTCGTCGAGAAAGTACTGCAACGAAAAGGCAACAAGGTTAAAGTTCGCTGGCTCGGATTTAATCAGACTCATGATTCCTGGATTAATGCTAGCAACAAACTATAGATCTAATTTCTCATCTTGACGTGGGAAACCAATTAGGAGTAGGGATAAATCTATAAAACCGTGAAATATCCCAGACCAGATTTCAGTTTTTATGCATTAGTGACAATGTAATCAGATGAAGGGTATAAAAGTGACTGGAGTGTATACTCTGGTAGAACTGTGACATTTTCACCCAGTATTCATGAGCACAGCAACAGCAGCAGTTTCGATGTTGAATTTGACAGGAACTGGGATTCCGGGAACAGCAGTGGTGCATCCAGTACGGATTATAGTGGCGACTTGGATCGGGTCCTACAGATGTACGAGAATGCAGCCAATAAGGAACAGTACTACTTATTGCACTCCAGAGTGCCCATGTTGAATTCCCAGTGCGAGGTTCAGTGTGCACTCAGCCCCGCTAGATCCTATACCCCGGTGGTTATATTGCAAAAAACATCCACCGTGGGAACACCTGTGAAAATTACAATGTCCGCCTTAGAATGGGGAGACGTCATATGTCAGCTCGAGTTTATGAAAAGAAACTTTTTCGAGACCAACTCACCACCCGACTTTAACGAGCCAATAGCTTGCGGCGACTTTTTGCACTTGTCTGAAGTGCGGTATGAAGACGTGAAGCAGATTATGGTTATGAAACACATATCGATAATGTACCTAGACTATAGTGACGTGTGTGGACTTTTAGATATAGACTCTATAATTTTAAGTAAAGTGACATCTCTAGAAAAATTAAATTTTTGTAAATTTTATTACGAAATATTGGATGAAATTTCTACATGGACTTGTTTATTGCGTAAGTTACCTATTGAGAGAATAATAAGAGCATTTTGTTTAGATGACACCTCACAGTTGTGTATTGCATTAAAAGAGCAGTTGTGTTATTATAAAGATGTCATCTTACATGATTTAGAACTTAGAAAAATTAAATAAATGTATAAATTGATTGTTTTGTTTGATTTCATCAGTTGAGAATATGGAGAGTCGTGAGTACTATCGTTCATATCAAAATCGATTACGAACCTTTGATAGTTGGCAATCTGACTATCCTGCTGAAAAGCTAGCCCGAGCAGGCTTCATTTACAAACGCAATGGAATAAGTGACGATGTCGTTGCATGTCCTTTTTGTCAAACTGAGGGGTACAATTGGCAACCTGGTGACGACCCAATAGCCGACCATTTAGATTGGTCTCCGTATTGTAGTTTTTTTGATCTGGATGACGCTTATCGCATAAATAGACCTGCCATTTACCAGAGCAAAGTAACACTTGAGAGTCGACTTGCAACGTACACCGACTGGCCCATTTCTCTAAGACAAACACCAGAGGAGCTCTCCAAGGCCGGCTTTTTCTACACGGGATATGGTGACAGGATAAAATGCTACTGTTGTGGTGTAGAACTGAAGAATCTCTTACCTTACGATAACATTGATGAGCTTCATGCAAAAGCGTTCGATAATTGTTTGCTACTTAAAAATAACCCCCCAAACCCCACGGGCTCTAACACTTGTAAAATTTGCCTCACTAATGACATGACAATTGTTTTTCTCCCTTGTAGGCACTTAGCTAGTTGCTTTGATTGCTCACTGAAGATCGATCACTGTTGCATATGCAGAAAACCTATAGCTGGGTATTTAAAAATCTTTGTATCTTAAATAAAAGCTTAGTTCAAAATATACTGTTTTATTTTTCAAGCATAATTTACAGAATTATTGTGCAACATAAAGGTTTGGGCATCTCGGGAAATCTCCGTAGCAATGTTTTCCACCATGATAGATTCGATATTGTCCACTAGATCACCATCATACAAGGGCATCAGAGAATGATCGAGGTTCCTCAAAGTGTTTCCTCGAGCGAACCATTTTAAATTTCTTAGCCGAGACTTGAGCATGTTGCCTACATCTATTGCGTGCGACACATTATGCCACTTTTTAACAACTTTTGCGTTTGGATTTTTCTTCAGAAAAGCATTTATGGTTGATTGAAAAGACCCTCTCTGCCTACGAATCACATACCACTCATTCTCCTCTAAAGCCAACAGAGCCATACATCTTTGTTTGCTGCGACTGATGGACTGAGGAGCTACTCGAGGGCTGACTTCATTCCTCAAACGGGTCACAAGGCCAGTATGGATTTTATTCGATACGGTATTTAGGAACTCTTCATGTCGTTTGGCTGCTGTGATACATTCTTCTTCAATTCTAATACGAACCCTTTCAGCTTTTGTTCGTTCCTCTTCAGCTCGAATACGCTCCTGATCTGCTCTAATTCGTTCTTCTTCAGCTCGACAACGATCTTGTTGCAGTCGAAGGCACTCAGCCTCGGCTGAGTTCTTAACGTGCAATATGAGACGTTTAAGTTCGTTCATTTCTTCGGTTAAATGTTTGTTTTGTGTAGTGACCAACTCCAAGCGACATTCTTCATAGCATTTCTCATATTTGATGTATTTTATGGAAATATGTTTTATCATATTATAGAGCAAGCGAATTTCTGTTGCTTTGTCACTTCGCATTTGCATAAGGAGAAATTCAAAGTCTACGCTACTCATGGAAATGTATCTCTTTTGTGAAATCTGTTCATCTTGCATTTCTTCGTAATTCACAGGCGGATGTTGCTTCTTGATCAAATGTAAAAAGGCGGTTTTTTTATTCCTGTATTCACCCTTGTAACCACACCAATCCAGAACACTATCGTTGATGACCACTCTATCTTCCATTGTAAGGTTCCAAAAGAAGGCGTTACGTTTGTCATTTTCAATGTCGAGCCCAAATTTGTTGCATACTTCTGTATAAGTTAATTTACTCATTGGTGTAATCCATAACCTTACATCATGATCAACAATTCTTCTAAGTTGAACGCACTTCATCTTGAATCCACCCCAAATAAACAACTAATCCAAACTGAATTAGCGATGTTTCCCGTAACTTCCTGCAGAAAAGTGGAAAGGGCTAGTAGACATGGAAAGCATTTATATGTTAATGGTGTATTCATTCTGAGATGAGGTCGATAGACCGTTAAATTTGAACCACAATACTTTTCAACGGTTTGAATTGACCAATGAGAATGATGACTGGTGACGTCACAAAGACGGGAGTAGGGGGCTGTATACGTACAGCCATTGATGCCAGATGTCATATATTTCCCTAGATATCGGAAAACATACTTATAACTTCTTATAGCACTGATGATAAAAATCTGCAGATCTAGGGAAACGACTTGATTTGGAGGGGAATTGATGTTCAGAGGGTAAGGTAGTTGATGGAAGTAACTGGGACGATGTTGCGAAATTTGAAGCAAACACATTGAAGTATTCAATTTATTTAATATATATGTACTATCTGAAATAGATGAGGCGGTTTGCAGTCATCAACTAACTGACTCATTATGACAGTAAAACGACGTAAACAAAGTTATAGTTTTATTTTTAAATAGCAACAATTAATATGTAGCTAATATCTTATTTAATACAGTTTTTTGCTGATCATACAAAGCCATAATAGGACAATCAATGCCGAAAATATCTAATGTCAGTTTATCGGACTTTTGAAGTGAGTTAGTAAACTGATTGAATTCAAAGTACCTATTGTCTTGGAAGAAGTATATCAATCCATTAATATACCGGAATACCCCTCTAATATTTGGAGGAATGCCTGCAAATTTTCTGTTAATATAACCATATTCCTTCGACTCCAGAGAATACTCATCTATTTCCACAAATGTGTTTTCCGATAGAAAAAAGTAAGTTTGCCCAGTGTATGTACTTACGGCAGCAATAATTTCGTCTCCAGTTAGAGCTATTTTGAGATCGGTAGCGTTGAGGCTTTTGATTAATTTAAAGCTATGATCTTCTATGTAAAAGAGTCTTTTTCGATCAATAATTGCAATTATCTCTCCAGAAGGTCGTTGATAAATTGATGTTATTTCAAAAGCACCAGGAGGCAAAAAATGTAAAAATTTTCGCAATGATATATCCTTTGATGTGAAATTCTTTGTTTGAATGTCCATTATCCAAAGTCTATCTTTATATATGATATATAAATTTGTGTGTAAGACAAGGAATTGAAGATATTTAGGTTCCACTTTACACATGTCTATTATTACTTTACCAATGCTTGTTTCAAGCTTGTTACAGCAGTTTCATCACTTTCATTTAAATATCCATAGCTTTTGAGGAAATTTTCCACATTGACGTTAGTCTCGGCAATGTGAAAAATAACGATAATAAGATAATAGGTTAGAAGCATTGCAACAGTTTGATACGACTTCTATAGTTATACTGACTTTACTGTTCTAGTGTTACCTATATTTATATTTTCAGTCTCTTATTAGTCCAGGGGTTTTCATAATAGATCACAAAGATATACCTACCTCTGTGGTTAATTTTTGTAATATTAGGGTGGTTAAGACTAATATATTAAAAACAACTTGAGTATGCAATATATTTTTATTCAATTTGCCAGATAATACAATCTTATACAGTTTTATTTTCCAGTAGCCATCTCCAAGGCATTAATATTAACTTCGATGTTTACAACTTTTGAAAGCGCCCAATTGGATCCTACCTCCTCGAAATCTTCCATTTTTGCCAATATCTCGTCTCGAACGTTCTGGTTGAACCACTTTTTTATATTGGTTCCAGCGTCAATAATGTTATTTTTCGTGTTGAAGAACTTATAGTCCCTGACCTCCTCATCACCTGAAAGTTTAACGAATTCACCGCAGAATGTTGTATTAACCTTCAGCAATGGCATTTTCTTTAGAATGTTACTAATTCGGGTTTTGAATAAAATGAGAGCATCATCTAAGAATGAAACGACATCTATATGTGATTTGTTAACAATGATTCCAGTTCTAATACGGTTTCCAAAACACGAAGATATATCCTCCCATTGAACTCTGCCCGAACGTCGTTTATCATGGATTAGGCCCATACCACTTTTTGAACAAAGCAGAAGCCTAAATTGCTTTAGATAACCTGACTTGTTTTGTAATTTACGTAGCGTTCCTACAGTCAGTTTACTATGATTAATGGTATATTTTATTAGACGTATATGTTTTTTGATTTGCTTTAGCAACTTTGTTATTTCAGCTTGATTATTAAATTCGTTGTTCAACTCAAATGTTCTGCATTTTTTTATAAATTCCTCAATACAAGTAAGAGTTTGGTCTGATTCCATTTTTTCCATTATTTGTGCTTTTCTCAGTTGATGCTTAAATATCTTGTTTCAGCAGCTGATAATTTCGAACAACACCCTGGGATGAAGTCCACCTCCAAGCTCCTGCAGTCCGATGAAATTAATATATAATTTTCCCAAAGAAAATTGTTCTAGATAGGGCTTATAAGTGTCCGTGACCCGTTTTGGTAAAAAGGCCACGTGATCTTCTAGCTCTATCAAGATCGTTTCCCCAAATTTTGGCTTGACCAGTTTGGCAGAAATTATTCGATATTTTTTCCCTGGCTGCAGGTCTTGGATTTTGATGCTTGGCTTGTTCACAGCTTCTGCGGAGGACACGGTATTAATTTTAGATAGGAAATCCATTTCTATAACAAATACACACAACCTAATATTTATTTATTCATAAAATCATTTGTGAAACTCACTTTTTAGTTTAGAATGATGTGCGCTCCAAAGATGTCTCAACTACTATAAGGTATTGCAGGAAGAGTAGATTAAATCTGCAATTAAAAATACATGGATATGAGAAATATACTTTCACATTTCTAATGTTATTTGAAAAATATATTTTCACATTTCATAAAGCTATTTTAACATTTAATAAAGAAATTAAGAATTCAAAAATGTTAGGATTAATTTTATATATACAATTACTTCAAATGAAAGTAGAAAACTCACGCTTAAAACACCTAAAAAATGTGCGTATTATATTCAATAGGAACACTCGAACATTCAATTTAAAAAAGATGCAAAATTTGAAGATATAATTCACATTTCATAAAGATATTAAAATTAAGAATTCAAAAATGCTAGGATTAATTTTATTAATTCTTTCTATAACAAATACACACTATCTAATATTTGTTTATTTATAAAATCATTTGTGAAACTCACCTTTTAGTTTAGAATGCTGTGCGCTCCAAAGATGTCTCAACTACTATAAGGTATTGCAGGAAGAGTAGATTAAATCTGCAATTAAAAATACATGGATATGAGAAATATACTTTCACATTTCTAATGTTATTTGAAAAATATATTTTCACATTTCATAAAGCTATTTTAACATTTAATAAAGAAATTAAGAATTCAAAAATGTTAGGATTAATTTTATATATACAATTACTTCAAATGAAAGTAGAAAACTCACGCTTAAAACACCTAAAAAATGTGCGTATTATATTCAATAGGAACACTAGAACATTCAATTTACAAAAGATGCAAAATTTGAAGATATAAATCACATTTCATAAAGATATTAAAAATTAAGAATTCAAAAATGCTAGGATTAATTTTATTAATTCAAATGAAAGTAGAAAACTCAAAAGATATAATGTTAAATAAATACTTACGTATTTTATAAAATACACCCACTAAGAAACTGTACTTGTATCTTGGAACACTTGATAATTAGTAAAATTAATTTCCTAAATCTCGCTTATTTATTTCACCACAGTAACCGGGTCGATCGTTAATTAGATATTCTACTTTTCAGATATTTTGTTTGTCTTCAAAACAACATTCTTACCTTCTTTTCGAAGTTTCGAAATATGCGTTAAAATGTTATGGTAATATATAGTTAAATATTGCTAATCGTATTCTCGGGGCCAGGTCAGTGCGATTAATTCCATATTTGGTTGAGCGCCCGGAGCAGTTTTTTTTTCGTCGTTCGACAAAATGTTTCGTAATGACGTTGGGATATTTAACTAATTAGTGGTAATCGTATTTTTTAGGCTCCGAGGCCAATATATTTGTTTTGTATTTACCAAATAAGGTTCTGAAAGTGAATCGTTAATTATGTATATTACTGACTTGCGATATATTCTTGACTTCGAGGTCGACAGAATTATCGTTGTGATAATGATCTAATTACATATTGTTGATTTTCATTTAGTAAATTTGGATGGTTGGGAATAAATGATTTAAAATAAAAATTCGGATCTCAGGAATATCAGTTCTTCTAACACGATTATTTCAGTAATAAAATAATTAAATATAACTTCCTGTTCCAGGTAGTTGATTATTATTTGTGGATCTTAAGTTTAGGTGACATATTTATATCTGCACGTGTTTATCAAAGAACATTTTCTGTCAACTTTTCTAAAATATCGGTAATGAGTATTTTTTAGCGATATTCTACAAAGATCTGTGGTAGTGAAAAATATCTTTTATATATTATTTACAATCAAACTTTGCATATCGAGTTCAGTTTCAATTGTTCACTCAAAGCAAACGGTAGCTATGAATTTAGAAAAATTAATGACTGACACCAAGCGTTTTAAATTTGATGATCATTCGCTGGCAACTCGTAGAATACAGTCCAAAGATTTATCTGGAAAACTTAATCCCTCCGTTGGTTTCTATGAAGTACCTGACGTTTTATCAATTAATATTACGGAAAATCATGTTACTCTCAAATCTCCGAAAGCAACTATTGATCTAGCTCCCGAGAGCTTTAAAGTGTTCAAGAAGTACTTGGAGTATGCTTATCGATTTGACAATGATCCTGAAATGGGAAAGGATGATCCTGAAAGCCTGTGGGATGAACAAGCACGATTACCAGATAGCTATATATCTCTCGGAATATGGTTCAATGATGGCTACCTTTCTGTATCGAACAGGACCAAACCTATGTCATGTATAAAATTATCAATACCTGATGCTATTAAAATTCACAAAGTCTTGTATTTAAAATAAATGTAGTTAAACACTGTTCTTGTTTTATTTATTTTTTATTCTAATTATTTCAGACTTTCACCGCAAAATCAATTTTTAAAATTATATAGTATTTACTTCTAAGTAATTACTATTTATATTCCAAACATTAGGTTCTCTATATTAATTACGCAAAATTTTACAAGTCCCAAAATTTATGCTCGACCTGATGCAAACAATGTAACATATTAATATATACACACACAAATATTTTTATTCCTAGATCCCATATCCCGACTTCTAATATCCCGACTTTTACCCCCGAAATCCAATTTCCCGACTTTCACCCCCCGAAATCCAATTTCCCGCATTTTCACACCAAATAACATATTCCTACAAACAACACTCTGATAACCACCATCTAAAAAACAACCTTATCCAAACGACTCGCCCGCCATCGCAGAAACGAACAACCCACACGAGCCGACCCGCACATAGCCATCAACCAAAATACAACATTATTCAACTGGCTTGCCAGCCCATATAGTGGAAGCTTCAACGCACACGCCGCCGTCCCGGGCTCGAAACCCAACCAATGTTTTTTTCTATTTACTTACCACAACCGCCGCATGATGGCGCCATTTTTATTCAAACAGCCACCACCTGCGCGCGCCGCAACCCGCAACACAACAATTTCAATTTAAAATTTCAACAACCAACGTTCCCGCCGTTACGGCCCTCGTTTTGGCGTTGAAGTAACCTAGCTCATCTACTTGATGTTAACAGATTTTGATATTTGTTTCAGGAGACTTACGTGTGAGTCTGTACTTTTGATTTGAAGATTTTAATGTTAGTTTTGTTGTCGTTAATCTTATACTATTATAAAATTGTAAGTTTGTCTGTTTGTTTGTTTGTTTGTTCGGGCATCACGTAAGAACTACTGAACTGATTTTGCTGAATCTTTTTTTGTTGCAAAGACTATAGTTTGACTTAAAATCTGGTAGACATTTTATCTCCCTACATTGACAGAAACGGTAGATATAGCGAAAAAACTTCTACCGTGTTGGGTAATACAATTAGTCAATTGGTTCCACCGCACGCATAAAATATTAGATACTGGCATCAGCTTAGCTTTTATTCAAAATTCGGAATGTGCCAATGAAACATGTTTCGATTTAACAAAAATCAACTGATTAAACGAGCGTAATTTTACGTTCTGTTATAGGAAACTTAGAGCGGAATAGAATTAAATGGATTTAAAAAATCTAAAAAAAGTTATATTTGGTGTCCTATAACCAGCTGCATATATACAATGTGGTAGAAATAAGAGAGAATGGAATTAATTATACGGAATGGTCTAAAAAAGTTGTATTGAGTGGGCCTTAAACAGGTCCATATACCAAGTGGTTGAAAAAGGGTAGAATATTTGGTGTCTGTTTCTAATAAACAATCTTTATATCAACCCCTCTAAATCGTACTTAATGATTTATGGAAAAAACAAGAATCTAATTGAATCTGAGTTTAAAATCTATATAAATGAGAAAAAAATAGAAGCTGTTAAAACTGCTACAAATTTAGGTGTAGAAATAGATACAGATTTAAGATTTAAACCACACATAACTAAGCTTTTAAAAAGCTTCACTGAAAATGTTATATCCCAACAGACAGCTTCTATCACCTAAGGTTAAGACTATGTTAACAGATTCTTTGGTACAAAGTTTTTTTAATTACTGTGATACTGTTTATGGGCCATGTTTAGATAATATAGATAAGCGTAGAATAGAAAAGGTTCAGAAATCATGTTTAAGATTTGCATACGGCATTCGTAAATTTGAACCAATTTCTCACAAACTCGAAGATGCAAACTGGCTCAATATGATTAATAGGCGTTTGTTGCATTCAGCTGTTATGTTTAGCAAAATATTGCTTTATAAATGTCCTCCATATTTGCTAAGAAAAATAAAATTCAGAACAGATGTACATATATTGAATTTGCGCTTCAGAGGAATGATCTCTCCCCCACCACATAAAACGGCATTATTTGAAAGGTCTTTTACTTTTAACATATATTCAGTTTATAACAAAATACCTGAAGCGCTAAAATCTTTAACACTAAACCGTTTTAAACAGAAATACAAAAAGTACTTGTTGAATCTCCAATAATTTATTTGTAATCTTCTTGATTTCATCACGTGCAACTAATTAGATTATTCGTGTATATATATTTTCTTCTTTTTTTGGTAGCATGTGGCACATTTATATTTGTTATTGTTTCTTTTTGATTTTTTATGTTGTTATTTCCGGGGCGCTGTTTAAGAAACTTTCTTAGATTGTTTTCAGCGTCCTTTTTTTGAATTTATCATAAACACTGTTTTTTTATCTATATTATTGTTGTATATTTATATTAAATTGTACTTTATGGATAAATTTCAAATAAAAATATTTCCGACTTGACCATGCAATGTATGGCATCACACTCCCTCTAAGACACACATAGTGTGCCCTTAGGGGAAAATTCACTAAACCCCAGATATACTACATATCAAAAGGGTTTAGCTCTGTGGGAGCCCTTGCCAGGTTATCAGGCCCGTGGTTGGCGTCGTGGCTGCAGTTCCCCATGAATTTTCTAACCGTCCGGGCCGTTCCCAACAGGACGGCCTTTTGCATCAGTTGGTAAAGATGTTCGTCCAGCCCGAGGTATTTCAAATTGTTTAATAGATGTATTGGGACTACTCCTGTTGTTGACAAAACAATTGGTACTGTTCGAGTGTTGTTCATGTCCCATTGTCTCTGTATTTGAAATTCTAAATCCCTGTATTTGGCTGTTTTTTTCAGCCTGCTTAATATTTATATTATTGTTGTTAGGGATTGCTATGTCAATTAAGGTTGTTTTTCTAGAGACTTTATCTACTAAAACTATATCTGGTCTATTGTGAGCAACAGTCCGATCAGCCAATATCGTCCGGTCCCAGTACAGCTTGTAGTTGTTATTTTCTAAAATAGATTCTGGTTTGTATATATAGTAGGGTGTTCTTACCGACTGTGATAGCTCGAGATTCAGCGCTAGTTCCTGGTGCAGTATTTTTGCCACAGCATCGTGTCGTTCTTTGTATTCAGTTGCAGCGAACGCTTGGCAACCTCCTGTGATATGCTGGATAGATTCAGATGTTTGGCAACCATATCTGCATATGTCGTTGTTGATAGAAGGGTCTTTGACGATGTACTTTAGATAGTTCTTAGTTGGAATTACTTGATCTTGGATTGCCAATATAAAGCCTTCCGTTTCAGGAAACATATGCCCAGAGTTCAACCAGTAGTTCGACGCTGGACTGTCGACATAATCTTGGTTGACATCGTTTATATGCCTTCCATGAAGCGGCTTCTCTTTCCATTTGAGCAGTTTCTGATCAGTTGTCTGGTGGTATACTTGAACTTGTTGTTCTGTCAGTCGCAGAGGTGTTGAGTCATCAACTTGACATATGACTCTGTGTAGATCAGAAAATTCTGCTAGTTTCTGGAAATGTTTACGCAAATTGGAAATTTGTTGATCACGTAACTTGCCTATATCTGCCAATCCTCTTCCTCCTTCATACCGTGGCAACGTTGTACGTTCGACGGAGCTCTTTGGATGGTGATTTTGAGCTTTTGTTAGTAGAACCCGAACTTTTCGTTGTAGTTATTCAATGTCAGTCTTGCACCATTTAACTATTCCGAATGAGTAACTGAGTACTGAGCAGGCGTAGGTGTTAATAGCCTGAAACAGATTTTTACTGTTAAGCTTAGTTTTCAACAGTCGTCTTACCCTTCTATAGAACTCTGTTGATAGGTCCTTTTTCATGGTGGAGTGATCAATTCGTTGAGCCTGCTTTATTCCAAGGTTTTTGTAAGTATGGTCCTCCTCCATGGATTCAATTGAGGTGCCATCTCTCATTTCGTAGGGCCCCTGCTGTATTTTGCCTTTCACTATATTGATAATTCGGCAGTTGTCTAAGCCAAATTGCATATGGATGTCATTAGAGAACCCTTCTACTATTTTAAGCATATCATGCAGCTGTTGTTTCGTAGCTGCCATCAACTTTAAGTCGTCCATGTATAACAAATGGTTTATCTTTAGTGCTTGTACGTTGTTGTGTTTGAGACTGAATCCAAAGTTAGTCGCGTTCAGTTTGTGTGAGAGTGGGTTCATGGCAAGGCAAAACCACAGCGGACTAAGAGAGTCTCCCTGGAATATACCCCTTCTGATTGGGATAGAGTCGGTTTGTATCGAACAGTCGGCTTCATTCAGAAAGATTTTGGTTTGCCAGGTAGTCATGACATATTCTAAAAAGTTAACAATACAATTATTTACTTTATAGAGTTTCAGGAACTGAATCAAAGGCCTTTTTGTAGTCCACACATGCCATGTAGAGATTTCGTCGTTTGGCGTGGGCTTGATTGCAGACAACGGAATCAATTATTAGTTGTTTTTTGCACCCCATCGAGTTTTTCCCGCATCCTTTTTGTTGTTCGGTAATTATGTTGTTTAGCTCACAATTTATTTATTTATTTATTTATTTAAAGAGTACGGCCCCCCTACATACAGTCGCAGCTGCCCTATTACAGGGTGGCACAAGTTAACAATAATTGTAACATGAGATCAAGCAGGTACATTTAATTAAATTACAAAAGGGAAAAAAAAGAAAAACGTAAGGTACAAATTCAAAACTAACAGACTGATACTTGACATAGGTCAACAGCCTGTGATATATGTTTCCTGAAAACCGAGTAACTTAAGGAGAAAATGTCATAACTGGTACTATTATTTTTTCCATCGATCATATTGTACGATCGGTAACATCGTGGCAGCGGCGAGTTAAAATAATAATTGGAGTTAGAGCGTCCAATTGCAAATATTTCTCTATTTCTGAGGGTGTAAGGCCTAGCATTGATTAAGAAATGATTACTTAAATATTCGGAATCAAAGAGATTATTAATTATCTTATATAAGAAAAATATGTCAGAACATTTTCTCCTGAATTCTAGGGATACCATGTTATAAAATTTTAAATTTTCAGTGTATGGATGAAAATGTCTTTCCCTGTTAAAACGATAATTTACAGCATTTATACATTTTTTTTGACGTTTTCTATTCTAACGATATATTTATGATAAAAGGGATTCCAAACTGTGGAAGAATATTCTAATATCGATCTAACAAGACTATAAAATAGGGTGGTGAGCGATCTGGCATTTTTGAAGCCTTTGGTTATTCGTAATAAGAAACCCAACATTTTTTGAGCCTTTTGAACAAGTGATTCAATATGTATTTCAAACGACAGTTTGGAATCTAATGCAACCCCCAGATCCCTAACGTGATCTACATACTTCAATTTGTCACCCAGTAAATATAGATCACAAGGGGTTCGTGAGTGACTAGGTTTTCTGGTGAACACGATGGAATGACATTTATCACTATTAACAAAAATTCTGTTTCTTATACAGTAATCAGAGAAACTGTTTAAGTCATTTTGCAACTTTACATAATCAGAGCTGTCCCTGATAGTTCTGAAAATTTTTAGGTCGTCCGCATATAGTAAATGCTCGGTGTTGCAGAAGCAAGAACCGATGTCATTTAAAAAAATGCTGAATAATAAGGGACCAAGATGTGACCCCTGCGGCACTCCAGAAGTCACTGAAATACATTCTGATCTTACATTGTTCACCACAACATATTGTGACCTATCTTCTAAGTAGCTTTTTAGGAGCAGAAAGAGTCCTCCATGAACACCGAAATTCCCAAGCTTAATTAAGAGAGTAGGGTGGTGAACTTTATCAAAAGCCTTGGAAAAGTCAGTGTACACGGCACAACTCTCTAAGCTGTTTTCCATTGCTGCAATTAACTCTTGCACAAACGGAACCAATTTAGTTACGACGGAGCGCTTCTTAAAAAATCCGTGCTGATTTAGGTCAAGAGAACACCTTACTTTGAAGAATAGTTGTTCTAGAATCAAAGATTCGAAAATTTTACCAAAGTGACTGAGCAAGGAAATAGGCCGGTAATTCTGTACATGGCTTTTGTCACCAGATTTAAACACAGGAACTATTTGGGCGATCTTCCAAATCTTAGGATATATGCCGAGTTTTATGCATTTATTGTAGAGTATGTAGAGTGGCAGACACAGATCGGGACATGACGCCAGGAATACCGCAGGGTAACCATCAGGACCCGGACCTTTTTTTGGATCGAGATCATGTAAAGTTGCTTTTATACTTTGCTCACTTATAAAGCTAACAGTGTAACAATTTTGAGAGAAAACTGGCTCGACTAACGATGCAGTGTTGGATGGTTCGAAAACTTTACCGAAATAGTCTGAGAAAAGTTCACAGATATCCTTGTTTGAGGTTGCTTGAATAGTATTATAAGACATTATAGTAGGTATAGATTTGCTATTCTTTTTGTTACTAACAAACGACCACAAATATTTAGTATCCTTCTTAATATTTTCTTCTGTAATTCTGATGTACTTATTATAGTCAGCTTTAATACTAATTTTTACCCTCTTTCTCAAATCCGAAAAACGATTATAATCAGCAGAATGTTTATATGTCTTCCATTTTCTATGCGCCTTAACCTTATTCTTGACAAAATTTATAGTAGTTTTAGAGAACCAAAGGGGGTATGCAGATTTACTAATTATAATTTTAGGTACATAAGTATTAACAATTCCGTCTAAGACTTTATAAAATGATAGGATATTCACATCAACATCAGCCGAGCAAAAAGTTTTGTCCCAATCATGTTCTCTAATTCTTTCATTAATCACATTGTAGTCAGCACCATTAAATTTTAATTTACTATAAGAATTACAGGGAAGTGCTTTTGTACAATTAAGATCGATGGTAATATTAAGAGACATATGGTGGTTGTCTTCAGTAACAAATGGATTATTATATTTATTCAAATCAATTTTCAGAGATGTCGATAAAACTATATCTAAGATTTTATTGTGTATATTAGAGATGCTATTAAACTGCTTTAAATCATTTAAATAAAACCAATCCGAAAAGCACTGGCTACAGGGTTCCATGACATTATGGGGAGCTAAGAAATTGCTTGTTGAGTTCTTTACCCATTTTATATGGGGTAAGTTAAAATCACCCAGTAACAAAAAGTTATCATGGTTTATCTTACTAAGAATTTCTTCCAACTTAGAGCAAAAAGCAATGTAATTATTGATTGTTGCATATGGCGGAATATATACATTACCAATAAGCATCCTCTTACCACCCTTCAGTGCCACGGAAACCCATAAGTCTTCAATAACACTATTTACACTGGACCACTTGGAGATTAGGTCGACAGAAAACACAGAAGATAACGCAATTAACACTCCACCCCCATCACTTTTGCCACTGATGGACGGATCTCTATCCGCCCGAAACACATTGTAACTTGTCGGGAATAATTCTGATGATAGGATTTCAGGTTTTAACCACGATTCAGTGATTGCAATACAGTCATAATCATTAGCACATACCACTGTTTTAGTTCTTAGCCCTCTGGTATTTTGGTAATAGATGGAGAAATCATTATTAAAAGGAGCCATTTTATCGGGTAATGTCCACTAACTAAACACAGAAATAGTAAATTAAATTTGAGAAGAGTATGTTTGAACTTTGGATAAAAAACTGTCATTCTGGATATACACCGCACGACTGGACTCCTCTTTTTTGATAAAAATTTTCATCCCTTTCACCCAGCAGTATTTATAATCTGATTTTTTACAAAAATCTCGAGCTTTCTTGAAGAGAAGCTTGTAGTAAGGGGATAAATGTTCGTTTATAAATATCCTCGAGTCTTGTTCAAGACCAAGTATTTTAGTGTTTAAACCTTTTCTATTAGCTTTAAAAGCGTTCATGAGATCAGTTTTTTTCTCAAGTGATGAAAATTTCACCACTATGTTTTTAGGATATTTGCCAGTCTCATTATCAGACGAAAAACGTGCAACTCGATGTATCGTATCAATGTCACCATCTATGACATCGATTCCTAATGCAGAGCCGATTTTTTTGATTATGGAAATGACATTTTCATTCATCTTTTCCGGAACACCACAAATTTCAATGTTATTTATGCGCTCTTGCTGCTTAAGGAATTCGACTTCAGATTTAAGCATGGTACATTCATTTCTAAGGACCGCCATATCATCTTGAACCTCGGCTATTGCTTTAGATACTTTACGGAAATTTTCCATCTGTGTATTGAACTCGTCTATTTTATCTCCAAAAAATTTAACCGACTCAGCAAGGTTGGATTGTTCGGATTTTATTCCTGATAAATCCGACATAATAGTGTTTACGCTTTTAACTAAATCGAGCAATAGTTTAGAAGGGTCATCTCTGAGGGGTTTGTCCTTACATTCTTTACATTTCCAAGTAATGCCTGAGTCCGCCGGTAGCTCGCCGAAGACTGATGGTAATTTAGCACATTTCAGATGATAAGCCATTCCGCATTCACCTTGACACTGAATGCCGGGATTCGTGCGACTGCAAACTGCTGCGCAGCTGCTACACAGGCCGGATGGCATTGCGATACGAAAAACAACGATAAGATGCCGAGTGATTTGTAATAAAAAAAAAACAATGCAAAATTCGGATGAATGTTATTTACTGTTATTGCACCACGATGCACTTTTTGTAGAGTATTTAAGTCACAGGTAGTAGAGCACCTTTTACTGACGACTTCGGTATAAAATTTGTAATTAGAATTTAACTAGAAACTGCGAAATGTCGTACATAAACGTGAGACGAGAGAGAAACGTGTACACGCACTTGCTTGATACACAATAATGTCTGAAAAGGCGATGATTAATGCACGACGTTATAACTTTCTATAAGGTTGGGAGGCAAGTGATTGGTCTGTACTTTGCTGGGTCCTGTGTACATAGGTTATCCTTTGGTAAGAGGTATGTAGCACCATGGGTAAGGAAACTAGGCATCTTGTGTGGATGGATAATTATGTCATTAATGAGTACTGTTAATTTATCGTGGGTGGCATAAAGTTTCTTTATCCAGTAATTCTGCACACCATCTGGTCCTGGTGCTTTCCAGTTATGGAGGTGTTTCATTATGTTGGACGTGTCTTCCGTTGTAAATGGTTGGTGTTGCATCTTATCACAATTCTGAAATGCAGCCTCCTCCTCATTAATCCAGCTCGCTCTGGAGTTATGGGAAACTGTTGTGGAAAGTTGTGTTTTCCAGAACTGCTCGATCGCCGTTTTACTGGGATAACTAGGGGTTTCATTATTATTGATGTTGTTGAGTTTTCTATAAAACCCTTTTTCTGATTTTCGGAATAGTGCGTTGTCTAGTTTCCGTTGGTTACTGGTTTTGTACCTTCTCAATCGACTTGTGTATACGGTAAGCTTTTGTCGTAGACTATCCAGACACTACTGAGATGTGATGTTTTCTCCATCCCACTGGGAGTGTATTCGGTTATTGTCCATGATCGTCTTGACAAGTCTTTCTATTCTGTTGTTCCTGACCCCTCGTTGGTACTCGGTCAGTCTTCCAATATCTTTCCGAAGAGAATTAATTTTCCCTTCTAGCCTTCTTTGCCAAGGTGGTATTCGAGGTGTTTGTCTAAATTGGGGAGGGTCTTGCTTTGGTCTTATTGCGACCCCAATTGTTCTGCAGATAGAAATTGCAGCACAGTAGATGATTGTGTGTAGCGACTCTAACGTATTAACACCTAAAACATAGTGTGGCAAGATAAATTTGTTCATAGCCTGCAAGACGATACCCAGTTTCTTAGAAGATCTTAGTTTGGGAAGAGTTGGTCTAATCAATGGATCTGTTCCACTATACTCTATAAGAGCTCTTTCCATTTCTGCTTGGATTTTCTCAAGCAGGTCAGCGTTGGCTGGCTGTTCTTGTCGAAGTTCTTGAATCTCGTCCGCTCTTTGCGCCAAAGGTGTTTCAGGCTCTGGATATGTTGTATTTCGACCAAATAATTCGCGCTCAACTTCGCTCTTTATTTCGTCCAGTTGATCAGGCGAAATAAGGCCATTTCTCAAGATCACACGATATTGATCTGCGACTCTCTGTTCGGTAACTTGAAGCTCTGGGTACTCACGACAGAACTCTTGATGCAGTATTTGGCGATATCCAGTCTTGTCCTGGCCAAGGTTAGTCACTCTGTAAAATGTGCGCATTATAAATTTATTCATGGCGCTAGTCCATTTCATGCGCTGTCTTATCAGTCCCGCTTGAGTGAGCGCTGGCTGTTGATCCTGCGCAACACTTTCTGCGGGTGGAGTTATCGTTCTTAAATTATCCGACTTGACCATACAATGTATGGCATCACACTCGCTCTAAGGCAAATTATTATTATTATTATTATTTCCTTTATCAGCAGGTAGAATGACAATGTCCTTGTTGAGGCGAAGTTGTTTCAAGGCCTCATTTTCTTCTATAGATAGGTTCCTTTTGGGTGGTTTAGACTTTCTTAGAACATGTGACACATCTTGTCTAATTATTTCAGCGGTGTTCGCATCTAATTTTGAAACTGCTGTTTCAACGCCACAAATTATGCTCTCTGTTGGTATGTGAGAGGGAGCAATAGCGTAATTGAATCCCTTAGCCAACACGCCAATCGAGGTAGAGTTCAATTGGACCGAAGATAAGTTATAAACGGTTCTATTCGTTTCCAATTGCCTTGAGGTTAGACTGTGACCGTTATTTTCTGAGAAAAATTCGTTTTTGGGCTTCTGTTGGAGCTTCAATTTGTTAAATTTTGTCTGTTGTTGCATTGTTGTCAACTCTGCATTCGTTTCGGCCCTAAATTCGCTAATTTCATCGAATTTATCTCATATTATCGGGTGGAGTGTATTGCTTACCTGTAGGTGGATATCTAAGAGTTTAGTATTAAGAACATCCAAATCTCTTCTGACATCACGTATGAATTCCCGGAAACCATCTAATACATTTAGTGCCCGCGAAAACTTAAAAACAAATATAGTGAATCTCTACGGGGAGAATACTTTTCATTTGTGTAAAACATTTGAGAAATTACGCGCGAAAAGAAGCAAACTTTTGTGCGATCTACATTTTCTACAACGATGCCGCGATGAAGGAGTTATTCCGAAAAACATGACGGTAAAGTTCTGGAAGAACAACAGAAAAACACAGAATATCTTAGGGAAAGCTAGTTGTGCCCTACTTAGGGAAGCCATACGTGATGTCAGAAGAGATTTGGATGTTCTTAATACTAAACTCTTAGATGCCCACCTACAGGTAAGCAATACACTCCACCCGATAATATGGGATAAATTCGATGAAATTAGCGAATTTAGGGCCGAAACGAATGCAGAGTTGACAACAATGCAACAACAGACAAAATTTAACAAATTGAAGCTCCAACAGAAGCCTAAAAACGAATTTTTCTCAGAAAATAACGGTCACAGTCTAACCTCAAGGCAATTGGAGACGAATAGAACCGTTTATAACTTATCTTCGGTCCAATTGAACTCTACCTCGATTGGCGTGTTGGCTAAGGGATTCAATTACGCTATTGCTCCCTCTCACATACCAACAGAGAGCATAATTTGTGGCGTGGAAACAGCAGTTTCAAAATTAGATGCGAACATCGCTGAAATAATTAGACAAGATGTGTCACATGTTCTAAGAAAGTCTAAACCACCCAAAAGGAACCTATCTATATAAGAAAATGAGGCCTTGAAACAACTTCGCCTCAACAAGGACATTGTCATTCTACCTGCTGATAAAGGAAATGCGACGGTAATTTTAGATACAGCGGATTATTCAAACAAAATTCAAACATTGCTACAAGATCCAGCATATAAACAAATTACTACTGACCCAACAACTTATCTGGAGAAAACAACCAAGGCCAAAATCCAAGCAAGTAGGATCGACAAAAATCTCCAACTTCAACTCATTCCGCGTGAAAAGTCATCGAGATGTCCGAAATTCTATGGGTTGCCAAAAGTACATAAAGAAGGTGCACCTTTGAGGCCAATAGTAAGTTCAATTGGATCCCCAGCACAACAGCTAGCCAAATACCTAGCCCAACAACTTCAACCGTTTGCAGAGGGGGCAGATTCATATGTCAAAAATTCGACACATTTCATCGAAATACTTAGAAAAACGGTTTTACAACCTGAGTGTCTTCTTGTCAGTTTTGACGTAGTGTTCCTTTTCACCAACATCCCTATCGACGAAGCCTTGGATATCATAAGAGAAAAATACAAACCACCTCAACACCTTGTAGACTTAACAAGGCACTGCCTGATGAACACCTATTTTGTTTTCGAGAACCAACAATACAAGCAAGTGGAAGGAGCTCCAATGGGATCGCCACTCTCACCAGTTATAGCGAACCTTTTTATGGAAAGCTTTGAGGAGTTGGCACTAAGAACAGCAACTCTTAATCCCAGTTTATGGTTGCGATATGTGGATGATACTTTTGTGATTTGGCCTCATGGGAGGGAACACCTCAACACATTTTTAGACCACCTTAATGGCATCCATCACAAAATAAAATTCACCATGGAGGTTGAAGCCAATAATCAACTGCCATTCCTTGATGTTCTCATAAATAGGAAGGAAGATGGAACCCTTGGCCATACAGTATATAGGAAAGCAACTCACACCAACAGATACCTTCATGCTAATTCTCATCACCACCCAGCCCAACTACAAGCCGGCGTCAAAACTTTAGTAACCAGATCACAAAGACTAGCTGACCAGGACAACATCAAACAGGAAATGGACAGTTTAAAAACAGCTCTGAGACAAAACGGATTTACAGACCGAAATATTCAAAGAGCCCTAAAGTCAAAACCGAGACGAACAGACGAGGAGCATGAGACACCAATAACCAAGGCTTATTTACCGTATGTCAAGGGTACCACGGACAGTATTGCAAGAATTCTACGGAGACACAATATCGATACTATTTTCAATACAGACAGAAAAATAAGCACGGTGTTGAGGACTCCGAAGACGAGGATCCCTTTAGAACAACAGGGAGTGTACGAGATTCCATGTGCAGACTGTCATAAAACCTATGTGGGGCAAACTAACAGAAGAATTCAAGTTAGACGTGATGAACACCAGAATGCTATAAGAAAGCAGGAAAAAACAACATCCATTGCGGAACACGCCACCACGACGTCACACCGGATAGACTTTGAGAACACCAGAGTACTGGCAAATATAGAACACCCGAAATCAAGACTCGTAAGAGAGGCAATTGAAATAGCGAAGAGGTCTCACAGTCTAAACGCACGCAATGAAATCCAGAACTTATCGAATTGTTGGAAAATTCTATTAAACACCGTACCGGCCCGGACCCGTCCAATAACAACTCAACCGGAAATAACAAACCAGCAGGCAGGAGGCGTGCCAACTGATCGCCCAGGGCCAATCACAGGCAGCCGTTCACGGTGCCAACCAATAGGCGCCGAGCCGCGACTATATAACACCGTGCGCGCTCCTGAAAATATCAGTATTTGAGTAACTAGAAGCAAAAGCAGAAGGCTACGAGAATTATGCGAACCGACCTGAAGAGGGCAGATGTGACTCTGCCGAAACGTCGTCATTTTACCATCGATCCCGGCAGGGATCAGTTATCAACTACGCGGATGAATTCCCGGAAACCATCTAATACACATATATATATATATATATATATATATATATATATATATTTATCCGGGAATACATCCGTTCGTTATATTGATTCATGTTTGAATCCTGCAGCAGACGTTTCGCCAAAGTCTCACTTCTCAATGCGTGTAAGCAGAAGGTTATGAGAATTATGCGGACCGACCTGAAGAGGGCTGATGTGATTCTGCCGAAACGTCGTCATTTTACCGTCGATCCCGACAGGGAACAGTTATCAACAACGCGAATGAATTCTCGGAAACCACCCAACACATTTAGTACCCGCGAAAACTTACCAACAAATATGTGTGGTCGCATCTTTGTTGGTGCTAATCCTTTTCAGCGCAAAGTCGATTTCCTTCTTTTAATGTCCCATTTGGAGCTTCCCAGGTTCGCTTCCTATTGGAGTTTTTCTCAAATAAGGAGGAGATTTACGAACTCTCGTTGCGTTTTCCAAATCCAAAATGACCCACTGATACCTCCTCACTTTTGTATTGAAGTCACCGATCTGATATACTGGAAATTCCAAGGATTTTATTGCTCGATATTCCATGATGGTATAGGGGGATGCCTGGTTCAAGTGTTATTAGTTATTCACTTTTACTCCTAACTTCACTCAAGCCATATTCCATTTTATTTTTGCGGCATCTCGTTCTTACTCTACAATTCTAGCTAAGTTTGATAGTGTTTGACAGTTGTATGCTGCTAGATGTTAGATGTATTGCAGTAGAATTTTTCCTCCCTGGGATTCCTCGAAACAGACTGGTACCATGGCAATGAATGTCTGGTTTGACTCCGTTTGTGTTGATCACATTGTTGCTGTGATTGTTATTGTGATGGTTGTTCTGCTGCTTAGGCAGTACTTCTGTAGACTACTGGGGTCCGCCTCCTCAACATCCTGCCAGCGCCAGCTTCAGACATGCATGACGATTCCCAGGCAGCGGCTGCTTCCGAGGCGTCGATAGCTTTCCTCCATATTTCATGGTGATCCAGGTAACTCAGGTCCGTGGAACTGTTGGTAGGTCAGTGAACAGCTTTAGTCGCTTTATGTGACAGGTTGTAGATATCATAGTGCTATGCTTTTATTCTTTTGTTATATATAATTACATGTATATACAGGGTGTTGTCTTTCAAGCAAAAAAATGTCCTAAAAACAAGTCTCTATGGTTATCGACATCTAAAGGAAGCTGTGACGAAATAATATTCAACTTTCTTTGCAAGTATTGGTACAAGTTCTTACTTGCTCTGATGAATTATATTAACAGCACTGATTTACATTTATTTAATTAATTTGACATATTTATTTTATTTTCAATATTTTCAGATATGCCTTATTAATAGTAGACAGTATAATGGCGCTGTATAGGACAGATTATTCGGGAAGAAGTGAATTAGCTCCTCGCCAGATGCATTTAGCTAGATTCTTAAGAATGTTATTGCGATTAGCAGATGAGGTAATTTGAACACTATACTTAATTAATTCTGTGAATTAGCCTTGTTAATAGAAATTCCAAAACTGCATATGATAGGGAATCGTTAATATTTAAATAGGAAAAGAGGTCAGTCAGCCACTTTTCTGCTCCTCTTAGAATAGTTGCACCCAAGATGTGTGAAAGGAATCCTCATTCAGTTACACAATCACAATGGAAACTTTATTTACATTTCAAGATTATTTAATATGTCTCAATGTCAATGAACCACAAGTAAAGAATAGGTACACATATTTTTTAGAACTTAGACTGTTACAATAAGGAAGTCTGACAACAGATGACTACTACATGTTTCCTTGATTAAAAAACCTTTTATTTCATCCATACTATAATTATTAGATTATTAGTCAAATTTCAACCGATTCCTCAAATTATTATGTGTTGTCATCATTTTGCGTACAAATGTATACATTCACTCAAACACGGAATTTAATTAAAACACATTCTGTTATTATAAATGTGGAATAAATTTAAGTCCTGTTGAAACTATGCTTTTCCTAGGTTAAAACATATTCTGTTTGATATTCCAAGACTTAAAACATCTTTATCTCAAATTTTATCAAAATCGCTTCAGATGTATCTATTTTAATTTATTCCACAAAGAGTTTATTCATGTTTGAAATATCTTCGATGACACATTACATATTAATATCCAAAAAAAATGTATGAATTAGATGTTGCGGGTTTAGTTCAATGCTGGTTCAATGTAAGTATATAATTGACGAAGGACCTTTAGCGGAACAATCAATAAAACACGTGCCGTCGCGTAAATGAATTCACCAAATAAAGTTAATCACTAACCTTTTACGTCGAAGCTCTGCAGGTGGTGTTTTCTTGGTTCTTCTTTCTTCAGAGGCTAGCCCCGCAGCAGCAGGAACTGTTTTTAGAGCTTCGTCTGGACAACACGTTACACAAAAAATAGCGACGTAATGTTCATTGATTGAGCAAACAAAAAATGCGGGTTTAACAACAAATGATGCGCTTTTGTAAACTCAAAAGAAACAAAATGAAAGCGGTTTAGCGGTTGTTACGACCGGAACTAATAACTCGCGGAATCGTAACATAATAACAACAAAAAGCGGCCGTCTTAAGACGGAATCAAAAGCGTCCGAATAGCTCGGAATACAATACACAAATCACGAATACTCTATTTTACACGCAAAAAAAACACTTTAAATTAGCATTAGCGCGACGGAAGGTTTTGGAAAAGGTGCAGAAGTTTAAAAATCAATGAAGTAATTCAATAAAATTTAAACAATACACTAAACAAATTGCGGGAACGCAACAATGTTATTGGGTATAGGGTGTTCCATTTAAAATGAGAGTTAAATAATTTTCAATTTGCCTATAATTTAAAGTAATTTTTTACCACCTTGTATAACTTTCTTAACAAGTAGTTTTTTCTCTATAGCTCCAGACATTCCTGCTATGACAAGGAATAATATTTAATGTCATATAAATCCCATCTATAAATCTATAAATACTTTAAAAACTATTTGAGAGAAGTATATGACACGGAACATCGACTTTTCTTTATTATGTCGCTATAATGTAATTAAATTAAAAATAATAGGAATTCATTTAAGAAAATATACATTTGGCTAGGTTAGGTTAGGTTAGGTAACTTATTATTATTACGAGTACCACAGTCTCTACATAGGAGTTGAAAATATTGTTGCAATATCTCAAAAGAGAACGCTAAAATGTTTTGCAAAAATTTTTTCCACAATTATTTAGAGACTTTGAGAATATTTCAAAATATTTTTAAATATTATTTAATTAGATTTAAAGTTTGCCCACAAAATTCGCTTAAGATTTATTTATTAACTTTGTGTGACCACCTAAATTCTCTATTTTTTTCAAATTTATAGGCTCAGAAGCTTGAAATGAAGGGGCGAATGGGTCGAATCTTTTAAACAAATCATTGTTAACTTACAAAATTCATTTGATATTAAATGATGCGGGTGTGAATCACTCATGATGCTTGGCTTAAAATACTTCAATTTTATTTTTCACTTAATCTTATAATTGTCCCCAAAATTAACTAGGATTTTTCCATTATCTTTTCGGTAAGCTCAGTAGTTGCAGAGATAGAGCGGGTATGAATTTTCCATAGTTTGCTTAATATCGTTCAAACAAATAATTTTAAAAATAAAAAGAATATATTCTTGTGTTTCTATGACGAGCCCTTTCATTTGATATATTAGGCGATTTTTCTAAACAAATTATTTAAAAAATACAAACATATTTTTGTATTTCTTTTGACGAACCATTTCGTTTGATGGATTACATGATATGCTTGAAATATATTTTTTTCATTTTATTTTATAGTTTGTCTCCCAAGACTAACAATAGTTTTTTGGGTTTATTTCTTCTGTAAGCTTTTTCCAAACTCTCAGGTTATTAATTTCGGAAATAAAAGGCGGTAATGAGTTCAATTTTGCATATTTTAATCTTTTAAACAAATAATGTTAAAAGTACAACAAAATATTTATATTTCTCATGACGAGCCCTTTCATTTGATGTGTTTTACATGATATGATTCAAACCATTTCAATTTTTTATTTTCCATTTAATTCCCCAAAATTAACTTAAAAGTTTTGCTTTATTTTTTTCTGAAAACTTAAGCTGAAGTCGTGTGTTCTCTATTTTCCGTAATTTTAGGCCCAGTGCTCATAATGGGTTCAACAAACTATACCATATTTTAATTATTTTCGTTCGGTAGTTGCTGAGAAAATAGGCTGTGACTAACGTACGAACACAAGAGTGATTCGGTAAGGGTTTTCAATGATCAAAAGTAAATAACTCTAAAAATCACGTGTATTCGTTGCTCCATTGTCGCGTGAAAGGACAAACCTACAAACACATTTCGTATTTAAAATATTAATTAAACATATGGTTTCGCTAATATGTTCATCTAAAACAGATAACTTAAATCAGGAGTTGCCAAACTTTTTCTCATGCCAGCACACTTAGAGGTTTTGTATTTGGTCACGGCTCACTAGTCGTGTTAAACCAAAAGGAGAGCGATATAATTGGCAGATCCAGAAAAATATGAATTAGCGGAGAGGGGAAGAGGGAATTTAGCGAGGGTGAATGCCATCTAAGTATGGATACTGGTATCGAAAAAAGGTCTTACTATCAATTTAGACAGGGGAAACCCTAAATTCCAGAAAAAAAATATTAATTTATTACTTACTAGTACCAATTTACTAATATTTAGTGGGAGAGAATATCATCAAAGTATCGATACTGGTATAGAAAAAAAAGTATTAATACCTAATTAGCGGGGAGAAAACCCCAAAACCCCCCAAAAAAAAAGAACTTAGAGGGGGTGATAATCTGACATACTTACTAATTTAACGCATGAAGTAAATCTTATCTGAATACATATTTCGTAAAAGAGAAATCAAGAGCGCCTTGCGACTCCCCTGTTTGCTCTTCACTGCTACCCAAGGAGCCGTGGCGCACACATTGGGAACCCCTGATTTACACGAAGTGTAGTTTTTACAAATCTTATTCCAAACCGAGTTTCAATTCTAGTCTTTTGCACAGAGGAGAAAGTTTTAATAAATAAGCAAAATGGCATAATCAATTATGAACCGAATTAAAAATATGTATTTTTCAGTTTGGGGTTGCAGTCGTTATTACGAATCAAGTAGTAGCCCAGGTTGATGGTGCCGCAATGTTCAACGCTGATCCAAAGAAACCCGTTGGCGGTCACATATTAGCTCACGCATCTACCACTAGATTATATTTGAGAAAAGGCAGAGGAGAAACTCGAATGTGCAAAATTTACGATTCTCCGTGTTTACCGGAATCTGAGGCGATGTTTGCCATTAATGCGGATGGTATTGGCGACGCAAAAGAATAGTAATAAGATATTTGATTTAATCGTTATTGAGGAATTAACTTATGTTGTATTTTTATTTGAATTGCATTTAAAATTTGGGACGATATCAAACGGTATGAAATTCACATATTCTGCAGATTACCTGATGATTTTTTTATGAAATATATCCGAAGTAAGTATCTATATGTGAAATATTGTTTGAGAAATATATTTTTGAAAAAAAAAAGCGTTTTATTTTTAAAAAGTATACTAACGAAAACCGATACTAAATTTAATTTATGTTAAATGCCAGTTATTATTGAGTAGGCTGTTTCGTTCGTGAATGAGTTATTTAAAACGAATGACTCGTCTACATGTGCTACGAATGAGCGGCACTGTTTAACCAACTAGTTCGTTCAAATCGCCATTAATAGAATTAATTAGCTCGAGTCGTGACATGGGCACTGGTGGAGACTTAGAAGTAATACCTAAAGATACTTTAATGTTTTTATCTTCACACACGGGTTCAGTTCAGTTCTTGGATTTATTTAAAAACACAGTCCAACTCACTCTAATTTATTTCCACGACTTTAACACAACTATTTACAATTTATATCTACTTAAGTATACGACCGTCGAAAACTGAATGCCTCCTATCGCCAGTGTCCATATTTATATATTTCTCTCCGAATTGTCTGGTAAGTCCATGAACCATCGGGAAACTTCTTTCATGTGTTCTGTAAACTTTAAGGGAATTCCCAGTAACGGCAGCGGTCGGCCTGTTGAGAGACAAAACATTTCGGATAGTATCGGAATAACGTCCCTTCCACGAATTGGTTGATGGCCGATTGCACCAGCTGTCGGATGAATTCTCGTAACATTGCCCCCTGCTTAAGACCATTTCGTCCCGGAATGTCCTAGAATCCTTCCTGGTGTGACGATATTTGCAGGACTCTCCATTTCGACATCGGGAAATTTCTGGATGTAACAGTCAACGGTCTTCAAATCTGGGCTGCGCATATTGAGGCAGCATACCAGGATGTCGATGCCACTGAATCGAAAGATTGTTTCCATCATACTTCTCACCACCCTCCAATTCAGTCCATCCAACCCGCAGCTATCTTTGGGACCGCCAATTTCATTAGATTCTTCTCCATCATCACATTTCTCAATTCCACCAGAGTCTTCCAAAGATCGCTGTATGTTGGCTTGTCCTGCGAGAATGTTTTCGTTATCAAATAAAAGATGTCTCTGGTACCCATTGGTTGTTTATCTTCGAGATGAAGGACCTTCCCTACCGCTGGATCTTGCTCCCGTAGCTTCTGGAACTGGCCGTACATTTTGGCAAACACCTTGGCTATTCCTCTGGACATCCGGAGATCTCGAGCCACACAATGAGCCAGGGTATATTGTGTGGGCACCTCAAACGGGGTTCCTCTCTCGTTACGTCGTGCTGCACTTTCTGCCCATCAGAGTAAAGTGCCATAAACTGCTCGAAGGTCATCTCGTCATCGGGTGGTTGGATGCTGCGGACTTTGGCTTTGCTTCGCTGTCATGACTTACGGCATAAGAGGCTAACCTGCTCAAATGTACCACTTTAGTTTTACCCGAGGTAGCTTCTTTATTCTGTAGACAACATCCTTGATTTTCTTCACAATTTGGTACGGCCCCTCCCAAGATCTCTGTAGCTTGGGCGAATATCCACGAGGACGTTGCGGGTTATACAACCAAACAAGATCATCAACTTGGAATTCTCCGCCCTCGGTTTTGATGTCGTAGGCTTCCTTCATTCGGGCACTGGCATTCTCGATGTTTAACCGGACTCGTTCATGGATGTCGTTCATCTTTTGACGTAGCTGGCTGACATAGTCTTCACCTGCGGTCTCTTCTCCTGGGGAACATCCAAACTTCAAATCGCGTGGTGGTCTTAATTCTCGTTCCATGATAATCTGGCCGGGGTCTGACCCGTTGATTCGTGCACAGACGAACGATATGCCATTAGAAACAAGTGCAGATACTGGTCCCAGTCTCTTTGGTGGTCAGAGACTACCTTTGACAAATGGCTGTTAATGGTTCTATTCATCCGTTCTACCATTCCATCGGATTGCGGGTGTAGTGCTGTCGTCCGTGTTTTATTGATCTTCAAGAGCTTGCAGACGTCTTGGAAAAGAGTAGACTCGAAATTTCTACCTTGGTCTGAGTGCAACTCCAAGGGAACACCGAAACGACTGATCCATTCCTTGGCAAGGACATCAGCAACGGTCAAGGCTTCTTGATTCGGCAAGCATACGCTTCGGCCCATTTACTAAAATAGTTCATCACCACCACATTGTATTTAGTTCCAGAGTCGGATTCAGGAAATGACCGGCAACATCAATGGCTACTCTTTCGAATGGACTGCCCACGTTATATTGCTTCATGGGAGCTTTTGGTCGCTTCTGAGGCCCATTACTTGCTGCACAAACCGTACATTTCCGGCACCACTCCATAACGTCTACTTGGCAGTTTGCCCAATAGAAGCGTTTTCTCAACTTGCCAAGGTTTTCGTTATTCCCAGATGTCCTCCAGTTATACCATCATGTAGTTCTCGTAAAACGTCTGGTCTCCTATTTCTGGGAACTACAACCGGTTTTCTGTCGTTTCCCTCCTCTGGAGTTTCCAGGACTCGCTTGAGAAGTCCATTTTCCAGGATGGGGGAGTTCCACTGAGCCCAGTACGACTTTATGGTTGGTGAGTATCGGGAAATCTCTTGCCACGTAGGTCTTCGGTCTTCTTCCTTCCACTGGATAATTTCTTTTAACTTCGGATCCAATTTTTGGTCTTTCTGGATCTCCTCAGGTTGCCAATGGTCATCGACGGCGGTAGTTCTACAGTGAAGAGCCCTCTTTTCTTCAGCTCGCTGACAATGTTTGCAATCATCAGGGCATGGTCTCCTCGATAAGGCATCAGCATTCTTATGGCTTGTTCCTGCACGATGTTCAGTCTCGAAGTCGAATTCTTGCAACCGCTCAAACCACCTGGCCACTTGTCCTTTGGGTTTTTTAAACTGCAAGGGCCACTTCAGTGCTGCATGATCAGTCCTCAGGCGGAATCGTTTACCATAGAGGTACTTATAGAAATGTTCTACCCCCTTTACCAGAGCCAAGAGTTCCCTGCGAGTAACGCAGTAATTCCGTTCAGGCTTGCTCAAGGTCTTGCTGAAATAGCCGATGACTTTCTCCTGACCGTCTTGGATCTGCGATTGAACCGCACCAATTCCGACATTGCTTGCGTCGGTATCCAAAACGAAGTTTGCATCTGGCAATGGATAATTTAAGACGGGGGCACTCGTTAATGCTCTTTTCAGTGTCTCGAATGATCGCTGGCACTCCTTGTCCCACTGGTATTGTACCTTCCCCTCTGTGAGTCTAGTAAGTTGGCGATGTTGGCAAATCCGGCTACGTACCGACGATAGTACGTACATAACCCCAGGAAACTTCTTAACTGGTGAATATCTTTAGGTATCGGCCATTCCTGGACAGCTTTAATTTTCCGTTTATCAACAGCTACTCCTTCTGCGGAAACCACATGTCCAAGATATTGCACCGCTTCTTGGAACAGCTGACACTTCTTCGGGCTTAACTTTAGTCCGGAACTTCGAAGTCGCCGAAACACCTCCTCCAGGTTCTTCACGTGGTCTACAAATGATCTTCCAACCACGATAATGTCAAGATACACCAGACATGTTTTCCATGAAATCCTTTTTAACACTGTTTCCATTAATCTTTAAAACGTCGCTGGAGCATTACACAACCCAAACGGCATCACAGTGAATTGGTCCTGAGCCGATGGTAAAAGCAGTCTTTCTCGGTCTTCTTTAGCAAGTTCCACCTGCTAATAATAACCGCCTTTTAAGTCCAGGGTGGAGAACCATCTTTCTTTTTAACCCAGACAACTGGAGAAGCCCAAAGGCTATTGGGTGGTTCAATAACACCTTCTTCCTCCATCACGCGGACTATCCTCTCGGCTTCTTCTCTTTTAGCTAGGGGTAGTCTTCTCGCCGACTGTCGAATAGGTTGAACGTTTCCAGTATTAATTTTATGTTTCACCAGATCGGTTCGTCCTCTTTTGCCATTCCCTACATCGAAAATATCCTGGTGGTTTCTAACGATATCCCTCAATTTTGCTTTCTGGTTTGGTTTCAAATTCTTAGATGAATCGGTGATGAGTCTTTCCAGTTCCTCAGATAGTTTACCTGGTGGTATTTCTGCATGCTGTGTACTTCTGACTACAGAGGAAACTGTTGAACAATGGCCCAAAGTTGTTCCTTTCTATAGCACAACCGAGTAATGATTCAGGTTCATTACTCTTACTGGCACAATCTCCTTGACCCGAAACAGAGTCTTCCCCAGTGCGACTCCTCTGCCTACATTTCCATCGTTAAGTTCGGGATCAAACATCATTACTGTTCCAGCTTTAGCTTTTTCCATCTAAGCAAGCATCTATAATGATTCCAGCTCTTTCCGGAACATTGACATCCTCTACTAAGATAGCTCGAAGCATTATGTCATATTTTCCATGAAGCACCACTTCTTCGTCATTTACTCGCAGAATTCCATCTTTGAAGTTTAACTGGAATCCCTTGGAGCTCATGACATCCATTCCAATGATTACTTCGTCTTCGATGTCTGCCACTAATGCCAGATGTAGGAAGGTTGTGTTTCCCAATGTCATTTCAACCTCTATTTCACCATGGACTTTCGCTGCTTCTCCTGTCGCTGTTCGCAGTTGCCATTTTGTTGGTTTTATCATTGTCTCTAAAACAATGTTGGGCCTTATTACTGTTTTCGTCGCACCAGTATCCACCAGCATTGCAAATTGCTTCCTATTAATAAGGCCATCTACGAAGACACTGTTAACGTGGTTGCGTAGCGAAGCGACATATGCGTTGGTAGTTGGCACTTGTTTGCTACAGGTCGACGATGGTCCCTTTACATTGGCCTTCTTTAGTTTCCCCGGTGAAGAAGTATGGACTCCGTTGCTCTCCTTGCAACGACTCTGGATATGTCCTACCTTACGACACTTCCTACATCTCACTAGTCTTTTTTGGCAAGGACTTCTTCTATTATCTTTCTTACAGAGGCTTCATCGTTTCCGCCATCTTCGGATTCTCCTTCAACGATTCGGACTCTGGCTTGACCTCTGCAGGTATTTTTATTCCCCAGTGCGACTCCTCTGCCTACATTTCCATCGTTAAGTTCGGGATCAAACATCATTACTGTTCCAGCTTTAGCTTTCCCATCTAAGCAAGCATCTATAATGATTTCAGCTCTTTCCGGAACATTGACATCCTCTGCTAAGATGGCTCGCAGCATTATCTCCTCTTTTCCATAAAGCACCACTTCTTCGCCATTCACTCGCAGAATTCCATCTTTGAAGTTTAACTGGAATCCCTTGGAGCTCATGACATCCATTCCAATGATTACTTCGTCTTCGATGTCTGCCACTAATGCCCGATGTAGGAAGGTTGTGTTTCCCAAGGTCATTTCAACCTCTATTTCACCATGGACTGTTGCTGTTCGCAGTTGCCATTTTGTTGGTTTTATCATCGTCTCTAAAACGATATTGGGCCTTATAAATGTTTTTGTCGCACCTGTATTCAGCAGCATTGTACATTGTTTCTCATTAATAAAGCCATCTACAAAGACACTGTTAACGTGGTTGCGTAGCGAAGCGACATATGCGTAGATAGTTGGGGCTTGTTGGCTACAGGTTGACGACAGTCCCTTTACGTTGACCTTTTTTTAGTTTCCCCGACGAGGAAGTCTGTACTCCGTTTGCTCTCCTTGCAACGACTCTGGACATGTCCTACCTTACGACACTTCCGACATCTCACTAGTCTTTTTCGGTAAGGACTTCTTCTATTATCTCTCTTACAGAGGCTTCATCGTTTCCGCCATCTTCGGATTCTCCGTCAACGATTCGGACTCTGGCTTGACCTCTGGAGGTATTTTTCGCAGCCTCGAATTCTAGCGCTCGAGCAAGTGCATCACTAATTGAGTCGGTCGAGCTAGTGTTTAAGCTTGCGTGGCTTCGTTGTCCCGCAGTCCGTCCAAAAACGCTTGCACTGCTAATCTTTCTATCACATTTTCCGGCGTGGCTGGATAGGCAAGGCGAACCAGACGGGCAATATCAGCTTCAAACTCTTGTAGGGATTCATTCAATTTTTGGTGACGATTTTCCAATTGGGAATGATAAACGTGTTCCAAATGGGTCTGCCCGTACCTCAGTTCTAAATGTTTGACCAGTTGTTCGTAGTCTTCTTGTTCCGAGGTATTCAATGTTCGCAAAATATCTATAGCATCCCCTCTTAAGGCGAGTGTTAGTGCTATTGCCTTCTCCTCTGTCGACCATCCGTAACTTTGCTGCAGCCTCGAATTGACGCCTATAGTTAGTCCATGAAGATTTCCCATCAAATTGTGGAGTTTCATTTTGTGTCTTGCTCCTTCGAAGCCAATTTTCGAATCCACTACTGCTGAACTGTTTCTGTTTTCGGTTTTTGATTGAGTATCTCCCCTTAGTATTGTGACTACCTGTTCTTTTATTTTGCTGATCTCACCCTCCATTATATGCTTTAGCTCCTCTATCCGCGTTTCATTTTGTCTGTCGTCTGTATCAGCTCATCGACCATTGTCTGCTTTAGCTCTTTTATCCGCATTTCATTTTTGACTGACTCTTCGACCATTGTTTGTTTTAGCTCTTCCATACGAGCCTCATTGTCGAATATTTTCTCTTCCAGCATTTCGGAGTTTTTCTGTACCATGCTTTTCAAATTTTCTTCTAAGGATTTAGAATTTTCTAGTAATTTGTCTTCCAGGGTTTTAGAATTTTCTTCTAACGCCTCCTTCAAGTTTTTAGAAATTTCTAGCAATTTCTCTTCTAGGGTTTTAGAATTTTCTAGTAATTTCTCTTCTAGGGTTTTAGAATGTTCTAGTAATTTATCTTCTAACTCCTCTTTCATGGTCTGAGAATTATTTTGTAATGTTTGTAGTTTATCTTCTAAGGCCTCTTTCAAGTTTTTAGAATTTTCATCCATTTGTTTTAATAGCATGCTCTTGTCCCCAGTACCAGAAATCTCAAACAAATAAGTATCGGGATCGTTACCTTCATTTATTAGAGCATCTCGTAGCTGTTGTACTAATTCACTTCTCTTTCCAGTAATTTCTAAATCCCTTTCCTCAAGTTCTTCTTTTAAGTCCGTCACTTTCAATTGGTCCAAATTCACGTTTTTAAACATTGTCAGCCTATTTATTTTCCACTTCTAAAATTCCACAAATAAACCCCACACCTGACACCACTGTAATGTTTTTATCTTCACACACGGGTTCAGTTCAGTTCTTGGATTTATTTAAAAACACAGTCCAACTCACTCTAATTTATTTCCACTACTTTAACACAACTATTTACAATTTATATCTACTTAAGTATACGACCGTCGAAAACTGAATGCCTCCTATCGCCTGTGTCCATATTTATATATTTCTCTCCGAATTGTCTGGTAAGTCCACGAACCATCGGGAAACTTCTTTCATGTGTTCTGTAAACTTTAAGGGGATTCGCAGTAACGGCAGCGGTCGGCCTGTTGAGAGACAAAACATTTGGGATTCTCAGAAGTATCGGAATAACGTCCCTTCCACGAATTGGTTGATGGCCGATTGTACCAGCTGTCGGATGAATTCTCGTAACAATACAATGCATAAGGTATAGGCGCCTGTAAAAAGTGGAATCGCACGCTGGATGAGAGAGAACGGCAACCGAGTGGACGTCTCTGGCTACAGCTGCAAGCAATTGCTAGACGTCACTTGACAGATGCAAACAAGCACCAATCAGACGCGAGCTTAGATAGTGTTAGATTCGTCCCCTCGCTTTTCTTTCTCTCGCATTACTTTGGTATTGGTATCTTCAATTACAAAAAATTCCACAGCTGTTTGATTGGTTGTTCTTGAAGAATGTAGAGCATAACATAAAATTTCTTAACACATTTTTATTCTTTAATTACTTATACGGGGTGTTTAAAATTGTAAAAATTTTAGCAGTTTATGTAACATCTCGAACGTTTTAGTGTGAAAAGTAAGTTTGTTTTATATGTATTTTCAATAGCTAATAAATGATAGGTGATCTACTCAATTAGATAATTGGTTTTTGAATTATTTGGAAGAAATGTAAAAAATAAACATTTTTCAATTGATCATAGTTATTGTTTAAGAAACGTTAAAATTTTAAAACTGATCGAAAATTTCATTTTTAAGGGGTAAATAACTTGTAAGAATCTCATCTTCACAGCTTTCTCGCAAATGTGATTTTTTTCAGGTTTATAATTCTTCAACCATCTGAAAAGAACATTAATTTTCAAATCTTTTAGTACAATCCGAAGTAAATTAATTTTCTTTTGATTTTGTTTTATTGTATGTAATTTCAGTTTGAAAGACTGCATTTGGTATTCGGAATCAGAATTTAATGGCGAAAAAAAATCTTCGCCTAATTTTACTACACCGTATGAAACAGGCATTCACTTTAAAATGGTTTTCACATTGAAAAACATTGCTATTTTTATAGATTTTTATGTACACATTATTTTTAATTAGATGATTGTAATAAGGAATTGGCAATAAAAATTCATATACAATTATATAAATGTTGAAATTCATTCGGGCTTTTAATGTTTTCCTAATATAAATGCTATGTCAACAATAAAAGCTTAAGCTGACAGCTCAGAGACGAAAAGGGATGGAAATCAGTACATCTATTTCTCTTTTTTATTAAATAGGTAGATGCCACATACAAAGTGGTATACAAGATGTATGAAAATTTAGACCATACTTTGGTATCAATTAGAAATGGCGAAATGATGGCTTACAAGGCTTCAAAGTTAAATAAAGTACGTTACTGGACAAATACAATACAATGCAAAAAATATACATATAAATACTTCCTTGTTTAAATAAATACTCCCGAGCAAAGCAGTCAGTAATAGACTCAAATGATGACCACGCTCCTAGTAACTCAAAGAATCAGAGTTCCCAACTTCTTTCAAAAACCCTTTGCTATGGCCAGAAACAGGTATTATTAAACAAACAAAGAGAAAAGTCATAGATTCCAACAATTGCTAAATTTACAGGGTAGCTACATAGATTACCTACGATGCCTAAACCAAGATAAAAAAATGCTGAGCTTCGAAACAATGGGGAGAAAGCTAAATTAAATAAAATTAAAGATTAGGATTCTGAAACTAATAAAAAGAAGAAATCCAAAACGAAAAGTAACACACGATCATTAGAGTCTTAAAATATTACAGAAGCGCTGAAAGAGAATAAAATACCTACTAAACAGACATCATTCAAAACTGGCAAATAGGTAGTTGTAACATACGAGGTCTTATCACTAAAGTAGCTGAAGACACTTTGAAAACTTACTATGAATATTAGTGGCTTGGAACACAAATTCTAGTCCAGTAAATTGGCGTTGGCCAGGAAAAGACAACATCCTAACGTACGACTCAATAATTATTCTGTAGCACATATGTAGTGCAATATATATTTTATCTTTAAATATCAAATACAGTTTGTTATAATGATTTATGTTTCTTCAGTATTAATTACTTTCAAAAAGGAAAAGGTTATCGACTCGTCGGAATCTTTTTTTATGTATGCACAGTGATTATTCAAAAACGGCTTGGGCAATTTTGATGATTTAAAAGGCATTATATTAAGGAATATTACAGAAAGGTACCATGTCATTTTCTATAACGTGAGATTTACGGTTTTCCAGAAAATCGGAAAAAACAGTAATTAAGGGACTACATTTCAGTGACTACACTGTTTTCTCTAAAACGGCTCAATCCATTTGAATATTTTAAATTGTATTCTACAAAAGAGGTGTTCCAACTTGATTCCTTATAATTTTCTATAACGTGAAACATTTCGTTTTTTTGAAAATCAGAAAAATATGTGCAAAACACGATAAACATCAATAAATGTCAAAATTTTTTCATAAATGTCTAGCTTTTATTTCAAGATATGCCATGAAAGTATATTGTACAGGGTGTTTGTAACGGTTTTAATTTTACGGTGCTTACAGTCGAGTGAAATGGTACAAAATAATCTATTAGTGTATCAAAAAGAAAAATTGTTATGTGAGCGATCTTTTCTACATGGTATACGGTGGTAGGTGAATCAAAATTCAAGCAGCAAGCAATGTGCGCAGTTGAAATATAGGGCGAAATAAAGTTACAGTTATACAGGTGGGTTCAAAAAATCTTACAAATAAATCTGATATTGTACATAAGAAGTCGCATACATAGGATGGTTGAAAATATAAGGTGGAATAGAATTACAGTTAAACAGGGTGGTTCAAAAAATGTTGTTTGGGTGGAACATAAGTAATTCGTATACAAGGTGGTTGAAATAAAAGTGAAGTAAAACTATAGTTTTACACAGTGGATCAAAAAACGGTAAAAAAATGTTAGAAGCAGTTGCATATACAGAAGGGTTGAAATATAACGTGGAGTGAAATTATAGTTATACAGGGTGGTTACAAAAATGTAGTGTTGTTCATAGAAGGGTCTTTAACGATGTACTTTAGATAGTTCTTAGTTCGAATTACTTGATCTTGGATTGCCAATATAAAGCCTTCCGTTTCTGGAAACATTTGACCAGAGATCAGCCAGCAGTTCGACGCTGAACTGTCGACATAATCTTGGTTAGCGTCATTTACATGTCTTTCATGAAGGGGCTTCTCTTTCCATTTCAGCAGTTTCTGATCAGTGGCCTGGTGGTGTAATTGGACGTGTTGTTGTGTCAGCCGTAGTGGTGTTGAGTCATCAACCTGGCACATGACTCTGTGTAGATCAGAAAATTCTGCGAGTTTCTGTAAATGACTACGCAAAATAGAAATTTGTTAGATCTGCCAGTCCTCTTCCTCCTTCATACCGTGGAAAAGTTGTACGTTCGACAGAGCTCTTTGGATTTTGAGCTTTTGTTTGTAGAACTCGAACTTTTCGTTGTAATTGTTCAATGTCAGTCTTGCACCAATTAATTATACCGAAAGAGTAACTGAGCACTGAACATGCATAGGTGTTAATAGCCTGAAACAGATTTTAACTGTTTAGTTTCTATAAAACTCTGCTGTTAGGTTCTTTTTAATGGTCCAGTGATCAGTACGTTGAGCCTGATTTATTCCAAGGTATTTATAAGTATGAACTTCCTCCATAGATTCAATAGAGGTGTCATCTCCCATTTCGTAGTGCCCATGTTGTATTTTGCCTTTAACTATATTAATAATTCGGCATTTGTCAAGGCCAAATTTCATATGGATGTCACTACAGAACTATTTCAAGCATATCATGCAGGTGTTATTTCGTAGCTGCCATCAACTTTAAGTCGTCCATGTCTAACAAATGGTTTATCTTTAATGCTTGCACGTTGTTGTGTTTGAGACTGAACTCAAAATTAGACGTGTTCAGTTTGTTTGGGAGGGTTCATGGCAAGGCAGAACTACAGCGGGCTAAGAGAGTCTCCCTGGAATATACCCCTTCTGATTGGAATGGGGTCAGTTTGTATCGAACAGTTGGCTTCATTCAGTGAGATTTTGTTTTGCCAGGTGGACATGGCATATTCTAACAAGTTTCAGTGCCTTAATGAGCCAATCATGTGGAACTGAATCAAAGGCCTTTTTGTAGTCCACATATGCCATGTAGAGATTTCGTCGTTTGGCGTGCTAGCCCAAATATTATTGTTATAAGATTCGTAGACTTCCTTCTGTCAGACAAAATTATATCTAAGCATTAATATGAATTTTATAAAAAACGCACAAAGGACGCACTCAACAATATAGAAATACGATATCTAATAGCCAACGACTGAAGACTTTTTAGATCGTAGACGAACTTATTGAATTTAACCTGGGTAAAATTGGTATACTAAATGGAACAATTCTTGGTCTGATACTCCTTGTGTTATTTGTCAATGAACAATAAAGGTGGTTTGAGTGTTTTTATGTTAAAGAAGTTCATCTCGACCATTCCTTTATTAAATGGTTTCTTATTTAGACTCTTTGCAGTCATACTCGAACTTACCAAGAATTCGTTAATATTGGGTAACCGCTGATTGTATTTTCATTTACTTATTCAAGGATTCCATAACGAGGTCATTATTCACGTGGGTGTTTAGTAGCGAAATAAGAGTTATTTTTATGGACTTTTGTGAAATTGTCAGCCAAACACCACTAACTGCAAAAGAATATACAAGAAAATAATTTAAAATATACTTGTGTTAGTTTTAATAAAAACCTATATAACTATAATAACTTTATGTCTAACTTACTTTAAACACAACTCAATAAATAGTGAATTTGGGTATAGGAAATGATTAACATTATTAAACAGGAGAAACACCTATAATAATCAACACATAGAAGGGCGACATATTCCATTAATGCTCAAAGTTTTTCATAAAGATTGAATGAGATGTAAGACCGACATCTAGGATTTTCGGGGAAACTAGCACACAGAGGTTCTGAATCTGGAGCCGTTCCGAGTAATTAGAAATCCTAGTCTTACGTCTCGCGTCTAAAAATTTACTGTTATGTATCAAATATGTTACTAAGTGTTTGAGAGCATATTCTATTTTGGGAAGCGCATCTGATGAAGGTTTCCGACCAGAAACAATATATATCATATATATTGTATTGCGTACAAAAGAATGACACCTCGAAGATAGTAGTCAAGATTGAACGACTCTAAAACTGAAATAATAAACATCCACAAGTAAAGAATGCTCTCCGTTCGGCATTTAATAATAACCAATAGCAACATAATTTGGTACAACTTGGACTCCACCTTTGAGATTTATTATAATGTACGGAAATCATAATATATACAGGGTGTCCCACGAAGGTGGGCGCTTACCTGTAACTCAAAAAATATCGATATTAAAATTTCCGGTTATACCGGAAGTAGACAACTTTCTTATATCAATTAGAACACCCTGTATGTTATTGGATATTGGGATGCTACGTTAAATTCTAGATAAATTTTATAAAGTACATGTTATCTCTAAATTTAACCATTCTCAAGATGTTTGCATTTTTTTGTCAAAAATGACAGATGCAGTCCTGTGGCCGTATTCTGCAACCCGTTATGATCAAAACGAAAAGGAACGTAATAGGTTTATTCGTACAGACCAGTTGCCAATAATTCTAACAGTTAGAAAAATTCTCCACCAATCGATTGTTGGCACAGCCAGCTGTCGAGATCGCTGATTCGCTAAAATATTTTCAAATCGTTGTCAACTAGTCTCTTCGAACAAACCATATGTCATTATAACGCAAAGATCGATTCGGAGTCACAAAACATTCAATAATTTAGCGTTCTATCGTCATTTTATAACGTTAACAACTTACAAAATACGGCTGCTGCGGCTAATCGACATTTTTCGCTAAACAGCCATCTGCTTTAAAACGGTTTTTTGGCATGTCTTATTGGAATACTCAAGCCAGCATACAGCGTTGAAAAAATCCACACATTTTTTTTTCTACCGGGTGTTCTTAAAAAATAGTGAAAATGACATTTACAGTATGTTTAAAACTCCAAATTTTCAAATATAAACTCCTATTTTTTTGTCGGGATCATATTAAACACTAAAAATGAAAATAAATTTGTATTACGTTCCCTATATCTAAACCTCATAACTTTCGATTAAATTACGAAAAACCGCCCATTAAAATATGAATGAATATGTTTGGAAAAATCAAGTTAGCTTTGGCTGCTAGAAAAATAAATGGCGGCTACGAAATGTCACTCAGTTTTTCAAAATTACTAATTATGCTTACACGGAGAGTAATAGGAGTAATTATTCCAACGAAGATTATTTCCATATCTCTATTATTTATAGCTAGTGTAATAAAGTAACAAAGAAGTAGAGGCCATTACGGAAAACAATTAATCGAATAATACTACCTAGGTTCGGATCCGTCAAACTAACAATTATTATGAAATATCTAAAATTATTAAATGTTGCTTTCTTAGAAAATAGCAAATGCAAAATAACAGACAAGACGTAAAGCTAACCATATTTTAAACATTTAATTTTAAACTACTTATTTTAGTAAATGTTCAAAGTTACGCCCTTGAACTTCTAAGTACTTTTTACATCTTCTAAGCAATTCTCGATGAGTAGCATTTCTTACTGATGTATGCCCTAAATTTCTGAATGCATTTCTCACTCGTTGTATACAATACTCTTTGGTCGGTGAAGGGCTATCATAAACTTTATTTTTTATTGCGCTCCATACAAAATAATCAAGAATGGACAAATCAGGCGAACGAAGTGGCCATAGAAAAGGACAGTTGTTTGCACTTCATTGGTCTACGAAAACCTCTTCTAAATAGTTGTTCACTAAGTAATCATTGTGGAGAGGTCATGCTGATAAAATAATTCCCGATAATTGGCCAATGGTAAATTTTCCATTTTAAAAATTTTAAATTTGCTTCATAAAAATGTAGTTTTACTACTCCGTCGTTTCTTACCGCAGAATAAACATTTTACATCGGAACTCATGAGGATTATAGTGACTCCAGTAATGGAAATTATGCCTATTAAATAGGCCATTTTTTGTGAATATTGCCTTATCTGACCAAATGATATTGTCCAAAAATAAATGTATATATATATGTATATGTTAAAATAAATTCTCTCTTGTTTAAGATTTTGCACTAAAGAAAAGGAGTATGGATAAAATTTGGGCTTTTTCAATATTCAATGAATAGAGCTTTTAGAAAGTCCCAATTCTAGTACTGCTTGCCTAATACTTGCTATCGAATACACTTTGGCAAAAGGAAGCCAAAGTTGAAATTTCACTATTGGTGTCATCAACAACAGGCTTATTTTAGCAAATGTCTCACATGTTTGTGACAATAAATCATAACCATATTGAAGTAATCTTCGTTAGAGTAATTGATGCGTGCAGGCATTGCTGGCAATTTTGAAAAACTAAGTGACATTTCGTAGCCGTCAGTTATTTTTCTAGCGGCCACGACGTGATTTCTCCACGCAAAGTCGACATCATATTTTTTATTTTTCTTAATTTAATCGAAATATATGAGGTTTAGATACAGCGAACGTAATACAAAGTTACCTTCAGTTTTAGTGCTAAATAATATCCAGAAAAAAAATTGGGAGTTTGCATTTTCACTATTATTTTAATAACACCCTGTAAATAAGGGGTGATTTTGTTCAGCGCTGTTTGATGGCTTGAGTCTTCCAAGAAAACATGCCAAAAACCCGTTTTAAAACAGATGGTTGTTTAAAATTGTCGATTACCCGCAGGACTGCATCTGTCATTTTTGACATAAAAATGCAAATATCTTGAGAGGGGTTAAATTTAGAGATGATATGTGGTTACTAAAATTTATCTAGAATTTAACGTAGCATCCAAATATCCAATAATATACAGGGTGTTCTATTTGATATAAGAAAGTTGTTTACTTCCGGTATAACCGGAAGTGCCACAGTTCTGAAAATATTTTATTTTCATAGAACCTATCTGCTTACCTAAGTTGCCAAATTTTTCGTGTATACATTTTAATATTCCAATTTCAGACGAGTAGGGAGAATGAGTGTATTTCCGTATATTTTCCATAATATTTATTAAATTATGCATTTTAAATTTATAAAAAATATACAATTTTAATTCTTACAACGAACACTTTCAGTTGATCTGCTACATGATGCTCTTGATTTTTATATATTTTTGTTAATAATAATAATAATAATACATACATCTAATAATAATAATGATGCATTTGAAAGAAAAATATATTGCATTCTGTGATTTGCCCCCAATATTAATATTAAGCTTTTCTCGTTATTTCTTATTGTAAATTTCTAATTTCTGTTCAAAATTTTAGGTCTTATAGTTTCGGTGATACAGTGTGAGGGTCGATTTTTTAAAATATTTTTGCTAATATCTTTTAAACCACTTAGTTTAAAAATATGAAAAATATGTTTATATTCATCATAATTAGGTTTTCCATTTGGTGTATTTCAATTTGCATGCTGCGTTTGAAACATTTCATGTTTTTATTTTTCATTTAGTTCTATAATTTCCATTTTTCCAATAAGGTTCAAGTGAGGCCCATTATTTATAATTTTTTTCTTCAACACTTTGGGTCTTACAGTTTTGCAGATAAAGGGAGGGGGTTGATTTATGCTAATATCTTTTAAACTTTTTGAAAAAGTAGGATATATTTTTATTCCTCATAATGAGCCGTTTCATAATTTTTTGTTTCATTTAAATCTACAATTTGCTACCAAAAATTCATATTTGCATTTTCTGTCTGTTTTTCCTGTAGCCTATGGTCTTATATTTCTATTTTTTCAGAATGTTAGGTATTGTAGTTCCGGCGTTAAGAGGGGTCGATTTTTGTTAATATCTTTCAAACAAATTATTTTAAAAATATGAATATATATATATATATATATATATATATATATATATATATATATGTAGCTCTCTTGATGGTCCGGGTGTTCGTCCGTTGAAAGTTTTGTCCCTGTAAAGGAACGGTCGCCTGACGTTTCGCCAAAATCTCACTTGGCATTTTCATAAGGCTTTTCCTCTTCTTCCAACACGAAGGGTGGCTGCAGGTTCGGACCTTTCCGGACTACTTCGTATCCGAGATCGTCGGCTAGGTCGTTCTCCGCTTGGTCTGCTCTCCGTGGCAGTAGTCCGGAAAGGTCCGAACCTGCAGCAACCCTTCGTGTTGGAAGAAGAGGAAAAGCCTTATGAAAATGCCAAGTGAGATTTTGGCGAAACGTCAGGCGACCGTTCCTTTACAGGGACAAAACTTTCAACGGACTAACACCCGGAGCATCAAGAGAGCTACACATAGTTCCGTCCGTGCCAACTTGTTTTCAAACATATATATTTATTTATTTATTTATAATTTACGGGGCAAAACCCCATTTACATTACATAAAATTATACAACAAAGTACAAGAATACAAAGAAACGCTACAAAAATCTATTAACAAACTATAATAAATATATAATTAATAAAAACAACACTTAAATGATTACGAATAATTAAATATACCTTTTGATTTAAAACTGACATTAGCAACATTACAATTATACAAATCAAGCCACAAACAGTTATTATTCATAAATTCCGATATTCTATCCATGGGCGATACCCAGTGATATTCAGACTCATAAAAATAAGGTGTGTCGTAAATGTCTCTTCGGAACGTGAAAATTTAACCTACCCAACAAGTCAATAGAATCTAGTTTATTGTTAATGATTTTGAAACCAAAAACAATATCACTTCTTGTCATTGATGAGTACAGATCAGGAATTTTAAGTTTTTGTGCAATGTTAGAGTAATTGTGATTTGTAAAATGCATAGGCTGGCCACATTTGAAAGAAGAATAACGAAGAAAAGATCTACGAGGCCTTTCAAGTAATTTAATTTGGTAATCCCTATGGGGTCTCCAAATGACTGAACAATAAGATAGAATAGGATAAACAAATGCGTAGTACAAAATTCTGAAAGTTTCAAACCTAGTGAATTTACTTGAAAATCTCTTGATAAAGTTGACTTGTTTAGTGGCTTTTGATTCGACATAATCCAAGTGGAATTGAAATTTTAAATTGGAGTCGATATATACCCCGAGATACTTAATTACGTCGACCTTCCCAAGATTAGCTCCATTTAAATTATACGTAAACATATTAGTGGAGTCTTTACCAAAAGTCATGACAGAGCATTTTACTGGGTTACATGTAAAACCGTTAAAAGAACACCAATTTAGAAGCGAGTCCAGATCACTTTGTAGGGAAATTCTGTCTTGAATTGATTTAATGCTTTTATATAGTTTCGCATCGTCAGCAAATAAAGAAATTTGAGAATTTTTGATCTCTAGATTTAAATCATTTATAAAAAGTATGAATAGAAGGGGACCAAGATGGGAGCCTTGAGCGACTCCTGATGTGACATGAAAGGGTTCAGACACGAAATTTTTAATCTTAACAATTTGAGTTCTATTAATTAAAAAAGATTCAAGCCAATGTAGTAATGGTCCATGAAAACCATAAGCCGAGAGCTTCCTAACAAGGAGACCGAAATTAACGACATCGAATGCTCGTTGAAAATCTGTATAAATAGAGTCCACAATACAATTTTTACTGATTGCATCATTTATATATTCTATGTAGGTACAAAGATTCGTCTGTGTGGACCTGGAAGGATAGAAACCATGTTGCATAGGCGTAATAAATTTGAATATAAATGAAGATATTTTATCGTATACTAATTTATCAATAAGCTTGCCAAAAACACAGTTTTTTGTAATAGGTCTATAATTATTCACATCAGATCGGTCCCCATTTTTAAATAAGGGTGTGACAAAACTAGTTTTCCAGGACTTTGGAAAAGTTCCTATAGAAATAGACCAGTTAAATAATTTAGTTAAATAAGGAGCAAAAACATTTATACAGCCCTTTACCAATCGAGGGTGTATACCCTCAGGACCTGGGGAAGAGTTACCATCAAGGTCAGTTATGGCTTTTATAATGTCAGATTCCAAGAACACCAATTTGCTAAAACAATCTAAAAAATCAAATTTAACCAACGTCGATGATAAATCAAGATTATTATATACACTACTAAATTTTTTTGCGAATAAATTGGCAATATCCCGACCAGAGTCTGCTATCTCATCGTTCAGATGCATAACTCCAGGGAGATCCCTATTACGACAAATTGAATTCACATAGTTAAAAAAGTTCTTGGAATTATCAGATAGTGATTCTTCTACCACCATGTTAAAACTAGTTTCGTCACGTAAGATCAATTTGTTACATAGAGCCCTTTCAGTTCTGAATAAATTATAATAAAAAGAGGAATTATACATTTTAAAAAGCTTATGAAATTTTTTCTTCCTACAAATGGCCAGTATGAGATCCTTAGAGAACCATTTGGGAAATTTATCACGTCCAATAGCCAACTTAGGAACGTATTGAGTAATAATTTTACTTAAAAAACCATGAAACTGTCGGGTATGCGATTCAATATCAGATCCTTCACAATCTAACAAATTCAAAAATGATGACTCCCGAATCAGTTTACCAATGGTAGTGTAATTGGCATTCTTAAAATCGAAGATATATTCAGTGGATTGCAGTTTAGGGCAACTACTGTATCGTAGGTCTATATCCAGAGCAGAATGATGCTCGTCACAGTCAAAAATTGATTCAAGTGCTGCAACAACAGAGATCATAGAGATATTAGAGAAAACTAGATCAAGTGTATTATTGCTAGTATTTTTGAGATTATTAAATTGAGTGAGGCAATAGTTGGAGCAGAAATTTGAGTAGAGTGATGCTGCATTGCGTACTTCAATATTTCCATGAAATCCACGAACAACTGATGAGTTGCCAGATTTGACCCAATCATAACCTGGGAGATTAAAGTCACCTAAAATTAAAATTTTATCAACAGCGTAACTGTCAACAAAATTTACCAATGAATTAGTAATGCAGTTTAAAAACTCATAGTGATGAACAGATGAAATAAAAGGAGAGATAGGTGGTATATATCCTAAGACAACTATTAAATTACCCGCGGGCAAACGTAATTTGACACATAAACATTCAAAGGATGTATCAGTAAGAGGAATAACAAAAAAAAGGGATATATATATATATATATATATATATATATATATATATATATATATATATGTATTAGATGGTTTCCGGGAATTCATCCGCGTAGTTGATAACTGATCCCTGCCGGGATCGATGGTAAAATGACGACGTTTCAGCAGAGTCACATCTGCCCTCTTCAGGTCGGTTCGCATAATTCTCGTAGCCTTCTGCTTTCGCTTCTAGTTACTCGAATACTTAGTAATAGTATTACATATATATATGTATATATCCGTGAGAAGCGTATCATTTACTATTTCGGAATATCATATTAGGTTAACGATATGACAATTCTCAGTATAATCCTGTAGACGCTAAACTGCAGATTTTATCACGTCTTGAATTGTATAAATACTAAATAATTAACGGTCTCGTCGGAGATCATAACAGTAACTTGTGTAAGGCGTAACTCCGCCGGTTTAAATTTTAAATTTGTATTTAGTGAAAATAATTTTTTTTTTAAAAGTTAAATTTAAAAGAGTTAATCTCAGCGCAGTCAGTAGGATTGTTTAGACACACTGTTTAGGCAATTCCTAAACATTGTGGTGAATTCCAATTCTTCGTTAAACAAACGAACCGACCGTAACCCACACAGCATGAAATATCTGAAGAAATATTTCACTGAAATATTTCTGCAATATTCATGTACACGACAAAACTTCTACTGAAATATTTCATGAAATCTTAGAGAAACATTTCGTGAAATATTACACCAATGTTTCATGAAATATTTCAGGAGAATTTTAGTCCTAAATATAGTAATATTTTGGAAAAAAATTCAAAAGATACTTTAGACATCAAATATTTTAGCACTATTTTAAAATATTTGACTCTAATATTTCTGAAATATTCGTATGCTCACGACAAACAAATCTTGTGAAATATACCATGAAATATTACAGATATATTCCATGAAATATTTCAAAAGATTTTTGTAGCGAAAATACGAAGATTTCTGAAATATTTTATGATACTTCAAAACAAACATGAAATATTATATAAATATTTTTAAATAGTTCACTAAAATATATTTAAACTATTTTTATATCTACAACAAAAGATCTTTTAAAATATATCATGAAATATGACACAAAGATTTCATAAAATATTACAGGAATATTTCATGAATTATTTCAAATGGGGGTTTGTCGCGGACATAGCAATATTGATGAAATATTTCAAGAAATATTTTGAAATCAAACCAGAAATATTGCATAAATATTTTAGAAATATTTCATGCTGTGTGGGAAGCGACAGCAGCTGAAGGCCAAGGACACCAGGAACACGCACATACCGCTCACCAGTGTACCAGCCAACAGACGTCGATTGCCAGACGTACAATTAAGGACCCTAGATTTAAGGACAAAAGCAGGCGACACCAACTGAGGCCAAAGGCATCCAGGAACACGCACCTTAGAGGACGCTCACCAGTGCACTAGCCCCAGAACAAGTCAAATGCTTGGAAGGTACATGTAAGTACTGAAACGAATCATCACGAAATATTATTTTGATTATTTTAATAAACATTGATTTTTTATTATTTTAATGATTTGCATACATTGACTAATATTGAACTGCATATATTTTTATATCATTGATGTTGATGTTCTATCGTAATAATTTTTAACATTTGAAACTTTCATATACTAAATATCCACAAATATTCACCCACTGCTACGTTTTATCCACATTATTTTTCTAAATTACACGTTACTGATCTCGCACAACCCCCAACACCATCAACAACATCTGAACGAAGTATAATTCCATCTATAATTCTGTATTTTGCAACATCTCAAAAATATATTTTAATAAATTATGCCGGAAACAAGAGCGCATGGCTCCGTTGAGCCCTACAAATTATCCGAAATTTTCGCTATCATACCAGAGTATGATGGAAATCAAATTTTCTTGGACACTTTTATAACAAGCTGCAATACTGCTTGCAGCATGGCTGTAGACAACCAACTCACTTTAGTAGTGCTACACATTAAAAAACAAACTTCGCGGTAGAGGCACCGAATTAGTAAATTCACGTAACGCAGATAATTGGCTAGACATTCGGACATTGCTAGAAAATCATTTTGGCGACTCGAGAGATCTATCGGCATTAATACAAGACATCCAGAGGATGAGACAAACAAATGAGTCACCTCTGACTTTTGCAGCTAGGCTACAAACACATTTAGCTAAAATGTTAGCCTCCGTAAATAAACAAATGCTAACGACAAAAGAGAAACAAGCGCAAAGCGACCTTATCGAAAATATGGCTCTTAATAGTTTATTGTCCGGTTTAGAACCCAAGATAGGACAAATCGTACGAGCTAGTGACCCTCGCGATATATTAACCGCTGTAACGAGAATTTAGCGCGAATTACAATTACACCATTTAGAAAACTAAAAGTTTCAAGGTGTCAGACAACCACCAACTCCAAACCCTAAACCCATGATTCCTCCAAACGCTCAGGGCATACGTATATCGAATGCCAGGCAAGAATGAGACAACAAAACCCTTCTCCTGGACAGAATTTTCGTCCACAATTTCAAAATTTTAGAAACAATCAACAACCCATTCCTTCGACAAGTCCACAATCGCGGCCAATGAATCAACCTCCATCAAACTCGAACCAAACCCCACACAATTCTGGTCACTACCGACCAAACCCCAATTTTTTCAGACAGCAAAGAACTCATTCACGTAAATAATCTCCAATACGATGAATCATATAATTACTATGATACCACATACGACTACCAATCTGATCAATACAATTATCAAATTGACTGATGACCAATATCAATATGACTGTTCTGAAGATTGCACATACTCATTCGAACAACCAGAAACAACGACAGACGAGTCTCAAAATATGTCTCATACGAACAAACCCTAGACGAACCAAAACGCCGAAATTTTCGCGAACCCCTCCAGAAATCGAAACCACCCGAATTCGAAGCACCAATACTTCAAATGAAATCTCTGAACTTACAAGAAGTACATCCTAACTCGTTCAAGACAGAACAGCAGTTTCTGTAAGACCTCTCATGTCCGTTAATTCGAAAAACTTATTTTATATTACTGATGCTTCCAACTTTTATAAACTTTTAATCGACACAGGTGCAGGACTTTCTATTTTTAAACCCGAAACCTGTCAACGATTCTCCAACAGATTCCCAGAAAATGTCGTAATTCAAGGAATTACAAACGAAAAATTCTAATTAATGAATCAACTCTCGTACCCTTCAATATAAACGATCCCCACAAAGTCTATATTTGTAATTTAGATATAGAATTTGATGGACTCTTAGGATCAGACTTTCTAGAGCATTACGATTGCGTAATCGATTTCAAAAATAAACAACTTATAACCAACTTCAAGTCACTACCCCTATACAAAGTAACTAACGAAACTATCCACCCTAAATCGACACTCCACACTCCACCAAACAAAAATTTCACGAACTCCTCTTCAATAGCTCAAATTAATATGGTGACTATTGAACCACGAACCGAAAAAATCTGTAAATTCAGAAGCAACCTGAAAAATACTGACGCTGTACTAATAGGAACCGAACATGACAAAGAAGAAGAATTTTTAACATCCGTTCTAAACACGAACGCCATTCCAAAACCTTCGTTTTCGAAAAAATAATATTAGAACCTTTACAAACGGACAACGTTTACAGTTTTAATAAATACCAAAATACAAACACACAAATTGACAGACGAAACGAAATAATCAACCAACTTAAACCAATTTAAATGACGAAGAATGCGAACTTATTACTCAACTTCAGACACCTTTTACTTAGAAGGTGACCAGTTGACATTTACTAACGAAGTTAAACACTCCATCGATACCAACAATTCCAAACCAATCTTTACAAAGTCGTATCGTTACCATCATATTCATAAAGAAGAAGTTAAGTCAAAAATTTCTAAAATGCTTGATCAAGGCATAATCCGCCCTTCTAAGTCCCCCTGGTCTTCCCCAGTCTGGGTCGTACCCAAAAAATTAGATGCTTCAGGTAAACAAAAATGGCGTGTAGTCGTAGATTACAGCAAACTCAATGACCAAACCATAGGCGACAAATACCCTCTTCCAAATATTTCCGATGAATTAGATCAACTTGGACGTTGCCAATACTTCAGAACTCTCGATCTTGTATCGGGATTCCATCAAATCGAAATAGACCCTAAAGATATCCAGAAAACTGCATTCACCGTAGAAAATGGACATTTCGAATTCGTCCGAATGCCTTTTGGATTAAAAAATGCCCCATCCACTTTCCAGCGCGTCATGGACAACATACTTCTAGGTATACAAAACGAAAGATGTCTTGTCTACATGGATGACATCATTGTCTTCTTGCCCACAATTCATGAGCACACCCTTCGACTAACAGAAGTTTTCAAACGCCTTAGAAAATCGAACTTAAAAATCCAGCCCGACAAATGCGAGTTCCTTCGCAAAGAAGTGGCATATTTAGGACACCTCATCACTCCCGATGGCGTAAAGCCAAATCCTAATAAAGTCGAATGTATAATAAAGTTACCGCTAGGTAAAGACATACCTATTGCATACGCTTCCAGAACTTTATGTCAAGCGGAGATTAGATACTCAACGATTGAACGAGAACTCTTAGCTATTGTATGGGCTGTCAAAACATACAGGCCGCTAATTTTTGGCCGTAAGTTTCAACTAATTACCGATCACTGCCCGTTAACCTGGCTTTTCTCCATCAAAGACCCAGGTAGCCGACTCGCAAGATGGCGACTAAAGCTTGAAGAGTATGACTATGAGATAATATACAAACCCGGTAAAATCAACAAAAATGCAGACGCCCTATCCCGTATAAAAAGCAATAACTTTAACAAATGTACTGAATTTCAATCAAAACACGAACTAGTAACATTGCCAATACCACTTAACCAAGGCCGTAGCCAGAAAATTTTTTCGGAGTGGGTTTTCGGGGGGGGGGGGTGTTGGATCATTTTTTTTGATTGGTGATGGTCTAATTAGGACTGCAAAATGTATATTTTTGTTCATGTATTTCAAGCATATATAAAATTATGTAAATATAAAATTTATTCTGTGAAAAACATGATTAATTGGTTAAAATTAAATCTTGAAACCAACCATTCCAAAAATTCGGGGGGGGGTGAACCACCAGACCCCCCCGCTGGCTACGGGCTTGCACTTAACGAAGTCTCAGATAGTGACGTTCCCGAAGACGAAGACAACAAAATCAATCCGGAACACATATCTCGCGAATTCAAAAGTTTCCTTGAAAGATACCAAACTATTTCCCTGATTGACTACAGTAAAACCCAATTTTCTAATGGTCAACTCATCGGCAATGAAAATAAAAACATAATCGTATTTTCACAACAATCGAACCTCCAAGATTTTCACAATAAAATATTTGACAATATTTTTGAAGAAAACGCTGACTTTCAAACTTTTAGCATCAACGTGTACTCAAGTAAAACTGTACGAAAAAGAAAATACTTTATCATACCGATTCCATCCGATCCGGAAATTATTAACGAGATATTATTTGCCTCTCTCTACAAAAACAAAAACCTCTTAACACCTCAAGTAACCTATTGCGTAGAGAACAACACTGACCTACCCATATTAGAGATGCTCTATTATTTTCGCAGACACTGATATAAAATGGAAAATTTGACAAAATTTTACACAAACTGTTGAAAAAGACCAAGTTCCCGTAATATTTGACCGGTTCCACAATGGTAAAAGTAATATTCACTGTGGAATAAATGAAACAATTCGCAGAATCAAACAAAAATTTAATTGGCCCGGTTTAACTAAAGACGTCGAAAACTTCATCAGAAAGTGCGATATTTGTCAAAAGACAAAGGCGTATCGTGAAAACTTAGATAATCCACTTGTAATTACTGAAACTCCTAGGACACCTTTCGAGAATATCAACATCGATATCCTCGAAGTACCAACTAAAAACTATGCACTTACTATCCGCGATGAACCAAATTTTCACAAGCTTACCCTATTTGCGATAAATCAGCCAAAACAGTCGTCAACACTTTATTACTTTACTTCCAGCATTACGGAACACCTCTTCGCATACACTGCGACTACGGCAGAGAGTTCGAAAATGCCCTACTCAAGGACCTCTGCAAACTTTTTGATATTAAACTGTTATTTTCCAGTGTAGGGCATCCACGGTCCAATGGCTCACTTGAGCGTTTTCATTCGATACTTCTAGAAATGATACGGATTCACAAATCAATAAACCTTGATGAACACCCGTTCAACATTTTACCTTATGCTGTGATAGCATAAAACAATTCAATAAGTAAAACCCATGGCTTCACACGTATGAACTTGTATTTGGCCACACATCCAGCCGACCTCCCGAAACACTTTATAACCAACAAGAGTTAATTTCCAAATATGTTCGTGACCTCAACAATCGCATATCCCATTATTGCAGAATTGCTCGCGAACGAACAGAAGATCAAAAGCAAAAAGCAAAAGAAAGATTCGATAAACATATTTCTGAAAACGTTCCAAATTACCAATTCGGCGACAAAGTCTATGTCAAAGAATCACAACTAAAAAATAAACTTGAAAATAAATTCAACGGACCTTTTCAAATTTTGGAAATCCGTAACAATTCCGCAACTCTCCTAAACTTAGCAACTAATCAAAGGACTAAAGATAACTTCGATAGACTGAAGCCTTATTCAGAAAGTTAATTTCTGTTCCAGATTTTTCTTGCTGTTCGGATCAGCAATGTCACACTTCGAACTAAAACCAATAAATAACACACTTGGGATATATTATCACGATGAAACAAGGATTGTCGTATCCAACCACAAATGGACTCTTCTAGCCCACCGCAACTTATCAGAACTAGAACACACTTTTACAACTGATACAGTAAGTCTCGATGTACATTCTATGAATAGTTTCAGGTCTGAAATACAAACTCATATCAGTTTGTTAACACACATTTGTAACTCTCTTAAAGAGAAATTTTCAGAAATATACTCCGACACGAAACGATTTAAACACGGATTATTAAACGGTGCCGGAAAGTTATTTAAAGCTATAACAGGTAATTTACATGCCTCAGACGGCGAGTTTTACACAAACAGCATTAATAGTTTGAATAAAAAACAATTGCAAATTGAAAACATAATGAAAAATCAAATGAGCATCACAACTTCACATCGCTGACAAAAACGCGTATATCGAAGCTAAACTAACTTTTCTCGAGATTTGTGAAAAGTTGATGGAAAACTACCTCTATTTACAAGATAACTTAAACGATTTACTCAATGCTATTACCTTTGCAAGACAACATTATACATACATCAATCTTAACTCCAGAACACTTAATAACAGCTCTACAAGAAATTTCACAAAATTTAGTAAAAAATAATTTACCTTTCCGGTAAGATATTTAAATGTTGCCAAATATTTAGAGATTATAGATCTTGAAGCTTTTCAAACACGTTCAGATCCTGTCTTTGTTCTCAAAATACCTGGAGCGTTCCCGCAATTTGTTTAGTGTATTGTTTTCAATTTGATTGAATTACTTCATTGATTTTTAAACTTCTGCACCTTTTCTAAAACCTTCCGTCGCGCTAATGCTAATTTTAAATGTTTTTTGCGTGTAAAATATAGACAGTATTGACATTCGTGTTTCGGTTCCCTAGCTGTTAGGACGCTTGGGAGGTTCGTGTATTGTTCTCCGAACTTTTCGGTCGCTTTGATTCCGTCTGAAGAGACGACGCTTATTGTTGTTATAGTGTTACGAGTCCGCGAGTTCTTAGCTCCGTTCGTAACGACCGCTAAACTGCTTTCATTTTGTTTCTTTTGTGTTTACAAAAGCGCATCATTTGTTGTTAAACCCGCATTTTTTGTTTGCTCAATCAATGAACATTACGTCGCTACTTTTTTGTGTAACGTGTTGTCCAGACGAAGCTCTAAGAAACTGTTCCTGCTGTTACGGGGCTAGCCTCTGAAGAAAGAAGACCCAAGGAAACACCAGAGCTTCGACATAAAAGATTAGTGATAACTTTTATTTGGTGGTTCGTTTATGTGACGGCACGTGTTTATTGATTGTTCCGCTAAAGGTCCTTCGTCAATTATATACTTGCATTGAACTAAAACCGCAACATCAAATTCATACATTTTTTTGAATTCTCTATGGAATGTGCCATCGAAGACATTCCAATACCACTCGTAGAACAGCAACCCTATACCGCTTTCCATCTTTATCCTATCCCTATTTATGACGATAGAACAGGTCTACACCATATACTTCAGTTCATCCAGAAATACATTGCGAGAAATGATGATTCTTTAATATACATCCCAATAAAGGATTTAAGTGCGTGCAAACCGCTAAACTTTCGCGAAAAACTTTGCTCCGAATTGTATGCTTACCCTATAGACACTAACGTCCTATGTGAAGCCCAACTGTTGAAAAACTTTAAAAATGTGCCGGAAAATTGCAAAAGTTCCGTTATTTTCAGCCAAGGCTATAATGTGCAAAAACTTGAATCTAATAAGTGGCTAATCATAATTTCAGAACCTATACGAATCACTATAAACTGTGCAGAAACTGATGTAAAAACTGTAACTATAAATAAAAACTCATTTCTCAAACTTTACTCGGAGTGCAGTGCTTTTATCGGCATCACAAAGGTACAAGCCAAAAATCGGAAATCCATAAATATTACTGATAATTCCCATCCAGTTTACATACCTTATAACTGTTGTAAACCTATACCTGATAAAGTCAAAGTTCCAGAACTCAAACCCTTAAAACTGGACCACCTCAATATCGAAGAATTAGATATATCCAGTCATAAACTCGACCAATACTCTAGAGACTTAGATGACTTAATCAATCAACCATTTATAACGAAAAATATTTCATGGTTCACATATGTAACTATTGCAGTTATAATAATCATAGCTGCCTACATCATATACCGCACCATGCATAAAAAATTACAGCTCCGAAGAAGAAACCCTTCTGCACAACATACGCCACAACCGACCAAAAGAAGTTTTAGGCACTTAATTCCAAAACTTCGCACGACTTTGGACATTCCCGAAAAAGACATTGAATTGAAAGAAACTGCTTAATAAAGTATGTACTTTCTTCATTCACGATTTCAATATTATATTTGGACTATTTTATTTGTAACCGACTTGACCATACAATGTATGGCATCACACTCCCTCTAAGGCACGCGATGAGTGCCTTTAGGAGAAAATTCACTAAACCCCAGATATCCTAGATATCAAAAGGGTTTAGCTCTGTGGGAGCCCTTGTCAGTTTCCCATGAATTTCCTGACCGTCCGGGCTGTTCCTAACAGGACGGCTTTTTGCATTTGTTTGTAAAGATGTTCGCCCAGACCGAGTTATTTTAAATTGTTTAATAGATGTTTTGGGACTATTCCTGTCGTTGACATAACAATTGGTACCGTTCGTGTGTTGTTCATTTCCCACTGAGTCTTTATTTGAAATTCAAAATCTCTATATTTGGTTATTTTCTCAGCCTGCTTGGTATTTATATTATTGTTGTTAGGAATTGCTATGTCAATTAAAGTTGTTTTCCGAGATACTTTATCTACCACAACTATATCTGGTCTATTGTGAGCAACAGTCCGATCGGTCAGTATCGTTCGGTCCCAGTACAGCTTGTAGTTGTTATTTTCTAAAACAGATTCTGGTTTGTATTTATAGTACTGTTACGAGAATTCATCCGATAGCTGGTGCAATCGGCCATCAACCAATTCATGGAAGGGACATTATTCCGATAAATTCTGGGAACCCGAAATGTTTGTCTCTCAACAGGCGGACCGCTGCCGTTACTGGGAATTCCCTTAAAGCTTCCAGAACATGAAAGAGATTCCCGATGGTTCGTGGACGTATCAGACAATTCCAAGATAAATATATAAATATGAACAGCTGGCGATAGGAGGCATTCAGTTTTCGTCGGTCGTATTGTACAGTTAAGATAAAATGTAAATAGTAGTTTCTGTGAATATAAATTGTGTAAAAGTAGTGGAAATAAATTAGAGTGAGTTGGACTGTGTTTTTAAGTAAATCCAAGAACTGAACTGAACCCGAGTGTGAAAATAAAAACATTACAGTGGTGTCAGGTGTGGGGTGAATTTGTGAAACTTTTATAAGTGGAAAATAAATAAACTAACAATGTATAAAACAGTGAGTTTGGACCAATTGAAAGTGGCGGACTAAAAAAAAGAACTTGAGGAAAGGGATTTAGAAATGTGTGGGAAGAAAAGTGAATTAATACAACGGCTACCAGATGCCCTAATAAATGAAGGTAACGATCCCGATACATATTTGTTTGAAGTTTCTGGTAATGGGGACATGAGTATGCTATTAAAGAAAATGGAAGACAATTCTAAATCCTTAGAAGATAAGCTACAAATGTTACAAGAAAACTCTAAAACCATAGAAGACAAATTGCTAGAAAATTCTAAAAACTTGAAAGGGGCGTTAGAAGATAAATTAGCAGAAAATTCTAAATCCCTAAAAGAAAATTTAAAAAGCATGGTACAGAAAAATTCAGAAATGCTGAAAAAGAAAATATTAGAGAACGAGACTCAGATGGAGGAGCTAAAACAAACAATGGTCGAAGAGTTAGTCAAAAAGGAAACGCGTATACAGGAGCTAAAGCATATAATGGAAAGTGAGATCAACAAAATAAGAGAACAGGTAGTCTGTAACGGAAATTCCTCATGACACTTTTTAGGAAATTAATTAAACAATTATTAGCATAACATCATCATAAACCATTCTAGGTAACCTCATTAAATTCAGCATGTCTACAAATATTATCACGTACACCAAATAGTTGAATTAGCAAAACAATCGACTGATGGCACACTTCGATAATTGATGTAAATCGCGAACCATCAGTCGGGTTCAAAATGTAGCCATAATCAGTCGAGTTCAAAATGTAGCATAGTAAAGATTAGATGTAGTTAGTATAGTGTAACCAAGTAACCAGTTGACATAAACATGTAGTCTTTACAATTAGTATTATTGGTCGAAGGCCGCTGCAACATTATAATATCACATGGCGATCCTGAACCATAAATAATGACCAATCTTCACACGGCGATCCTGCCCTCGAACATAATCTTCTGACAGAATGATTCAGCCGATCGAAAACTACATGATTTTCAATAACGGGTACCACACAGTCAAAAAGTCAAACTCAAGAAACGTCCGACAATGGGGAAGTCAATTCCAATGTCTATATAAATGAAGATAATTTCCCGCTAGACGTAAGAGTATTGTTATACGTAATAGCTGCAGTAGCCCTGGTAATGCTGCTAATAAAACTTAAAAATATGCACAGGAGAAATATAAAAAGGGACATATCAAGAAGTATGGCTATTCTAGATAGGCAAGCCCAACAGCTCTAAAAGTTGTAAGGTACAGAACATTTTATATATTATATTATTTGTGTATCTATGACTATTATGTCTTAATTTAAGAATTTTAGGAGATTTATTTTAGCATATATATAAGAAATGTCGAACGCTTATAATACATTGTAAAGGAAATTATGAACGTGCTGAGTAAGTACATTATATCATGAATGAACTTAATCTCTAAAGGTGTTAATAACCTGTGATATAACTAGGTCATTAAATGTTCTATTTACCATATTTTTGCTGACCCATAGTCATCATTGGCCTTGTAAGGTATTTGAAAACTCTATTTTTATGTATCTTAATTTCCTTTGTATTATTTGAAATTAAGCAATTGGAGTTTCCTATGTCCGGTTCCATTATAATGTACGGACCTTTATTTCCATGGATCGAATTTTGTCCTACTCTCATTTGTTATGAGAACTTGTTCACCTTTTTGGAATCGTAAGTCCTTCGCTTTAGCGTCGTATGCTAATTTACGATGCCGTTTTGCTGCTTCGAGAGGTTCTCGAGTTCTTTTCAGTGCTACTGGAGTCTAAATTATTTCTTGGTCGTAACTATCGATATTATTTTTCCAAGAATATGTTGATTTTATTTTATTTTTTTTTGTAAACGCTTTTGTCCGCAATGGCCACCATACGTTGGATCTGTGTGGAATTTTTCTATTATACTTGCCTTATCATTTCTGTTGGTAATTAGTACTGGTTTGTGACATAAAATTATATTCACATTCTTCAATATTTCTTGTCCCATTTCTTTGAATTCATTCACAGTGTACATTTTAAATATTACATCCTCGAGGTACAATTTTAATTGCAATTTTTCAACACTACCAGCCATTTTATTTAGCTTAGATAGGATTTCTTCTAGGAAAAATCTACCATTGGTTACGTGCAGAGAAAAATTTGAGCTCATTTTACCTTTATGTTTTATAAACATTTGCAATGAATTTGGGAAAAGTTTAAATGATAATATTGGCAATTTCATCAAGTGAACGTTACCTAAGGCTTCGTATACTTTGCGGGGTATGGTGTCTTTTTCGCTTATATTTTCTGCTAAGGTTGCGGTGTGATATTCGTTAATTTATCGATGATTTCTTTCGTACTTTTACATGTTCCAGCCTCTATGATCAGTTTAGTTCTGTCAGAGTTCGCGTTTTGGATTACACTTCTCGTTAGTGTATCTGTGGAATAGATTTCCACTACTTCCGATGGTACTCCTTCCATTATGTAAGCTCTTTTTAGTTTGTTGCTCATTGATTGCTCATATAATTGTCTAGGGTCAATTGACATTCCTACACACTACGTATTGTACGAGTAAATTGTTAAAGATTTTATTTTAATTTGCAAAAAATACAAGGAAGTTTTAATTAATTAATACAAAGGGGAGAAACTCCAAAGACCGAAAGCAGAAACAGTCTAGAAGTAGTGGATTCGAAAATTGGCCTCGAAGGAGCAAGACACAAAATGAAACCTCCACAATTTGATGGGAAATCGTCATGGACTAACTATAGGCGCCAATTCGAGGCTGCAGCAAAGTTAAACGGATGGTCAGCAGAGGAAAAAGCAATAGCATTAACTCTCGCCCTAAGAGGGGATGCTACAGATATTTTGCAAACACTGAATACCTCGGAGCAAGAAGACTACGAACAACTGGTTAAACACTTAGAGCGGAGGTATGGACAGACCCATTTGGAGCACGTGTACCACTCCCAACTAAAAAATCGCCATCAGAAATCTAATGAATCGCTTCAAGAGTTTGGAGCCGATATTGCCCGTCTGGTTCACCTTGACTATCCAGCAACACCGGAAAATGTGATAGAAAGGTTAGCAGTGCAAGCGTTTTTGGATGGACTTCGGGACAACGAAACCAGACAAGCATTGACCCTAGCTCGACCGACTCAATTACTGGATGCACTGGCTCGAGCTCTGGAATTCGAGGCTGCGAAAAATACCTGCAGAGGTCAAGCCAGAGTCCGAATCGTTGAAGGAGAATCCGAAGATGGCGGAAACGATGAAGCCTCTGTAAGAAAGATAATAGAAGAAGTCCTTGCCAAAAAGGACTAGTGAGATGTAGGAAGTGTCGTAAGGTAGGACATATCCAGAGTCGTTGCAAGGAGAGCAACGGAGTCCATACTTCTTCACCGGGGAAACTAAAGAAGGCCAATGTAAAGGGACCATCGTCGACCTGTAGCAAACAAGTGCCAACTACCAACGCATATGTCGCTTCGCTACGCAACCACGTTAACAGTGTCTTCGTAGATGGCCTTATTAATAGGAAGCAATTTGCAATGCTGCTGGATACTGGTGCGACGAAAACAGTAATAAGGCCCAACATTGTTTTAGAGACAATGATAAAACCAACAAAATGGCAACTGCGAACAGCGACAGGAGAAGCAGCGAAAGTCCATGGTGAAATAGAGGTTGAAATGACATTGGGAAACACAACCTTCCTACATCGGGCATTAGTGGCAGACATCGAAGACGAAGTAATCATTGGAATGGATGTCATGAGCTCCAAGGGATTCCAGTTAAACTTCAAAGATGGAATTCTGCGAGTAAATGACGAAGAAGTGGTGCTTCATGGAAAATATGACATAATGCTTCGAGCTATCTTAGTAGAGGACGTCAATGTTCCGGAGAGCTGAAATCATTATAGATGCTTGCTTAGATGGAAAAGCTAAAGCTGGAACAGTAATGATGTTTGATCCCGAACTTAACGATGGAAATGTAGGCAGAGGAGTCGCACTGGGGAAGACTCTGTTCCGTGCCCGCGGGATTGTGCCAGTAAGAGTAATGAACCTGAATCATTTCTCGGTTGTGCTAAAGAAAGGAACCACTTTGGGCCATTGTTCAACAGTCTCCTCTGTAGTCAGAAGCACACAGCATGCAGAAATGCCACCAGGTAAACTATCTCAGGAACTGGAAAGACTCATCAGAGATTCATCTAAGAATTTGAATTAGAAACTACCAGGATATCTTCGATGTAGGGAATGGCAAAAGAGGATGAACTGATCTGGTGAAACATAAAATTAATACTGGGGAAGCTCAACCTATTCGACAGTCGGCGAGAAGACTACCCCTAGCTAAAAGAGAACAAGCCGACAGGATAGTGCACGAGATGGAGGATGAAGGTGTTATTGAACCATCCAATAGCCCTTGGGCTTCCCCAGTTGTCTTAGTTAAAAAGAAAGATGGTTCGACCCGATTTTACGTGGACTATCGGCAATTAAATCACGCAACGAAGAATAGACGATATCCTAGATACATTGGCTGGATTGAAGATGTTTTCCACCCTGGACCTGAAGAGCGGTTATTGGCAGGTGGAACTTGCTAAAGAAGACCAGGAAAAGACTGCTTTTACCATCGGCTCAGGACTTTACCAATTCACGGTGATGCCGTTTGGGTTGTGTAATGCTCCAGTGACGTTTGAAAGATTGATGGAAACAGTGTTAAAAGGGCTTTCATGGAAAACATGCTTAGTGTATCTTGACGACATTATCGTGGTTGGAAGATCATTTGAAGACCAAGTCAAGAACCTGGAGGAGGTATTTCACGACTTCGAAGTTCCGGAGTAAAGTTAAGCCCGAAGAAGTGTCAGCTGTTCCAAGAAGAGGTGCAATATCTTGGTCTTGTAGTTTCCGCACAGGGAGTAGCTGTGGACAAACAGAAAATCAAAGCCGTCCAGGAATGGCCGATACCTAAAGATATCCACCAATTAAGAAGTTTCCTGGGGTTATGCACGTACTATGGTCGGTACGTAGCCGGATTTGCCAACATCGCCAAGCCACTTAATAGACTCACAGAGGGGAAGGTGCAGTACCAGTGGAACGAGGAATGTCAGCGATCATTCGAGACACTGAAAAGAGCATTGACCAGTGCCCCCATTTTAAGTTATCCTTTGCCTGATGGGAACTTCGTTTTGGATACCGACGCAAGCAATGTCGGAATTGGTGCGGTGCTTTCGCAGATACAAGACGGTCAGGAGAAAGTCATCGGTTATTTTAGCAAGACCTTGAGCAAGCCTGAACGGAATTACTGCGTTACTCGCAGGGAAGTCTTGGCTGTGGTAAAGGGGGTAGAACATTTCTGTAAGTACCTCTATGGTAAAAGATTCCTCATGAGGATTGATCATGCAGCACTGAAGTGGCTCTTGCAGTTTAAAAACCCCGAAGGACAAGTGGCCAGGTAGATTGAGCGGTTGCAAGAATTCGACTTCGAGACTGAACACCGCGCAGGAACAAGCCATAAGAATGCTGATGCCCTATCGAGGAGACCATGCCCTGATGACTGCAAACAGTGCCAGCGAGCTGAAGAAAAAAGGGGCTGTTCTCTGTAGAACTACCGCCGTCGATGACCATTGGCAACCTGAGGAGATCCAGAAAGACCAAAAATTAGATCCGGAACTAAAAGAAGTTACCCGGTGGAAGGAAGAAGACCGCAAACCTACGTGGCAAGATTTCCCGATATGCACCAACCATAAAGTCGTACTGGGCTCAGTGGAACTCCCTCATCCTTGAAAATGGACATCTCAAGCGCGTCCTGGAAACTCCAGAGGAGGGAAACGACAGAAAACAAATTGTAGTTCCCAGAAATAGGTAACCAGAGGTTTTACGAGAGAACTACATGATGGTACAACTGGAGGACATCTGGGAGTAACGAAAACCCTGGGGAAGTTGAGAGAACGCTTCTATTGGGTAAACTGCCAAGTAGACGTTAAGGAGTGGTGCCGGAAATGTACGGTTTGTGCAGCAAGTAATGGGCCGCAGAAGCGTTCAAAAACTCCCATGAAGCAATTTAACGTGGACAGTCCATTCGAAAGAATAGCCATTGATGTTGCCGGTCCATTTCCTGAATCCGACTCTAGAAACAAGTACCTTGTGGTGGTGATGGACTATTTTAGTAAATGGGGCGAAGCGTATGCCTTGCCGAATCAAGAAGCCTTGACCGTTGCTGATGTCCTTGTCAAGGAATGGATCAGTCGTTTTGGAGTTCCCTTGGAGTTGCACTTAGACCAAGGTAGAAATTTCGAGTATACTCTTTTCCAAGATGTCTGCAAACTTCTGAAGATCAATAAAACACGGACGACAGCATTACACACTCAATCAGATGGGATGGTAGAACGGATGAATAGGACTAACCGCCATTTGTCAAAAGTAGTCTCCGACCACCAAAGAGACTGGGACCAGTACCTTCACTTGTTTCTAATGGCATATCGTAAATCTGTGCACGAGTCCACGGGTCAGACCCCGGCAAGCGTTATTATGGGACGAGAATTACGACTACCATGCGATTTGAAGTTTGGATGTTCCCCAGGAGAAGAGGCTGCAGGTGAAGACTATGTCAGCCAGTTACATCGAAAGATGGACGACATACACCAACGAGTCCGGTTAAATATCGAGAATGCCAGTGCCCGAATGAAGGAAGCCTACGACATCAAAGCCGAGAGCGGAGAATTCCAAGTTGATGATCTTGTTTGGTTGTATAACCCGCAACGTCGTCGTGGAAATTCGGCCAAGCTACAGAGATCTTGGGCGGGGCCATACCAAATCGTGAAGAAAATCAAGGATGTTGTCTACAGAATAAGGAAGCTGTCTCGAGGAAAGCCAAAGGTGGTACATTTCAACAGGTTAGCTCCTTATGCCGGAAGTCATGACGGCGAAGTTGACCAAGCCCAAGTCCGCAGCATCCAACCACCCGATGATGAGATGACCTTCGAACAGTTTATGGCACTGTATTCTAATGGGCAGAAAGTGCAGCAAAACGTGACCACAGAGGAACCCCGAGACCTGTTTGAGGAGCCCATAGAATATGCCCTGGCTCATTGTGTGGCTCGAGATCTCCGGATGTCCAGAGGAATAGCCGCGTGAAAAGTCATCGAGATGTCCGAAATTCTATGGGTTGCCAAAATTACATACAGAAGGTGCACCTTTGAGGCCAATAGTAAGCTCAATTGGATCCCCAACACAACACCTAGCCAAATACCTAGCCCAACAACTTCAACCGTTTGCAGAAGAGGTAGACTCATATGTGAAAAATTCGACACATTTCATCGAAATACTTGGAAAAACGGTCTTACAACCAGAGTGTCTTTTTGTAAGTTTTGATGTAGTGTCCCTTTTCACCAACATCCCTATCGACGAAGCCTTGGATATCATAACAGAAAAATACAAACCACCTCAACACCTTGTAGACTTAACAAGGCACTGTCTGATGAACACCTATTTTGTTTACGAGAACCAACGATACAAACAAGTGGAAGGAGCTCCAATGGGATCGCCACTCTCACCAGTTATAGCGAACCTTTTTATGGAGAACTTTGAGGAGTTGGCACTAAGAACAACAACTCTTAAACCCAGTTTATGGTTGCGGTATGTGGATGATACACTTGTGATTTGGCCTCATGGGAGGGAACACCTCAATACTTTTTTAGACCACCTTAATGGCATCCATCACAAAATAAAATTTACCATGGAGGTTGAAGCCAACAATCAACTGCCGTTCCTTGACGTTCTCATAAATAGGCAGGAAGATGGAACCCTTGGCCATACAGTATATAGGAAAGCCACTCACACCAACAGATACCTTCATGCTAATTCTCATCACCACCCAGCCCAACTACAAGCCGTCGTCAAGACTTTAGTAACCAGATCACAAAGACTAGCTGACCAGGATTTACAGACCACAATATACAAAGAGCCCTAAAGTCAAAACCGAGACAAACAGACGAGGAGCATGAGACACCAATAACCAAGGCTTATTGACCGTATGTCAAGGGGACCACGGACAGTATTGCAAGAATTCTACGGAGACACAATATCGATACTATTTTCAATACAGACAGAAAAATAAGCACGGTGTTGAGGACTCCGAAGACGAGGATCCCTTTAGAACAACAGGGATGTACGAGATTCCATGTGCAGACTGTCATAAAACCTATGTGGGGCAAACTAATAGAAGAATTCAAGCTAGACGTGATAAACACCAGAACGCTGTAAGAAAGCAGGAAAAAACAACATCCATTGCGGAACACGCCACCACGATGTCACACCGAATAGACTTTAAGAACACCAATGTACTGGCAAATATAGAACACCCGAAATCGAGGCTCGTAAGAGAGGAAATTGAAATAGCGAAGAGGCCTCACAGTCTAAAAAACGCACGCAATGAAATTCTATTAAACACCGTACCGGCCCGGACCCGTCCAATAACAACTCAACCGGAAATAATAATAAATCAGCAGGCGGGAGGCGCGCCCACTGAGCGCCCAGGGCCAATCACACACAGCCGTTCACGGTGCCAACCAATAGGGGCCGAGCAGCAACTATATAACAGCGCGAGCGCTTCTGAAAATCTTAGTATTCGAGTAACTAGAAGCGAAAGCAGAAGGCTACGAGAATTATGCGAACCGACCTGAAGAGGGCAGATGTGACTCTGCCGAAACGTCGTCATTTAACCATCGATCCCGGCAGGGATCAGTTATCAACTACTCGGATGAATTCCCGGAAACCACCTAAAACATTTAGTGTCCGCGAAAACTTAAAAACAAATATATATATATATATATATATATATATATGTTATATGAGAAGTGCACTAACTTACAATTTATACGTTAAAGTTAACATAGGTGTTTGAACCGTAATTGACTTCACACAAGTATCATATTACAACTTCCTAGAATTCTTAGAAATCACGTAGACGCTTTGTTCACATGAAAACTGATGACATGGCGTCAGCATTTTTACGTTATAAATGTAACCGAAAACAATTCTCAGTGTTCATTATCTTCATTTAACTTCATACCTATAATATTGTCTTTGTAACTTAAACATATGATTTTTTGTAATAAATATATTTTTTTAAAAAGTGAATTTAGTGAAACCAAATCTAATATATATATATATATATATATATATATATATATATAATTGTATTCCTCATATTGAGGCCTGTCATTTGATATTTTACATTTGTTATTTTTCATTTATTTCTATAATTTGCCCCCAAAATTAATATGAAAGTTTTTTCTATTTTCTCCCCTGTAAAATTTGGGCCCTATATTCACACTTTTTCAAAATTGTAGGCTTTATAGTGTAGGGGATTGGTGGATTTTTTAAAATTTCCCCTAGAACTACCTCCAACATAACAATTTCTTCATTTACATGTACTTCTGATAGGGTCACCAAACTATACACTGATACCAAGTGAACTGTTGTTGTAGCGAAGCTGAACTCGAATTGCATTCAAAATTAAGATACACTTAAATTTTAAGATCAATTGGTGCAACTCGCAGTTACTGTCTCATTTGTTCAAGCAAAACCTTACATCTTCAACGTAATATTTATTATTATAAAACTGTGAAAATATACATCCAGACGTCCATAAACAAAAAAAAACATTAAAAATATAAACAATCACCACTGATCCATATACATTTATAATATAATATATAAATAATGAAAAAAGGAGTGTTTAAAAATTATTAAACATAATAAATCCCTTGTATCTTAAATGTTTACAATTTGGCGTTGTTTCTGAGTAAAGGTGCGAGCTTTTGAGCCATCATGATGTTTCCAGTGATTTTAAGTTTACCTCTCATAAAAGCCGTTTGTGGATTGAGTTTTCCTTCAGCCAGTAGAAGAAAATCTTCATCATCTATGGTGAGAGTGGTATTTGGTTTTCCTTCAGGGGTTCCCTCAAATACTTTGGCGTTTTTTAAATCCATAGCTGCAAAATTACAAATAAAAAAATAAAGTTTATCTAAATTAAACTCTATTTTTTATTATTAATTCCGATTATAATTATATTGACAATGAGGTAAGGTTTTAGACCTCAAAACATTTGAATTTTTATATATACATTTTTTGTTCTAGATTGTGGTGTTTCGATTTGATTAACCCACCCTGTATGACCTTTGGAATTTTTGTGCTTACCTGTATATCTAAAAAACAACATATTTCCTTAGCTATGCCAAGTAATATTGTTAAAATGATCAAACTTTCATCTTCAAATTTACACTTAAATAATTCAGATTAATGCCAATGGAAATGCTGTGAAACCTTTGGTGTGTCACAAATGTAAAAACACAGTTTTGCACCCTAACACCAAACCTTTTACTTTTATGTTTTTAAAAAAATGTCATAAATCAAATTTTCATTTTGCAATCTACATCAATAAATATAAAGCCATTGACAACGAAGTCAGAATAGACTTTGAAACGTTTGGTATTCCTGCAATATACGTCGTTTTATTTCTATTGTGGTGTTATTGCCCAAAACAACATAAAAGTAATCAAGAATATGCCACAAACAACGTTTAGAAGACAATTACCAAACCTTTATTTAAACACTTAATGCTGTTTCAACAACTCTATGTTGTCATCATCAAGGAGTAAATCAAACTAAATCTAAATTACAATTTTCTCTCATTTAAACCTACCAGTAAACTATATATGGTTGTTGAAATGGCATTGAGTGTTTAAATAAAGGTTTGGTGTTAGGGTGCAAAACTGTGTTTTTACAGATTAATGCCATTGACATCAAAGTCAGGTTAAGACTTTGAAACAAGTGTCATGTTATTTAGCCAAGAAGCCATACAAACAAAATAGCAACTACTATAAGAAAGTGTCTGTAGTTTCAAATTTTCTGAACAATTACTTTGGTATAACAATAAATATAACGATGAATATTGAATGTTGAAAGCGCCATCATATTCACACTGTAAAGCTACACAGGTAATACCAAGATAGAGATTAAGAACAGGGTGATATATTTTTATATCGTTTTTCAAACCCTCAGAAAATAAAAATTAAAAAATTGACAAGCCTACAAAGGTGCGGATGCAACCAATGACCTCTATGGCCACCCTATCCTGAACTGCCACTGAGTCGACATTACAGGAGAGTGCGTAAAAATATACATTTTCACAGTATTTTCATTATCAAAATTCTGTTAATATTCATAAAATTTAATTTCCTAATCTTATCTTATCTTATGAGGTTTATAGGATGTAAATCCTTGAAAATTAACAGATTACATAAGCTGTAGTTGCAATATAAAAAACAGGTGGTTATAACCTGAAATGGAGTACTATTAAAAATTCGTTTCAGTATTTATTTAGCATTGTTGGTAAATAATATTCAATACATTAATGTATGTTCTTGTTTCTAATATTTCATATGTAAACATACATAACAAAAAAAAACAATCAGTTTTCATTACTCTACATTTGTCAGATTAATTATTCATGGAACATTTTAATATGTGTCACTATAGTTAATATTTGATAAGATTTAAATTATGAAAAGTGAAACTCAAATAGTATTACCTACATTAATTGTGACTCCGTTCAAACTTCTTTTATAAGATTACCAAAATTTCTTTAGAAACATTTTTGGTTGAATAAATCTTTATAAATTAATTGATTTTTTTACAATGTCAAATAAACAGTACAAATTAGTGAGTTTACCAGTACCGTTTCCTAATTAATTGAGAAAAAAATTAAATGGGATTGACAACATATACCTAAGTTATTCCAAAATTAGATAATATTTAATGAACAGGGTGAAAAATGCTTCACAAACAATTGAAATGATGCACCAGTTTTGATTACAAATTAATAGTATTGTGTTTTCCCACATTCTTTCAACTTGAAATTATTTTAGATTCTGTGAACATATATATTGGGCCAAAAAAAATACTCAGATATTTCACAGTTTATATTTTTTAAACTAATTTTAATGATAATGGTGAATATAGAGCAGTTTAAATAACAATTCCGAATTATTATTTAATGTCAAATCAGAATTTGCAGATATCAGAATGTGATAACTAATGAGAAGCAAATAATGGGACAGTATAGAGTAATTGTGAAAAATTAAACAAAATAAGTAGGCTGAAAAAATTATGACAGAATGTTTAGTAATCAGTTAATTTCTCATTATACTGAGAAAGCATTATAGATATCTGGGAATTATTTACCATAATAAGAACTTATGGTTGAATGAAATCATGAAACTTAACTAAATTAGTCAAGGAAATGTTCTCACAACTGAATTCATAAATGTGGAGTAAAGTTTTATGTGATAAAATTCAATGAAAAAATTGGTATTTTCTTTTAGCCAATGGAAAATCAAACCAGGATAAGAGACAAAATAAAAATTGTCTTTGTTGGTAATAAATTAACCAGAGCTTGTGAATACCACAAACACATGATAGGCTCTAGGCATGAGGTTTTGCACAAGAATCTTTTCAAAATTACTTGTTTAAAACAGTCAACTTTTCTAAAAATGTATAATTTGGGGTTGTATGGCATTGATCATAGAATGAATACTGTGGAATATCCAAAAATAATTCAAAATAGTCTACTATCATATGTCATGAAGCTAATTGTGATGAAAAAATCATTTTTCAGAAAAAGTGATTGTTAGACCACAGCCTAAATGTTCTTTCTAAGCCTTCAAACAGTACTGACCTTAATGTCATTGAAACAGGATGATATAAAAAGTAATGGACATTGAGAAACAATCCACAACAGATATTAGCAGAATTTAAAGTTGATATATAGCAAACTTGAACTGACTCAGATTAAAGTGGTCATGAAATCAACAACTTTATTTTTATGTGTAAATATTTATTTGCCACAGAATATGCCAACTTTTCTTCTTAACCACTGATGTTGTTTTTGTTGTAATGCTGATTGACCCAAATTATTCTTAATTACCTATTTACATAGTAATTAAAACAAATATAAAACAACAAATAATAAAAAATAAAGTATTAAACAGTTCAATAGTAATTTTGATAATATTTACTTGTTAGGATTCATATGAGATCCCAGCCAATACTTGATGGAAATTCATTATGATAATTAATTTTTTTCATTTTGGAGACCTTACTAGTTATTTCAGAAAACTCATTTGTGCATGCTAATCTCTACAATGACTGAACCAATTTGAAAGCTGAACCCAGTTATGTACTGAGGTAATATTCAGCTAACAACTACTGGCTGTTCCATTTAAATCTGTTGTAAAATAAAAAAAGATATTGGGAATCAATAAAGCACAGAGCCAGATAATTACTGAGAGTAGTGTTATAGATCTTAGAATGAGCTGTTTTCAAAAGACTAGCTCTATGTGGCTCTATCATGGGTAGCAAATAAATAAATCTTAAAATTAACAACAAAAAAGTAAAAAAGTTATAAACATGGAATTGTTATTCATATATGTTATATGTTTAATAAGAAGTTACTATATTTTGCATATAAAATCATGGCAAAGCCAGTATACAATAAAATACAGGTTAAATTTGCAGTTGAATGAAATATATATATGCAACATTTGCAGATATAACTACTTAGTTCTTGAAAAACTTATATAATATGTGAACATGAAGTTTATGAACTTATTGCAAATAACACCACAAAACTTGAATTTGCTATATGTATAGAAATATACAGCATTTTCAAGTATTGTACTGTTATGTCCAACAAGTGAACCAACATTAATTTAGATTAATTAGAGATGTCACGACTACCAATCAGGATAAAATATATGAACATTTTGAAAAGTTTTTTAAACTTAATTTGTGGAAATATTTGTTGAAATTATTGTTAATCTGTTATTGATTGAAAAATTTGTGACTAAAAGTGTAAAAGGATTATTATATACTCACTCCATTGTTTTGCAGTTTTCTTATCCTTTGTGATGTTATATAGAAATACACCACCCAAAGATTTTGCTTTGTCAGGTTCAGCTTTTACTCTGTCTATTATTGCTTCAAAAATTACATCACTCTTAAGGGATGAGGCAGATACACTGTTAGCAATTGGCTGCATATTGACAGATTTTAAATCAACATATGCTCCTATAAAAAATATTAAACATATAGAAATATGAACTGACACATTTTGATAATTTTATATTTGTAACTAGTCATTCACTTTCATTGTTTGTGTTAATTCAATGTACGTTTGATATTAAATGGAGAATATAGGTATTTAATTACAAATACATAGTTGGCCTAAAAATGCTGTGAGCATTCTCTAGAGGTGTTAGTTTATTATTTAAAAAATAGATACAGCTTGAACATCATTCCTATTTAAAAGATACATTTTTTTTCTTATAAATATATTCCAACATGAGTTTTTTTTAAAATCAATATATGCTGCTATAACTGGTAATTTCTATTTATAAGTAGTCATGTACTTTAATGAAATAAAGTTTTAAATTTCAAATACGTCATGTGTGTTAATTAATTGTATTTTTTATTATTTTTTTGGATGCATTTAAATACAGAAAACATTCAGTTGCCAAAAAATATATATTTCAACATTCTCCATAGGTATTTCAGAACATTGCATTCTTCATTATTAAATAAACTGAATACAGTTAAAACAAAATCTTTAAATGTATATTTTTCATCTATTTGCGTTTCTAAAATGAATCTAATCAGTCCCTATCATATGTAAATGTGAGGGTATTTTAAGTTTGTTTTCAATATAAATAGAATTTTATTGGTATTAACTTACCGATACGCTACTTTAGAAATAATGGCAACGAATTAATTATTCCACTTTTAAGTTTCATACAAATTAGAACCTTGGACTTCGATAATCATTAAAGATAACCTCTCTCCCGAAATTGATTAGCAAATAGCAAACATAAAAAAATTCTATGAACTTGGGACGTATGATGTTAGTGACGTATAGGATGAATATTGCGATGTTGCCAGATTACACCGCTGTTAACTTGAAGCAATTTAAAGAATTTTATGTAATTACTATTCACGTAATTTTTTTGCGAAAGCAACTATCTATAATCTGTGTTCCTCTTAAAGATGACTGTTAAAATGTTACTTGCGGCAAATAGATATTTCGAAAGAGTAAAAGAATTTATATTTGCATTACTATATTAATTATTTGTTTAAAGTACCTACATAGCTAGTGTTGAATACTTTGGTATTTGGGTTCGATTATTTTTAAACATACACTTTGAACATTTAATCAAGTTTATTTACTTCCACTAGCCACAAAAATAGATGTCACCACTTTTATTAAACTATAGAGGGAGGACAAATAGGCAAGTTTTTGGCTTACAGAGGAGGCTAATCAGAAATTTAATGTAAAATAGCAACAAAAATAGAAATGTGCATTTATTACATTAAAAAATTATTATAATAAATAACTAACAAGTTTTATTTCACACTTAACGAAGTGGAAATGGCAAGAAACGTTCACGACTCAGAAGTGTGCATCCCACTGACTGGCTATGACCATATTTGCATCTATAGAGACCATAAAGATTATATGTTAGCCTTTTAGTAACAACAATTCTAGAGTAACAGGGCCCCTTTAGAACTGAACGCCCTTTGCCCTAACCTGTCAGTACCATGGGAAACTACAAAGGAGATTGCCTTCTTAGAAACGTTCTCTTGGCAAGGATTCATTTACTTTCACTTCTATAAGTTTATTTTCAGGTATTTTTTCTTTCTAGTTTGTATTTACAGGTGTGACAATACTGCAGACATTTTCATCTTCAAATTTAGGTCAATAGGTTTGGTACATGAGTCTAGTGTTACTGTTGGACTACCCTTTTCTTACACCCAGTCGTTTTTAAACCGTTCATCAATATCATTGCTGAATCTTCTAGAATTCCTGGTCCTGGACACATTGTTCCGTTGTCCAGTCTTCATTCATCTGTACGCGAATCTGTTGGATGGAGCTGTTCTGTATTCAGTCAATGTCTGCATTCCGCTCTACAAGGTCTTCTCGACAAGGCATCGGCATTATTATGCACACGGCCGGCACGGTGTTTAACCTTGAAATAGTATTGCTGCAATTTCTCCATTCACCTGGCCAGTTGTCTTTACGGTGTCTTCTTGTCCAAAAGCCATTTGAGGGCGGCATGATCGGTTCGAATTAGGAAATCTCGACTATAGAGATATTTGTGGAAATGGTCTACAACCGTTATGATTGCAAGAAGTTCTTTTCTGGTGACACAATAATTTTTACCGGTTTCGAGAATCCATGGCTGCAATCACTCTCTCTTCACCATCTTAAACCTGGGATAGGACGGCCCCAAACCTGTGCTGCTGCCGTCGGTGTCTAAGATGAACTTGCCGGACTGTATAGGAATGCTAGGATTGGGCTGGAACATAGTGCCGCCTTCAGTCGTCTGAATGATGTTTCACAATCCTGATTCGACGGAAGGTGTTTTTCTCATACACCTTCCGTTGAATCAGGATTGTGAAACATCATTCAGTGGTCTGCCTATGTCGAGGTGCGGCAATGCTGGCAAATCCCTCAACAAATCGCCTGTAGTACGGATAAATACCCAAAAAGCTTCGCAGTTCATGCTTGTCTCTCGGGATCGGCCTATCACGAATGGCTTCTATCTTGTCTTCGTTTATGCGGATTCCTGGCTCAGAAACGATGTGCCCCAAAAACTGTACTGTTTTTTGAACATGGAACACTTCTTCGGATTGAGTCTCAGGTTGGCATTCTTAATTCTGGAAGATACTTCGCCAATGTTTTTCAGATGGTCGTCGAATGTGTGACCTATGACCAGAATGTCGTCGAGGTATACTAAGCATGTTCTCCATGCCAACTCGCTCAACACATACTCCATCAGCCTCACAAATGTAGCGGGAGCATTACATAACCCAAAGAGCTTGGCCGTGAACTGAAATAGCCATCTACTGGTGGAGAACGCTGTCTTCTCTCTGTTGTTTTCGTGTAGTCCAACCTGCCAATATCCACTCTTTAGGTCTAGTGTGGAGAACCAACGGGACCCTGCTAGTGTGGTCAGTGTATCATCGATTCGGGGGAGTCCATAGCTGCCTTTCTTCGTAACATCGTTCAATTTTCTGTAATCAATGCAAAAACGGTTGGTTCCATCCTTCTTTTTCACTAAAACAATGGGAGCAGACCATGGGCTGATGGATGGCTCAATAATTCCAATTGTAACATTGACTCGGCTGCATGTTGTTGCCCCAATAGTAGTCGCCTAGGTGGTATTCGTATGGGTCTTCCCGGCATCTATTCTATGCTGGATGATGTTTGTACGACCGGTAGTTCCATCTTGACTATTAACAATTTGCCAGTGATTTGCGGTAAATTGCTTGGCTTTCTGCTGTTCCTCTGGTGTAAGGTGTTTCAAATGGACGGCAAACTGTTCTAGAAACTCTTTACGGGGCCCTGTCTCCTTCCCCGATGTCTGATACGCTTCTTCGCAATTGATGATAGTGTCTCCTGGCTGGAAACAAGCTATTTTTTGACCACTGGCAATTCAGATGTCGTTGTTGGGCATATTCAGGACACTATGAGGTTATGTCTCGTCCGGTTTTAACTGTAGGCCGTCCAACTAAGTAGTCATGAGCTGAATGTACGGACTCCACCATTCCAACGCAGCTCCCAGGATTGCTTTCTAGCTGCCCATGAATAATTTGTTACGTTCGACCGGGAATTCTGGTTGAGGATTACGCTACAATTTTTATGGTCGCTGAGCTGTTGACGGGCCGTGTCAATATAAATTCCTCATTTAGGAAATGGAAAACATATCGGGTCAACTCATGTTGGCTAATTAGGTCCATACCCAGTATAAAATCGTCATCAGTATCCGCTACCAGGACCCTATGCCTTATGCTGTTGTCCCATATCTGTCGTACTACATCTGACTCAACGGCGCCGGTGTCAAAGGTAATGATGATGTTGCCCTTGATGACTAGGCTGCTGCTATCTCGGCAAAATCCCCGGATGGATATTGTTCTCGGGGCTGGTGGATGATTAGTCAGCATTCGCCCCCTTATGCTGGATAACTTGAGATTTCATTAGTTTCGACACCGACAACACACACTACCTTGATCTTGAAATACCCATACAATTCAGTTGACTGTGTAAGAAACAGAGACCAGGTAAAATAGATTATGAGTTTCTTCTTTTATAGAACATCAATAATATATAGGAAATAAACTAATATAACATCCAATTAATATAGAAAACCTGCACAAAATTTGCTTTTCTAATAAAAACTCCAATTCTCTCTTTGAGAAATATTGCTAAATATTGGCTCGATCTTGAAATGCCCATCCAATTCAGTTCTCTGTGTACGAAACAGACACCAGGTAATATATTAAGAGTCTCTCCAATAATATATAGAAAATAAACTAATATACAATACCTGCATTAAATTTGCTGTTCGTTCTAATAAACACTCCAATTCTCTCTTTGTGATAAGTCTCATACGTCAGAAATTAAAATTAATACCACACAAAAAGGCAACTTGGTATTAAACTTTCATATTATCAACGGATATAGACTCATAGAAGAATACACGTTAAGCAAAACATGTCCTTTGTTTACATCGTTTTGTTATCGTAATAAATAAACTACTCAATAGAGGGACTGGTGCATTATATACAACCGGAGCTTTTAATTTCATCAAAGACAAGTGGTCTAGAGTGTAGGGTGCACGGCTTCGAATCCAAAGTTCTCGGGTTCGAAACCGAGAACAATTATTTATACTTTTCCTCGAACTTTCCTTGGACTTCCATCGTCTTGAAGTGGTTGATCTCACAACGTTTCAATAGCTGTCTGTGTATCTGCTATCGTCATCAGGTGAATGATAGGAAATTCAGAGTATCGGTCGTATTTATATTATACCCTTAGCCGTTCATGGTCATTGGGTCTTATCTGGTCCAATCAGCGTCGTCGTACCTGGAGGTTGGTTGCCGGTGATGCGTAGCGGCAGAGGCCGAAGAAGAGCTCTCGAAATATTTTTAATTTGGACGTTGGGCTTGCTAATTATATTTTCGTTCCAGATTATATATGCCGTCTCTATGAATTTTCTTTTGTACCAGTGCTCCTCCTTGTGAATTGCTCTAGCCTGGTCCCAGTTGATATTATGGTGTTCGGTTCATGCGTGATTAGCTAACCCAGACTTCGTTACCTCTGCCCTTTGAGTAGCTGTGCGGTGTTCCTTAATCCTGGTGTCCAGCGGTCGCTTTGTCTCTCCAATGTAAATATAGCCACATTCAAACGGTATGCTGCATATACAGTTATTTGGTATTGCTGGTGCGTCGGGCCTCGTTCTTGTTATCATGCTCAAGGTGTCGTTGCTTTTGAAGATAATTCTGATTCCATAGCTGTGTGCACTTCTTCTAAGTTTCTCCGACAGGCCTTTAGTATACGGTAATAGTAGAGTTGCTACCGTGGTGTCCTCTTCCTGCCTAGTTGGTTTGTCCAGCTCTTCAAACGCCTTGGTAATGATCGTTTCCGGATATCCATTCTTCTCTAAGTGTCACTTGTTCTTTTTTGAGGGCTTCTGGTGTGCTGCAGATATTTTTGGCTCTATGGATTAGTGTGTTGATGATGCCAGTTTTCGTTGCTGATAGGAGGTTGGAATTGTAGTGAAGGTATAATCCTCTATGCGTAACCTTCCTGTAGACTGTTGTTTGGATTCCCGTCCTTGTCCTTTGACATTTTACATCAAGGAATGGTACGCACCCACTCTCTTTCATCTCCATGGTGAATCTAATGGATGGTTGGGATTGGTAAAGGTGCTCCAGGAACCAATCCCAACCATCCACGGTTAAGGGTATAATATAAATACGACCGATACTCTGAATTTCCTATCATTCACCTGATGACGATAGCAGATACACAGCTATTGAAACGTTGTGAGATCAACCGCTTCAAGACGATGGAAGTCCAAGGAAACTTCGAGGAACGAGTTACATTGTCTACCAACTTCAGACTATATATACTTTTGTTTTAATATTGGCTGGAGTCGGCCCTGTGCTATTATGTACGGCTAGTATGGTTAACAGGAATAGGGGAATATGCTCATTCCAATAACGCTGATTATTGCTGACGACCTTGGATACATGTTGTTCCAAGGATCTGTTGAATCTTTCCATCATTACAGTGAATTCAGATGTGATTCCATTTATTTTTTTATAATGTCCCAAATTTGCTACACAAATTCTAAATTTAAATGTCAAGATATGCCAGAAAATAGTTATTGATTGTACAGGGTTTCATTTTAATTCATGTGGAATCGGTTCTTTTTTCAAAATAAATTAATGTAAATATTTTAGGGAAATATATTCATTTGAATAATAATTTCCCGAGGAACAAAGATATACGGTTGTATCAAAACCTGCCAGAAATTTAAATCATACTGACTACTGTAAATAGCATTTAGACCACTTCTCGTATATCTGAGATAAATAAATATGACAAATCAATTTATTAATAGTATTTACTAGTATCAATTACACACCAGAGTAGTGTGTAATTGGCACTAACGTTCTAAGGAATAAAATTTAGCTTCATAAAAACTCAAATTAAAAAATAGTAATATGAATAAAGTTATCTATAATTATTCTTCAGATACAGATTGGATAAAAATATTATAAAGATGAAAATCAAAATTCAGTAGCTGATACAATCAATCTCATTTTATCGAGCTATATTTTTTGAACACTAACAAAATAGTTTAAAACTGAATGGGGGCAAAAGTCAATTACTAGTAATACATTTTTCAAAAAAAAAAAAATGTGTAGCAGACCTGCAATACCGATTACTAAATGTGGAAATACCATATGCTTTATTAAATTTCTCTACTTAATTAGTGTTTTGATGCATTTTAGAGTAAGATAAATGCAATAAAACATATTTGTTCGTTTGTATACGTATTAAATATCGATTTACATGAAAATCTTTCAATTTTGCGAAGTCTTTCGGTGTTAAACTGGTCCCGCTGTATTAAGGTCATACATTTAAAATAAAAAATAAAGAATAAACACTACCGGAGTGCAAAATAGAACTTAAAAGCTAACAGGAATTATTTTAAAAAATTAACAGATTTACAAAAAAAACTAAAAAGTTGAAAATAAAACATTAAAAAATATATTAACCGACTCCCAAGTAGAACTAGAAAGTTGAAAAAGTTAACAAAACATAATACTAGAAAATAGCACATTCTCTGTTGTTAGGTACCTACTACCTACATACATAAGTAAAAAAATGTGCTCATTCTGTAGAAATTAATTGCCTACCTATCTAGTATATTTTTGAATTCGGTGCCAAGCAACAATCAAATTTGATGGAGTAGTAGACAAGTAAGCATTGCAGGATTTCAGGGTTGACTGACACCGACTTCAAAAATATACTATATAGGCAGGTAATCAATTGGAACAGAATGGGTGCATTTTTTACTTTTTGTGTAGGTAATTAACAATAGTGAATGTGCTATTTATTATCTATTGTTATGTTTTGTTAATTATATTCAACTTTTTAATTCTACTTGGAAGTCGGTTAATATTTATTTTTTATTTTATTTTATAACGCTTATTAAAAATGGGAATGTTTTTCATGATATGTGTTTTACTCAATCACGCTAAACGGTAAGTATCGAACCTTTTTTCTGGGCTAAGGTAGTCTCGCATAACAGGATAGTGTTTTTCTATTAATGGTCCAGCAATTGAAACTATAAGAATCATCCCTCTCTTGGAGCAACCAACAAAGTACAATAAATGTTATTTTCGTTATATGTCAATTAAGTGGTATTCCAAGAAAATTTTACGGTAAAATCACATTTTCTTCATCATTGGTCACTTCCGCATAAAATAACGACTTTTCGCGTTGTAAAACTCGAAAGAAATGAAGCATATTTGTAGCTTGTAGGTTAGGTGGGCAGAACGCATCATTTGTAGTCATTTGCAGCATACATGCAATCTACAAATGACACTACGTGGACAGAAAGCCTAAGTCTTGTATTTCATGATCTAGGTCCCCAATCATGTTAACCAAATTTGGATTTTTCCAATTGACTTTATTTATGTAGTTTTTGTTTTTTTGTTTCTTCATATAAAATTCTTTACATTCTCAAGGAATTTTGTAAATGCAATTTTTGGAGTTTTTGAATATGAAAAGAACGATTCAGTATATATATTCAAACTCACAAGATCGTACAGACATGTAATTGAACTTAACAGATGTTACGCCTCCGTTTACAACTACTACTACGACATAGCAGCTGCAGAAAGAAAAAGCGCCGGAGTTGCAGTAGACAGAAACCTAGACGATCCAAACGCAAGTGCAGCCGCCAACCTTCATGGATGAGAGCAAAAGCAAAGAGAGGAAGATGTAGCGCCACAGGTCCCAAAACCATTAATCCATTTTTAAATTTTATGCGGGTGTTTAGAAGAAACCGCTGCAGGTGGCCTATTAGTCGTATCGCTATTGAAGGAGCGAAATTATGGTGCAAAATGAGTCGTAAGGATCGAAGGCGCTTTTACAGAGAAGCTTGCGGTCTTCGGAGAAGTAAGCGAAAACGCAGATCGCGATGTAGGAAAAAAGAGCAGAGGAGAAGTAGAGTGTAGGCGAAGGCGGCGAAGTAGCTGTAGACGAAAACGCAGAAAAAGTAGTTGCAGAAGACTGCGCCGAAAAAGTAGCTGCAGACGAAAACGTCGTAGAAGTAGTTGTAAACGGAGGCGTAAAATCTGTTAAGTTGAACGGTTCAGTATTCGATTATATGATATTCGGTTTGCTTATTAGCCCAATGAATACAGGAAAATATACTAATTTTTGCAAAATAAATTAACAGAACAATGCCTGCACCAGGATTTGAATGGTAGTCCATAGACGAAAAAACTTAAAAATTCAGCACCAACTGAGCATAGGATTTTCTTAACAATAAAAAAGGCTTATTAGCCCAATGAATAGAGGAAAAATAAACAAATTTTTGCAAAAGAAATTAACAGCACAATGCCTGCACCAGGTTTTGAAGGGTATTCCACAGACGAAAAAAATAAAAATTCAGCACCAACTGAGCATAGGATTTTCTTAGCAATAAAAAGGTAAAAAAATTACTTTTTTACTGGACTTTTTACAGAAAATTATAAGCACCATAAAATGTTGTTTAAAAACTTCAATCGGATCATTTTTAACTTGAAAACAAAAAATTGCTTAAAAATGTTTTTAAATCCATTTCATGGTAATTTACAAGATTAAGAGATACTTCCAGGAAATAATATATTGTGTAAGGTTTATCTACAAATTGCCAATTTAAAGTTAAAAAAATTACTCTTACAATTGTAATTTAATTTTGTTTTATGCCTGAAAAATTCATTATTGATTTGAAAACACTTCTGATGGGTTACTAAAAGTAATGGATTGTATATCTTTTCACTGTCTGCCTCAAACCAGATCTACGGCCACAAAAAAATGTCAATTGTCGGAGAACTAATTTCTCGAAAAGTTTTGCTATCAACGTTTGAATACAAATTGGTCGGTAATTATCTACACTTTATTTATCGCCGCCATCTTTATAAATAGAAGAGATGTAAGACAGCTTCCATGCTGCGATGCCCCAAATGCTCGTGTCTAGCTTGTTGTCAATGTTCTTATTATTTATAAGTTTAAATGGTTGATTAGGCAGTGAATTAGATGATTTTGAAGAATTAAGCAAAAAGATTACTAACGTCATTCCTTCTGCTTGCGGAAGATAAAAATAATAACTGCGACGTTTGTTCTTAATAAAGTCCCAGAGGTTTCAACCTTGACCAGATAATTCTGATAACATTGTTTACTCAATTTTTTGCATTCCAACCTGAGTTCACAGAAAACGAGATAACACACCGTTTTTTTGTATTTCACGTGAGCACCCTTTTATCTTTGTGTTATATAGAAGTTCATTCGAGAATCAGTAAGGTTAATTGTTTAGCTTCCTCGTACGAAGTGGAACGAAGTGAAACAGCAAAAAAGACCATACCCAGAGGTTTTCGCAAAGAATACATACCGGGATGGAATAATGACTGTGAGGAACAATATACGACATTTCTTGAGAGCGGAGACAGAGAAATGGCTGACGAATTGTTGCACAGACTGGATATAGCCCGCCAAGAGCGGTGGACAAAAACAGTCAGCAACCTAGACTTTAAAAAATAAAGCAGGAAAGCGTGGTCACTCCTATGAAAACTCGGCGAGGGACCAAAAATTGTCTCCCACATCGTGGCCATATCAAGAGCCCCACGGGACAGAACACACTCAACTTGCATTAAGCATGAACTTAAACCTCTAAAAGCCAACAGCCAGGAACAAACCGAGTTCCCACGCCCATTCACCGTGGACAGGCTGGCGGATGCTCTGAGGGACAAGAAGGTGGGAAAAGCACCGGGGCCTGATGGAATCCATCCAGAATTCCTCCTGTACAGCGGTAAATACACAATAAAATGGCTAGCCGAATTTTTTGCGAACATCAGCGAACAGGCCGGTTTTGGACCAGAGAGAAGCTGCACAGATCAGACCATATCACTTACAACCGATATTGAAGGAGGCTTCCAAGATAACCCGAAAACATCAGCCGAGTTCGTGGACCTTTCTGCTGCTTACGAGAATGTGTGGAATGGGTTACTCTATAAACTTTACCAAACAGTCCATGCAAACAAACCTTGCAACTTATTGATAACATGCCCACTGACAGGATTTCTAGGTTATATTGGGCAGCAAAACGAAAAATCTTGGTGTCACCCTAGATAGGACACTGACCTACAGGAGGCAGCTGGAGAACACGGCTGCGAAGCTACGAACTCGGAACTCCTCCATAAGCTATGCGGTACTACATGGGGCTCTTTCGCTGAAACACTAAGAACTACAGCCCTTGGGCTGTCTTACTCAACTGCAGAATACGGGGCTCCGATGTGGCTCAACAACGCACATATCCAAAAGGTAGACAGACAACTAAATGAGTCCATGAGGATAATCAGCGGAACGCTAAAATCGACTCCTACTGAATGGCTACCAATATTGGGCCATATACCTCCTCCAGATATTCGGCGAAAAGCAGCACTACTCCGAGAATATAAACTTATACAAGGCAACCATCAACTTCTCATACACCAGGATAGGGATAAATCATACTGAAATAGACTACATCCAGAAGACCAACCATAAGAATTGCTACAGAACTGCACACGCTACAGTTCGACCCCATAGACTCTTGGGAGCGAAAATGGAGAAAAAACTGCCCACTTCAAGGCAGAAACCTCGCGTGCAGAAGAATAAAACCTCCCACAGAATACTTATCAACAATGGCATAAGCGCGGACTCACTACACAAATGGGGTATGGCGCAATCTGCGAGGTGTGACAGTGGTGTGGAAAAGCAAACCGTTCAACATATAGTGATGGAATGCCCAAATACCGCATATGAGGGAAACTTTGACGACTTCCTAATGGCAAATGATGCTTTAATTTAAATGTGTGTTTGTGAATTTAAATAATATAATTTATTTTTACACACTTTTATATATTTTGTATCATGTGCAGCGATACGATAATTAAATAAATAGGTCCTCCATTCATGTATTTATTGGTTTATTACTTATGCAATTTTCCCTTAATTTGTCCAGCACAGCACGCAGCCATTTTAGGTGTTATTGTTGTGTCCAGGTAAGGTCGGGTTTAAGGTAAATCGTTCCAGCCAATTCGTCTTCAGTAGGTTTCTTGAGTTATCTATCGATGAAAGGTCCATTAGTAAAGAACGAAGTGTCCCCTTCTATAGGACGACCAATACGACGCGGCTTTAAGTTGATTAGGATGTCAGCTAATTCCGGGAGTAGAATTTTAGTTATGAAGTTGAATTCAATCAAATTTTTTCGACTCAGATACATTGAAAGCAATAACATTCTTCTCGCATTTTCTCTATTCCGCAATTACAGCCTCTCAGCACTACGTTTTCCAGTGTCTAAGATAGCAGACTCAAACTTACTTACTTTTGTTTGCACTACACTTATCTTTTTTCTAGATGATCGCATATGTTCGAATGTAATTTTTATTATGTTTAAATGTAATTTTTATTAAATCGTTTAATCCTTTCCACACTTAAATTCTCAAAACATACACCGAGCATAAAATACTAGAAACATTTTCTATTATAATCGTAGCACAATGTATACTCGGCAAAATCCTTATCTTTTCCGCGCTGTTGGGTGATTATCCACTTCCCTGATTGTCTACTGAAAGTATCAGCTGAAATTTTTTTTATGTTTGATTTACTTGAAGGTTATTAACAGGTTGGTTGGATAGTTGATTTGTGGCCTTCGGCATTTTGGAGTTTTTTTGGTTTTCTCAGTGAATCTGGGCATATAACTTTTTTATTGATGGCACTGCGATCTCTTAATTATTTTTCATTATATAAGAAAAAACATTTTGAACGCGAAATAATTGCTTAGATAGGTTAGTTAACCTCCGAATTATTTTCATATAATTTCTAATCATAGAAATTGTACTGTAATGGTGTCAACCATAGCACAACCTCCGATATGACGTCTCTGTGGGCTAGTATTCCCTGAACTGATAAAGGTTGTCGACTAGAAACAATCTAACAGTTGGCATGGGACATATACAGCATAAATCATAAGGAGTATATACTTTTTCCAGTATTCAGCAATTCTACTAATACTTGTTTCTAGTTCCAAAACGTATGCACTCAGTACAATTTAAATTATTTTACTACTGTTTATATCATTTCCTGTCGATGTTACAAGTATCTTAGGACATTGAATGAAATACGCAAAAAGTGTTTTTATTATATTGTTCAGATAATTACCAAAAATTTATAAATTGAAATAGTGAAAGAACTTACCTGCAATAACAAGAGAATTTGATTCTAAACTGTATGTTTCAAAATGTATTCTATTGCCTTCTCTCCACATGTCAACTCTGAGTGTGTCGCCAGGAATAACAGGCTTATTAAACCTTACCTAAAAACACAAGTGTAAATGGTATTTTATTAATAATATTGTATTTGTTCATCTATGCTATATTTTGATTACTTACTTTGCAAGCCTTAAACAAGGAGCTGTCATATCCTGCGTAGCTCCCAAGTACCATTCTAACAGAGTAGCCTAGTGAACATAATCCATGCAAAATAGTTCGTTTGAAACCTAAAAGAGCTGCCATGTTGTCGTCAATATGTAAAGGATTTCTATCACCTAAAACAAAAACATACAATTTTTTACTGAATTGAGAAAAACAGAATTATAAATCCTTGTATCATGTAATATTCAGATTGGACTTGAGACTTACATTATATTATGAAGAGATTTTATTATTGCGAATGAAAGTTCAACAACTAATATCAAAGCATATTTGTAAGTTATTAAATGTTCAAGGAAACCATCAAAAAATAGCATTTCTGGCATTTAGTTATTACCTCCCTTTTTCCACTTGAATATATATTCGCGTAACTAGAAGCGAAAGCAGATGGATACGAGATTTATCAAAATATTATATCATTAATATCAATGTAACCCTTCAAAATTGTTTAAAAGGTTTTTCCTTGCCAAATAAATTTAATTTCTGTTACCTGAGAGCCGGTATAAGGCAGCTTGATCGATAGTAGTTTTCTCTGTGACAGTCGCATCAGGTTTTCTATTAGGCCTACTTTGGATTGCAATAAGTTTTGTACCAGTTCTTGGACCACCAAAATTACCAGCTCCAACAGCGAAGGTTGCAGTCTGATTACGAACTACTAAGTTGCCTTTCTGATCATAAGTCTCAACTAAAATTAATTAATAAATACAATCTGTCAATAAGACAAATAACCAAATAACAAAATATCTTACTTTCTGCAACAATTATAGCACCTGAAGATTTGTCTAAGATTTCAACAATTCTTGTTTTAGAAATCAGTAAGCCTTCAGCGGGTGGGGTTCCCAATATCTCAAGGTATTGCTCACCATGCAATATGTTTGCCAAAGACACAGTTTTTCCAGGTATTACTTGATCCATAGGAGTAGAAAAAACTGCCTGCATTGCCGGCATTATGTAAAAGGTTGGTAAAACATCAAAGTTTTCATGATTTTCATATAAAAATTTTAGTTCTTCAGGACGTTTGAGGGAGGTACCAACTGAAAACAGTAATAATTTAATTAAGGTATTTTCTATAAAAAAACACTGGTATAAACAGCTTTATTACATAGCAGTTAAAAAAAAGTTGAGTATTTTAAAAAACAATTAGGGTAATGGTGTATAGGTATTAAGGCATTGTTAATGATGAGAATTTTGTAACCAAAATAGTGTAGTAATTAAAATTTTCTCTATTATATAAAATATATTTACTATAGTAATTGGCAATGTCAATAATTATTACAAAATTAGTGAGGACTAACTCCATTATTTGACTAAATTATGGTTTAAAAACATCTTTTGTATACTGAAAGTATATACCTTTTTGTGTAAAAAAATATTGTTCATATCTATCGACTATTTCTCGTTCAACACGTGTTCTGTGTTCCCGAAAAGACTTCGATTTACAGCCTAATTTTAGCCTAGATTTACAGTAGTGTAGTTTGCAGAGAAATTTTGACAAAAATTCTAATTTCATTAATCTTTTGACTTATTTACTGAAGAAAACACTTTTAAACAAAATGATAAATGCATACTCATAAAGGGCACATATGGAGTATAGAAAATCCTAGTGAGATATGGTAGTTCCATAAGCCGCATAGGTTCAGCCTAATTATATGGGTAGGTATTATATTTTTTTGGAAATAGATGCTACAAGAACAAGGTAATATACTACTATATAAGGCCCATGAAACTGTTTAAATACATATTACAATAGAAGAAGTACATAAAGTAAGGGAGTAGTGTAGTTAGTGGACAAGAACCTGAGAGAACGTTTTAAACGTTTGACTAAATATATAGAGAATATTTAAGTAGTATTAATCCACAATAGAGGTAATAAACACTCGAAATTACAGACCAATTAGTCTCCTGACGGTAACCAAAGTATTTACTTAAATCATACAGAACGGAATCCAATGTACACTAGATTCCGCTCTACCACTAGAACAGACCCGATTCCGTAGTGGCTTTAGACAATCACTCAATAACATACTCCACGGGAAGTTTTCAGTCGCACAAAAAATGTCAAATACCACTCACTCTGGTCATCACAGACTTTGTGAAAGTTTTTGACAGGATGTACCGAAGACAGAATTTCTCCCAGAAATTTAAATGGGGAGGAGTCAGAAAAAATGGCGTCATCAGAAAAAAGCAATTCACAGCCGCATAGAGCATAATTCGAACGTTTTATGAGAACAACTTAATATAACAGCGGATTATTCAATCATTGAAAATTTACTGGTATTAGTGTCTTATTTGCCAAAAAATTACAGGAACTGCAACAACAAATGATTGCACTTAAGATAGTTAATAATGAAAATAAAAAATCAAGGTAATGTACCAAGAACTAGTAGATCCGCATGAGACCATAATAAATTAAGAAACCTTCTAAATTAATCAATCTGATAAGAACATTGCAAAAACGAAATAAAAACGGCTGTATATATATATATATATATATATATATATATATATATATATATATATATATGTATTAGATGGTTTCCGGGAATTCATCCGCGTAGTTTTACCACCATCACCACCGTCATTTTACCATCGATCCCGGCACGACAGAGTCACATCTGCCCTCTTCAGGTCGGTTCGCATTCGAGTAACTAGAAGCGAAAGCAGAAGGCTACGAGAATTATGCGAACCGACCTGAAGAGGGCAGATGTGACTCTACCGAAATGTCGTCATTTTACCATCGATCCCGGCAGGGATCAGTTATCAACTACGCGGATGAATTCCCGGAAACCACCTAAAACATTTAGTGCCCGCGAAAACTTAAAAACAAATATATATATATATATATATATATATATATATATATATATATATATATATATATACAGGGTGTCCCATGGTTCTGGTCTCGGATGATTGCGCAGTTATGATAGAAGATAGAATTTTCAAAATTTAGGGGTATAACTTCTCGATTGGGTTCTATCCAGCTAAAATATTTTCAAGCATGTACCACTTCGGGTTATAGCGGAAGTTGATACCAACTTGCTTATTTCAAATAGAACACCCTGTAAATTATTGTATTTCTGAATTCTACCAGTAATTTTAATACTAATTCATGTATAATACACTATACTTAAATTCAGCCCTTTTCGAGTTATTCCAAAATGTTTTTTGAAATTCACATTTTAAGGCCTTCAGATAATTGCAAATTATACAACAACGAAGAGGAATTTAGGAAAACCATTCGTTGAGAGGGTAGAATAAACTTAGTGCTTCCAGAATCTGTGAAAAAAGTATGGACATTATCTACAGAGTGTGTACAAAAAAATCCCGAAAATTGAAATTCGAAATCTGGAAAAACTCAATTTTTTCAAATGGAAACCACTATTTTTTATATCATAATCAGATTGAGCATCGAAAATAAGAGGTACTTTGTGAATAAGTATCTATACGAAATTCTGATAGTTTTCGACTTATTAAAAAAAAATAAAACATTTTAAGCATCTTTAATAAAAAGTAAGCTTAAGTACATAAGTTGGCCATGACGGTTGCTAAGGTCTCTACGAAAATGTCATTTTAACAAATGTTCGAAATTCTTTTAATAAATCAATTTCAAATTTTATTTAATAGTTCGTAAATAATGGTTGCAAATGCATTTCTTATTCTTAGTCTCATATGTGAAAATTAACCAAAGGATTGATTCTCTGTTGCGATGTTAAAGAGTGCTATGGAATCATGACAAATGTCAAATATTACTAGTTAAATTATTATTATGTTATAATCATTTCAGTATATTCTTACGTCAGTTCAGAATCTTGATATAAATAATTATCCTTAAACAAAATGAACAGTAAATTGAAAATTAAAATGAACTAACTAAATGGTACAAGTATACTAACGATAAATGACGACCGTGGGATATATATATATATATATATATATATATATATATATATATATATATATAAATAACATCAACGAAGGTAGCCCGAAAATTCAATGGATGTAAAAAAAACGAAGGTGACGTGATGCCGAAGTCAAATACCATATAGACAAAAGACGGCGGAAATGATCTGCGAACGAATGAATCCTATATAGGACACGAATGGTCGGTGCGTGGCAGTTTGGTTTGGGGAGCAGCGTGTATCACTCCAGCAGATAGTATTAGTCATTGTGTATTTGTAAATAAGTTTATTTTGATGAAAATAAATAGGATTAAGGTGTGAGTAATTATTGTAAAATTGAACCCAGAGAAAATATTGTAATTGCTGTAGGTTAAAGTGAACTTCGAAAAACGTGACAGAAAGAAGCAACAAAATCAAGAAGAAATCCAACAAAGATTAGTGAAATCTTTTGATAAGAAACGTGAAATTGAAAACCTTGCAACTAACATGGATGAAAAGCAACAAAATTTAACTGAGGGGTTATTAGCCAAATTATAATTGAAGAGACAAGATGAATTTCAAATATTACAAGAAAAGAGACGAAAAGAACGGCAAAATGATGAATTAATAAGACAACAACAATTTGAACAACTAATGCAAGTTAACGAAGCAGTTAATCAGAGAATGCAAATAGTGGAATCTGATATTAACGAAATAAATAAAGAAATGAAAGTACTAAAACTTCAATAGATACTCTCAGAAATAAAGTAGATGACATTGATTCTGCCCAAAACGGACTGTAAGATAAAATCAGTGCTATCCAAAAAAAGTGGAAATAGAAACTTAAAAAATGCAACAAATCTTGTAAAGAGGGAAATATCAGAGGAGTATAAATATCAAAGGTTCCTTTAACAAACCACCAACATTTGACTCTTGTAATTGCATTAAGATGTCCAGCATTAGAACAAGATAATTTCGACAAAATCATTACAATCCTAGACAAAGGATACGGTAATCAATCCTTGAGCCAAGTATATCAGGTGGGAAAACACAAAGATCTGGAGAAAATTTACAAGAATTTGAAGCAGAGATTAGACGTTTAGTACACTTGTTCTACCCAGATCTAACAGAGGCAATTGTGCACACAGAGCTTTATAAATGGTATCAGAGACGTTGAAGTGAAAGGATTTAGTGGCATCAAGAAGAGTAATGAAGCCTTGCTTCGGACTTGGGAGGTAGATGCCGCCATAAACATGTCCAAGTCGAGGGCACGAGCAGTTTCCTTCAGTCAGGAAGAGTCAGTCACCCTTTCAGGCGCTGTTGACTTGTATGAAAACACTACCCAAACGGTCACAAAGAACTGGAACGAGAAGTGCCTGTTTCCGTTATGGGGACGGACAGGACATTTTTAACGTGACTGCAGAGTGAGGCTACCTGAAAGATCCCCAATCAGGGGTAGCCAACAAAACACCCTCACCAACCCTTGGGGAAACTCCGATCAATCAGCATAAGGCGGGAGAAGGTGACTAACCCTCCACTAGTCCCCAGGACAGTATCCATCCGGATTTTTTGCAGCAGCCTAGTCCTCAAGGGCATCATCAATGACCGAGCAATCACTTTTGACACCGGCAGCGCTGTGTCCATTGCCAGGTCCAGAGTTTTGATGTCATTGGAAATTCGGCCAGCTAACAACACCATCCAGCTAAGAACAGTCGCCGGCGAGTCTATGTCAATACAGGGTGAGGCAGATGTAGTACTACAGATAGGGGAGAACAAAATTTGGCATAGGGTCCTGGTAGCGGATATTGAGGACGATTTTGTACTGGGTATGGACCTAATTAGCCAACAATGTTCCATGAGGAATTTGTATTGACACGGGCCGTCGATAGCTCAGCGACTCCAGGGGAACACCAAAAGCCAAGCAATTTATCGCGAATCACTGCCCATTTTTAATAGTCGAGATCGTACTACCGGTCGTACAAACATCATCCAGCACAGAATAGATACCGGGAAGGCCCAACCCATAAGAATTCTACCCATTGGTCTTCTCCCGTTGTTTTAGTGATAATGAAGGATGGAACCAAACGATTTTGCGTTGATTACAGAAAATTGAACGATGTTACGAAGAAAGACAGATAGATATCCACTGCTCCCAATCTATGACATACTGACCACACTAGCAGGGTAACGTTGGGTCTCCACATTACACCTAAAGCGTGGTTATTGGTAGGTTGGACTACATGAAAACCAGAGAAAAAACAATCTTGGGCGTCTTTTGCGAAATTGAGCAGGACATCTCACAAGCAAATAAAGACTGTAACAGAACAAAATGTGGACTATAACACTTAAAGATCACAGACCAACCATCTGGATAAAACATGAAAAAAAGACGTTGCCGGCTCAATAATGGAGCAGGCCACGTGGCAAGAGATAAGGATAAAAAATAAACCACCCTGAAACAGAGGCTGTAATTAGGTACGATTACTAAGGAAATATGAAAGGCAGAAATAGTGATAAATGACAATGAAGGGAGCGCTTTATGTTTACAAATAGAAAAAAAAAAGTTAAGATGAAATGACAGCTGTGGTAACTAAGAGAATTTAGTGTTAATTTAATATATGCAGGGCAGCACATGAAGTAACAAAGTTTCTTTCAAATTGGAAGAATTTGAAAGAGTCATCTTCAGAATTTTCTGTTGCGCTCCTAGTTGCGACTTTATTATAAGATAGGGCATTCGACAAATATGCCATTAAAGAATCAGTTTTAATTGTAAATGAACACAACTGCATCGCTACTACTTCGCCTCGTTACCGATAATCAAGGATGAAATTAGTATAGTCCTGTGCGTTTGAACAACCCCATATCAGGGTAATTCATAAGGTTTTTACTAGGTTTTACTTTTTACATGGTACCAAATACCTCGAGTGGAGCATTTATCTTGAGAAGAAGTAATATATCAAGGAAATTACCTTTTTCGACTGGAAGAGTTTTTTAATCGAAATACGCAATTTTTATTATATGGTTTCAAGTGGGACATCAAACGGCTCATATTACGACTTCCGGTCTGGATAGGAAATGACCTTTTCAAACCGGAAGTTATTTTATAAAATAGAAGTGAAAAACACACTTTTTTTTCTGATCAGATATATATATGTCGGGTTTAATCCTAGGGGGAATGTCGGGTTTGATCCAAAAGGGAATAAATGTGGGCTAAACATTTATTCGAGAAATAATAATCACACTAAATTGACCGAAGGCACCATAATGATCTACCACTGGAGTTTCAAACTATATGAACAATAGATAATGTTGATGATCAATTTATCTTGGGTGCCACCTAACATAAGTTCGATCGGCGTAGCGATATGTTATTATTAATCTAAATTGGTACAGAAGGTATTCTACTCGGAACTGAGGCGAGATCCTGATTAAGCGACTGCCCTCCACGATCTCACCTCGAACAGAACTGACTTCGATATTCTCGATATGATTCTCATCAAAAACATCAGCATAACACCTGACTCATAGACTAGCACGTAATTAACAGCAAGCCGGGTGATTATGAATCACCCACGGTCCCTAGCTGGCAAATTTGTAATAGATTATAATAAGCGTAATAATCGCAAACAAATGTGCGAAAGAAACATAAACATCCCATCACTGGTAATATAAACCCTACAGTTTCCAGACCACCCACCACCAGTCAAGAAATCAACCACCCCGCTATCTCCGACATATATATATATATATATATATATATATATATATATATATATATATTTCGACGTGTAGCTATCATTCCCATGTTGTTCTGTTGTACGCTTTTTGGACCAGACGACCATACATTTACATTGCGTTTCCTTGGTCTTTTAATAGGATACCATGCATTCTTGTCTTCTTGCCATGCCCTGCCCATTGCGAGATTTCGGATAACATCACCTGGGTTTTGTTCGAATATGACGGTGCCTTGTATATAGAATCCAGGCCGTCGTAAAACACACTGTCAAATTTCAGGCGGAATGTTCGTGATTTTATGGAGTTTCAAGTTTCTATCCTTCTGGGTAGTAGCACATATGAAACCTGTACCAAAACTGTGTTATTTTGTGATGGTGAGTCGTCATATAGTGGACGGAAATATTTATTTTATACATATCGTATAATTTTAGTTCACCGCACTTGCTTCAAAATAGATGTCGCTATTCATAACGTATATTCTCTAATCGTATAAATATTTTTACCCATTTTAGTTAATCGCTTTTTTGACGGCCGTGGTTTGGCAACTGTGCACTTTTGAAGAAATAAATAAGAAACCGACAGTTTCATTTTAAATATGTGATGTGTGTTGTGTTGTTATTTATAATTCTAGAAGTACAGATTCTACTAGAAATATGCAATTAGTTTGCTCCTGTAAAATTTTCATTTTCAATGTTATTTTAAGATATTCCCTGGTCTAGACAATTTAAATTGAAAGTTTCAATACACATTTTAGAAAAAATTTTCATTTTACAATATCAAAAATAATATTTGAGAAAACTCAATTGAAACAAATTATAGGTTGGATGTCATTAATATTTGAATATTCTCATTCTTAATGGAAATTAAAATTTACAGTTTTGTGAAACAAATTGTTTGTAGAAACAAGTAGCGAATAGTTTTGAGTTATTCCAATGTTAGACTTATCAAACCATGTGTTTTTGTTTAACATTATTTATTTATATTAATATCACTCCTAATTTCTTCCTCCTACACATGACAGCAATTTTCTTCGAAACTACTCGACGGAAAAGGTTGAAGTTTGGTAACATTGAGTAGTTTGGAGACCCGATCAGAAGTTCATGACGTAAATGAAGAAATTTTAATTTTAGGGGTACTTCTAGGAGGAAAATTTAAAAAAATCGACAATTCCCCCCCTTATCTTCCAAACTATTAAACCAAAAATTATGAAAGAAATAGGAGATATATAACATTGCCTAAAGTTTAAGAGAAAAATAACGAGAAAAACTTTAATTTTAATTTTGGTGAAAATGAATGAAAAATCAAATGAAAGGGCTTACTCTTGGGAACACAAATATATTTTTTTCAAAATTTTAAAATAATTAGTGTGAAAGATATTAACAAAAATATACAAACATTTATATATTTCCTCCCTTATCTCCAAAACTATAGGACGTAAAATTTTAATATTGGTTTTGGGGGGCAAATTAGAGGATTTAAAGGAAAATATAAAATTTAACTGCTTCTAACGCATCATGTAATATATCAAACCAAAGAGCTCATTATGACGAATATAAATATATTTTTTTCATATTTTTTAATAAATTATTTAAAATATATTAAAAATATAAAAAAATTACCAATTTCCCCCTTATCTCTGAAACCATAAGCTGTAAAGGTTTGAAGAAAGTAGAGATATAGGGCGTTGCCTCAATTTTACAGGAAAAATAAGGAGAAACCCGTAATATTAGTTTTGGGAGGTGAATTCCAGAATTATAAAGAAAATATACAATTAAAATCATCCTCATGTAATATATTAAATCAAAGGGCTCAGTTATTTTAAAAATATATATATTTAAAAGATATTAACAAAAACCTAAAAATATTCTCTTTCCTCCATTATCTCCGTTACTATAAGACGTATTTTTTTAATTACAGGAGCATTACCTGAACTTTACAGGAAAAAAAAGCCGTAATATTAATTTTGGGGGGCAAATTACAGAATTAAATAGAAAATATAAAACTAAAATTGATTCTGTCCCATCATGTATTATATCAAATCGAACGGCTCTTAATGACGAATACAAATATATATATATTTTTATATTTTTAAAATTATTTTTTTAATATATTAACAAAAATATAAAAAAAATTAACCGAAACTACCACACCTAAAATTTTGGCGTACATGACCTCACGTAAACTGTACAGGAAAAATAAGGAGAAACCGCTAATATTAATTGTGGGGGGAAAGTTATAGAATTAAACGAAATATAAAAAATTTAACTATTTTAAAACGCATCATGTAATATATGGAATGAAAGGGCTTATTATGAGGAATACAAATATATTTCTTCCATATTTTTAAAATCAATTGTTTAAAGGATAAAAAACACCCCTTTCCCCCCTTTATCCCCGAAACCACACGACCTAAAAGTTTAAAAATAATTAGGGGTACAGGACCATACCAGAACCTTATATGAAAAATTAAGTAGGAAACCCCAATATTAATATTGGGGCCAAATTACAGATTTAAATGATTTTTTTTCAAACGCATCATGTAATATATATATATATATATATCAAGTGAAAGAATGAGGAATACATGTATATTTTTCATATATTTAAAATAATTTGTTGAAAACGTTATAAAAAATATAAAATAATCGGCCCATTAAGAAAAATATAACACCAATTGTAACAGTAATTTATAAACTTAATAGGAAATCTTTTTTTAAAGTGCGTGCGTAATGTAATGTATCAAATGAAAGGAATCATCATAAAAATACAAATATATTTTTTATTTGTATTATAAAATTGATCCCACTCCGTCTCTGGCGCAAGAACATAAAAACATCAATTTCTAGAGTGTTCAAAATGAGCAAGAATTATCAATCTGGACGCTGGGTGAACAAAGGTAGAATGACCAAAAAGTTCGGCGTACACTATATAAAATAAAGCCATATTAATTTCAGTAGTTAGTTAGTAGAGCTTATCTGATTGTTATTATAAAAGTATAAAAGTTCTAGAAAGTGCACTGAATATTATTTTTTTTAACTTTAATTAATTTGAACCCACGAAATTTATAACAATTTGGTGTCGAAGTCCAGGATTAAGTGAAGTTAAAATCGCAATTTGATTTATGGAAACCCGAAGTATGGAAACAAACAAAATGGACGAGGCTACCAAAAAAATATTCAAACAGGTTACGGATGGACTAGATGAAAAAATAACGCAGATCCTGGAAATACGTGACAAAAAAGAGAAAAAAGAGAAACAACAGCAAAAGGAAATTCAACAAAGGTTAGTAAAATCTATCGATTGTTGTAAACAACATAATTTAATTGAAGGATTATCCTCGAAATTTGAAGAAAAACAACAAATTAAAATTAAAAAGATAAAATACTAGAAGAAAAATGACAAAATGATTTTAAAATATTTGAAGAAAAACAAGGCCAAACGGAATAAAAAAGACAACTGTAAGTTAAACAATTAATGCAAATAGTAGCACAAGTTAATGAAACAGTTAATGAAAGAAGGCAAATAGTTGAGTCGAACATAAAAGAGATAATGATGACATTAAGACCATAAAAAATACCGTAGATACTCTTGAAACCAATGTAGAAGACCTCGATTCCATCCAAAGCCAACTAAAATTTGAAATCAGTTCAATTCAAAACACAGTTCAAGACCAAATCAGTTCCATTAAAGAAACAGTACAAAGTGAAGTACAAGATAAAATCAGTGCCATCCAAGACAAGGTAGAAACAGAAATTAAAAAAATGCAACAGGACTTACAACAAGGAAAATACCAGAACACCATGAGTACCAAAGGTTCCGTTAGCAAACCACCTACATTTGACGGCAGCTTATCTTGGCCTATGTATAAACGGCAATTTGAAGCCGTGGCTATAGCTAATGGATGGGATAACCATTGTAATTTCCTTAAGAGGTCCGGCCTTAGAACACATCCAAAGCATTCCAGTTGATGAAAAAAGGCAATTTTGACAAGATCATCGCTATCCTGGACAAAAGATACGACAATCAGTCCTTGAGCAAAGTATAGCAGGTGCAACTAAGTGGAAAAACGCAAAAATCAGGAGAGAGCCAACAAGTATTCGAATCAGAGGTTAGACGATTAGTGCACTTGTCTTACCCAGTCCTGCCAGACAAAACTAAAGATCAATTGGCCAGAGTTTCATAAACGGTATCAGAGATGTGGCAGTGCAAAGAAATCTAAGACTAAGTGGCGTCAGGAAAAGTAATGAAGCTTTACTTCGGGCGTTGGAAGTAGAGGCCGTCATGAACATGTCCAAGCCGAAGGTCCGAGCAGTTTCCTTCAACCATGAAGAGTCAGAGTCACCATTTCAAGCGCTGTTGGCAGGTATGAACAAACTACTAGAACGGTCACAAAGAGCTGGCGCAAGGAGAGCATGTTACCAATGTGGACGGACAGTACACTTCCAAAGTGACTGCAGAGTATGCCTACCGGAACGATCCCCAGAAGTAGCCAACACAACAACCACACCAACCAGGGAAACTCCAATCAGTCAGCATAAGGGGGCGAATGCTGACTAACACTCCACCAGCCCCCACGACAGTATCCATCCGGGGATTTGGCCGAGATAGCAACAGCCTAGTCATCCGGGGCACCATCAATGGCCGAGTAATTACCATCTCCATCGACACCGGCGCCACTGTGTCCATTACCAACTCCAGGGTTTTGAGGTCATCAGAAATCCGGCCAGTTAATAATAACAATCAGCTCAGAACAATCACCGGCGAGTCCATGTCAATACAGGGTGAGACCGATGTCGTGCTACAGATAGGGGACTACATAATCCGGCATAGGGTCCTGGTAGCGAATATTGAGGACGATTTCATACTGGGTATGGACCCAATCAGCCAGCATGGCTTTATGTTCGACAAGAAATTTGTATTGACACGGCGCGTCAACAGTTCAACCGCCTCCATAAAAATTGTAGCAAAATCCTCAGCCAGAATTCCCGGTAGAACGGAACAGATTATTCATGGGCAGCTAGAAAGCAATCCTGGGATTTGCGTTGGAATGGTGGAGCCCGTACATTCAGCTCATGACTACTTAGTTGGATGGACTATAGTTACAATCGGACGAGAAATACTAGAGTCCTTAATTTGTCGAGCAACGACATTAGAATTCCAATGGTCAAGAAATAGCTTGTGTCGAGTCAGTAGAGACCATCATCAATTGCGAAGAAGAGTACCAGACATCCGGGAAGGAGACAGAGCCCAGTAAAGAGTTTCTACAACAGTTTGCCGACCTTTTGAAACACCTTACACCAGAGGAACAGCAGGAAGTCAAGCAATTTATTGCAAATCACTGGCAAATCTTTAACAGCCAAGATGGAACCACCGGTCGCACCAGCATCATCCAGCACCGAATAGATACCGGAAAGGCTCAACCCATCAGAATACCACCTAGGCGACTACCCTTGGGGCAACAACAGGCAGTCGAGGAAGGCATCGAGTCCATGTTGCAAAATGGAGTTATTAAGCCATCCATAAGCCCATGGTGCGCTCTCGTCGTCCTAGTTAAAAAAAAGGCACCCCGATTATATGATTGGGTCCATACCCAGTATGAAATCGTCCTCAATATTCGCTACCAGGACCCTATGCCGGATTATGTAGTCCCCTATCTGTAGCACGACATCGGTCTCACCCTGTATTGACATGGACTCGCCGGTGATTGTTCTGAGCTGATTGTTATTATTAACTGGCCGGATTTCTGATGACCTCAAAACCCTGGAGTTGGTAATGGACACAGTGGCGCCGGTGTCGATGGAGATGGTAATTACTCGGCCATTGATGGTGCCCCGGATGACTAGGCTGTTGCTATCTCGGCCAAATCCCCGGATGGATACTGTCGTGGGGGCTGGTGGAGTGTTAGTCAGCATTCGCCCCCTTATGCTGACTGATTGGAGTTTCCCTGGTTGGTGTGGTTGTTGTGTTGGCTACTTCTGGGGATCGTTCCGGTAGGCATACTCTGCAGTCACTTTGGAAGTGTACTGTCCGTCCACATTGGTAACATGCTCTCCTTGCGCCAGCTCTTTGTGACCGTTCTAGTAGTTTGTTCATACCTGCCAACAGCGCTTGAAATGGTGACTCTGACTCTTCATGGTTGAAGGAAACTGCTCGGACCTTCGGCTTGGACATGTTCATGACGGCCTCTACTTCCAACGCCCGAAGTAAAGCTTCATTACTTTTCCTGACGCCACTTAGTCTTAGATTTCTTTGCACTGCCACATCTCTGATACCGTTTATGAAACTCTGGCCAATTGATCTTTAGTTTTGTCTGGCAGGACTGGGTAAGACAAGTGCACTAATCGTCTAACCTCTGATTCGAATACTTGTTGGCTCTCTCCTGATTTTTGCGTTTTTCCACTTAGTTGCACCTGCTATACTTTGCTCAAGGACTGATTGTCGTATCTTTTGTCCAGGATAGCGATGATCTTGTCAAAATTGCCTTTTTTCATCAACTGGAATGCTTTGGATGTGTTCTAAGGCCGGACCTCTTAAGGAAATTACAATGGTTATCCCATCCATTAGCTATAGCCACGGCTTCAAATTGCCGTTTATACATAGGCCAAGATAAGCTGCCGTCAAATGTAGGTGGTTTGCTAACGGAACCTTTGGTACTCATGGTGTTCTGGTATTTTCCTTGTTGTAAGTCCTGTTGCATTTTTTAATTTCTGTTTCTACCTTGTCTTGGATGGCACTGATTTTATCTTGTACTTCACTTTGTACTGTTTCTTTAATGGAACTGATTTGGTCTTGAACTGTGTTTTGAATTGAACTGATTTCAAATTTTAGTTGGCTTTGGATGGAATCGAGGTCTTCTACATTGGTTTCAAGAGTATCTACGGTATTTTTTATGGTCTTAATGTCATCATTATCTCTTTTATGTTCGACTCAACTATTTGCCTTCTTTCATTAACTGTTTCATTAACTTGTGCTACTATTTGCATTAATTGTTTAACTTACAGTTGTCTTTTTTATTCCGTTTGGCCTTGTTTTTCTTCAAATATTTTAAAATCATTTTGTCATTTTTCTTCTAGTATTTTATCTTTTTAATTTTAATTTGTTGTTTTTCTTCAAATTTCGAGGATAATCCTTCAATTAAATTATGTTGTTTACAACAATCGATAGATTTTACTAACCTTTGTTGAATTTCCTTTTGCTGTTGTTTCTCTTTTTTCTCTTTTTTGTCACGTATTTCCAGGATCTGCGTTATTTTTTCATCTAGTCCATCCGTAACCTGTTTGAATATTTTTTTGGTAGCCTCGTCCATTTTGTTTGTTTCCATACTTCGGGTTTCCATAAATCAAATTGCGATTTTAACTTCACTTAATCCTGCACTTCGACACCAAATTGTTATAAATTTCGTGGGTTCAAATTAATTAAAGTTAAAAAAAATAATATTCAGTGCACTTTCTATAACTTTTATAATAACAATCAATTGAAAAAATAAAAAAATTCAATTCTTATAAATTTAAATTCCGTTCAAGCAGAAGATATTCAAATCATTAGTGTGGAGTATACTCGCCTTAAGACACCGATTATCATTTTAATTTGGTCGGCCGTCAAAAAACGAGTTCCTGTAAAGTCGTCCGATTGATAGACGGATGTATGTATATATGTATGATGTATGATGTATGTATATATATATATATATATATATATATATATATATATATATATATATAGCTCTCTTGATTGTCCGGGTGTTCGTCCGTTGAAAGTTTTGTCCCTGTAAAGGAACGGTCGCCTGACGTTTCGCCAAAATATCACTTGGCATTTTCATAAGGCTAGGTCGTTCTCCGCTTGGTCTGGTCTCCGTGGCGTCTGAAGTGGAAGTGAGCTCGCTCCGATATGTGCGCGCCGCTATTTATGCTATCTCCCGAGTCCCCTCCTATTTCTTTGTCCCGCCTCCGGTTGTGTTGAGGGGGCGGTGCCGTTTGTTTTGATTGGGTGACACCATTGCGTTGTCGCAAATTGTACTGATGGCGGCCGCAGATGTTCGTTAGAAGGGTGGGCGTCCTGATAGTTAGCTACGAGTGACGGAATGCGACGTTGTGGTATTGTTGCGCTCTCTTTGTTTTGTTTTTCTTTTCTCGTAAGATGTTCTTCCAGGCTTGAAGCAGGTGTAGAGCAGTGTTACGGTTATTGATTTCTCCTTCCTTGCCTAGAATGCTTTTTATCGTCTTATGAGGTTTGTAGGAAGTTTTGATGTTGCTTTTCCTAAGGATTCTTCCGATCCGATCTGTCACTCCTTGTATGTCCGGAAGGGTGGTCGCTGCCTTTGGGGGGTCTTGTTGAGTTTCTTCGTGCCTTGGTAGTTCTTGTTGATTCAGGGCTCGTCGTATAGTGTTGTTGCTGTACCCATTCCTCCTCAAGGTCTGTGAGATGGTGTTTAGTTCCTCTTGTTTGTGTTTGCCAGGTGTAGGAAATTGCTGAGTTCCGTATCCCCATGAGGCCACACTATCAAAATATCGTCTACGTATCGTAGCCAGACTTTTGGTTTCAGGGGGGCCGTGTTTAAAAGGGCCGTTTCGAAATAAGACATGCAGAGGTTTGCCACCGCTGGTGAGAGTGCCGAGCCCATAGGTGCACCGTCGACCTGTCTGTAAAGTTGCCTGTCAAAGGAGAAATATGTGTTTTTGAGGCAATATTCCGCGAGTTGTATGATGTGCGCAGGAAGGTCTTCATTCATAACAATTTGGTCCAAGGCTTCGTCGACGGGGATGCTTGGGTAAAGTGATTTGACGTCGAGACTTGCGAGGCGGTCTTCTTCTTGTAAGTTTAGGTCCCCTATTGTTATGAGAAGATGTTCGGAATTTTTTACGTAGGATGCGTCATTTTCGACTAAAGGTTGCATGGCTGCTGCGAGGTACTTCTCGAGTTGTTGAAGAGGTGAGTTGAAAGCACTGACTATCGGGCGCATCGGGACTCCTTCCTTGTGAATTTTTGGCAGGCCGTACAGCTTGGGGCATTTACTGGATTTTTCTCAGGCAACAACACCATACGACGAGCCCTGAATCAACAAGAACTACCAAGGCACGAAGAAACCCAACAAGACCCCCCAAAGGTAGCGACCACCCTTCCGTACATACAAGGAGTGACAGATCGGATCGGAAGAATCCTTAGGAAAAGCAACATCAAAACTTCCTACAAACCTCATAAGACTATAAAAAGCATTCTAGGCAATCCCAAAGACCAACGTCCACTAGAGAGTCACAGAGTCTACAAGATACCTTGCGGCGGATGTGAGCAAGCATATGTAGGTCAAACAAACCGTAGGATCGAAGCCCGAATCGAAGAGCACAAACTCAGCATACGAAACAAGACCACAACCTCGGTCCTGTTCCAACATCAACAGCAAACAGGACATAGAATCAACTTTGAGGGCTCTAAGCATCTGGCAACAGAAAACAACTTCAAAACAAGAACAATTAGGGAAGCTATAGAAATTGAAGAGGAAGGAGAAATCAATAACCGTAACGAAGCTCTACACCTGCATCAAGCCTGGAAGAACATCTTACGGGAAAAGAAAAACAAATTAAAAGAGAGTGCAACAATACCACAACGTTGCATTCCGTCACTCGTAGCTAACTATCAGGACGCCCACCCTTCTAACGAACATCTGCGGCCGCCATCGGTACAAACAGCACCACGTCATCGGTACAATTTGCGACAACGCAATGGTGTCACCCAATCAAAACAAACGGCACCGCCCCCTCAACACAATCGGAGGCGGGGCAAAGAAATAGGAGGGGACTCAGGAGATAGCATAAATAGCGGCGCGCACATATCGGAGCTCACTTCCACTTCAGACGCCACGGAGACCAGACCAAGCGGAGAACGACCTAGCCGACGATCTCGGATACGAAGTAGTCCGGAAAGGTCCGAACCTGCAGCCACCCTTCGTGTTGGAAGAAGAGGAAAAGCCTTATGAAAATGTCAAGTGAGATTTTGGCGAAACGTCAGGCGACCGTTCCTTTACAGGGACAAAACTTTCAACGGACGAACACCCGGACCATCAAGAGAGCTACACATAGTTCCGTCCGTGCCAACTTGTTTTCAAATATATATATATATATATATATATATATATATATATATATTGGACGTTTTGGGTTATTTTTCATTTATCTTTCGTAAACCACGGTAGAAATTAGAAATTGAAAAAAAGGTTATTGGCTGTCCAAACTGGAAATGGAAATATGGGTCATTTAATATCCTACATAAAACTTTTACCTCAAACTTTTTTCAATATAATGCATTCTAGTTGAGATAAGACCTTGTCTCAAGATAAATTCCCCATCTGTTCTATCAAATTAGCACGAAATTATCTTAGTTTCGCCATACATTTTAATGTCAATTTGTGTATTCTATAATTGTGACTATTATTTCCATTGAGAAGGGGTCTGATTTAAATCTTGAAACGTTTGGAATATTTCAATATACCGATTTTCCCTTAAGTGTGGTGTTATTCCCAAAAAATTCTAAAATACATGACAAGAGAGGGTAAATATAGAGAAGTTCTTGGCACACCTTTCGATTCTAAATATTTTCTTTGAGTTCCTTTTATTTGTAATGAAAAACAATTTAAGGCGAAGCGAGTACTGAAATCAAGTTTCAGAAAAAACTCGGCGAGTCAAAATATTAATTATTCAACTAGAAAATATATATGACTTGAGTTCAGTGGATTGTAACATATTGAAAAGTTAGTGTAATTAATTTTATATTGTAATTACTTTTAGTTTTTAAATGAAATATATAATTAATATAATAACGAAATACAGTTTGATGTAATCCTTCAAATTCATACAAATAGGTCAAAATCATTACCCAAGTAATGTGATCTTGCTCTCCAGATTAAAATTGTTCAATGAGAGTTAGAGGTTTTGCCTTTAAGACCGAAGCGTCAAAAATGACCGTTACCAATTCCAGCTGGACAAGGGTTTTCTATTAGCAATTGAATGGAGTTCTTGGTTTGAAGGAAAAGCAACAATGTATTTTGCACTAATAAATAAAATTTTTAACGCTGAATTAATTTTTTATATCTTCTCTTATATCAATATTGGACCACACATGAAACAGTGACAATATAGTAAATTTACTTATGAAGGTAGATTTAAAATATGAAATATAACAAGCATATTATTAAAGTCAGTTTTTACCTCCTAATGCATACAAAATAGTTTCTTTATTTGTAAATTGAAAGACATCTCCTGGTAGTCCGCTTGATTCTCCTGACCTTAAACCTTCAAGTGAATTCACTAGTGCACCTGATGCTTCACCAATTGTATTTAACCTTTGGGCATTTGTAATATCGATAATTTGGTTCCAGTTGTCTCTTACTGATTCAATGGTGACCCCTTCGTTTATAGCTGATCTTAATAAGGCACCATTCGCACGCATAATAACACATTTTCCCGCCCACCCAGCTGCAGATTCAATAATTGAACCATTTTCTTCACAACTGTCATGGCATAGGAAAGCCTGAAATATAAGATAGATGTTTGTAAAAATTTGTCTTGCTTCCATAACGAAATTAACAAATTTTTAACAACAGGTCAACATTTGATCTAAGCGGGAGCACCGCATGCAGTGAAGGGTACTAGGGGTTTTTCGGGTCGCTGATTACGATGAGAGGGTCCGTTGACCTTCATCACGTCAGGGTCAAGGGCATTTGAAAGAGAGCTCTACCAAAAAAAAAAAAAAAACGAAAAAATTTTTGCTTATGATTTTGAGGTCTCTGAGTCCGAATCCATAGTTTGTTTGACCTTGCATTTTTTCCCAGAGGTTATTTCAAAGTCAAATCGAGAGAGTTCTACCAAAAAATTTGAAAAAATTCATGCTTACGTTTTTGAAGTCTCTGAGTCCGAATCCGTACTTTGCTTTACCTTGCGTTTTTTCCCAAGGGTCATTTGAAAGTCAAACCGAGAGAGTTCTACCAAAAAATCTAAAAAAATTCATGTTTATGTTTTTGAGGTCTCTGAGTCCGAATCCGTAGTTTGTTTTAGCTTATCGCAGCCAGTTACGGTAAGGTTATTGATCCCGGCCAAAGGCAAAGCCACTCCGTCCTCACCTTGGACACTTTTTGTATATGTTTGATTGTACTTTTGTGGTCCTGTTAACTGTATTATTCGTCAGCTCGATAACGTTTCCGTTCAATTGTACATGTTCTTCTTATTGCTTTTCTTTTGTGTAATACATTTGACTCTCTCTGCAAACTCCAGCAATAGTCTGTCAGCATATTTTTACCCCAAAGATCTTGTATCTATTTTCGAATTCCCTCAAATCTTGGTGCATCCTCTCAACTTGATCTTCGCTGAAGTGTCCTACGTTTTCGGGAAAATAGTCGCTATGAGAGTGCAAGAAGTGAAGTTTCAGATTCATGAGACATCCAACTTTTTTAAAGTTGGTCAACATTTTGGAAATGATATAAAAAAAATTATTCACTTCTCTGAAACTTTGCCATGCCTTTCGAATGCCTCATTTTTTTAGCAACCAACTCTCTTATCTAAGGTCCCGTAAAAACACCCTGATTAATATTTGCTTCAGAAAGCGATGGTAATATATGAAAAATATTCATAAAAGCCGCGCTTTGAACTCTGCTCATTGCTTTAACAAGTTGCTTTATTATGCCTAATTTTATGTGCAATTGCAGGAGAACAACCTTATAAGAAGGCACCAAACTTTGTTCTTTAACATTTTTCAACTCTGGAGTTAAGTTTCTTCTAGAAGACCGGACTACGCTTACATAGTGTTCATCGCGAGCTCGACTGTCTCACTCGCAAAGAAAGCATGGATATTTCGCAAATCTTTTTTGCAAGCCGAGCAAGATGCTTATTATTTTCAAATCGCCGCAAATATCTCATTTATGTGTATCATATTTCAATTTCTGCAATAAGAGATGCATATCAGGATATTCCTCTTTCATTACAACACAATGAGCAACAGGTAACAGGACATATATGTTCCCATTGTGAAGCAAGATAGCTTTCAGACTTTTTGTTGAAGACTCTATGAAAAGATGCCAATGAGAAGATTTGTATCCAATGTCGAATTTCTCTACCAAACCATTGACATCCTGCCGTAAATCAAGTTACTTGTTTTTGTAAAAAACTTTCTAAATGGTTTCTTTCTTGTGGTAATATGCAATGTGCGTTCCAGGAGCTAGACATTTTTTGTTCATTCAGTCTTGAAGCCAGCGATTCAGAACTTTCTTCTAAATACCCAAATCGCGACAAAGATCACTTAATTCAACTTGAGAAAATTTTGGTTGATTCTGATTACCTTCATCTTCTGATGAACTTGATAAAATATCCCGTTTCTATTTCTTCTTCCTGTTTTTTGCTCTGCATCAGACGAAACTACCATTACAATTGGCTCTTCATCTATACTATTGTCGTCCAGTTCACCATCTATAAATACAGGATAAGTTACCGATGCTACACGGGGATAAGTGATTGATTTTCTATTTTTATGGTTATATCCATGAGCATTAATTGAACAGAAGTAACAGTGTGATAAATGGTTTGATGGCTCCCTCCATTTCATCGGAGAAGAAAATATCTGTCTCCTGTTTTTGTTCAAAATATTGCGACATCTAGAATAGACAACTTTTGGAGTAAAGTAATTACTTAAAGAATCAGTTTCGCTTCCCCACCCTGACCTATTCTGGGTTTCCGAAGCCCTGTCTAATAATTTTTTTTCGGTGAGGTTGCCATGACGGCATGAAAGCCGCTACCTAGGGACTTCGCCGGATAGTGAAACAAACCGTTACCCACCGTCACCGCGTGGAGGTGTCCTGGGTGCAGATTTTATTGTAGAACTCTCTCGATTTGACCTTCAAATGACCTCTGGGAAAAAGCGCAAGGCCAAAAAACTACTAATTCGGACTCACGAGACCTCAAAAACATAAGCATGCATTTATTCAGATTTTTTGGTAGAACTCTATGCTTCAAATGCCCTTGACCCTGACGTGATGAAGGTCAACCGATCCGCTCATCGTAAGAAGCGATCCGAAAAAACCCATTACCCTATACGGCATGCCCTGTTCCCGCTTAGATGAAATGTTGACCTGTAATTGGTTATAGAAATAAGAAACTCCCAATATCTCAAGAAATTGTCATTATGAACCCGCTAATACAAAACGTCATATATTTGAAAACTTGGGATCTAGAAGTCTAAAAACATAATTTAAAACTTACTAAAATTAGATTTCTACTTTTTTGTAATTTTTATAAGATTTCCAGTATAGTTACATGTTTTAAAAACTCTCCCATAAATGTATAAAACACTCTTGTTCAGCACATTCTTGAGTATCACAATATTGCGGGCACTTCAGAGGGTAAAAAATAGTAGAAAAGTGCCAAATCTTTCACAGAAATAGTGACATACCAATAAATTTAGAAACTTTTGACAAAGCTAGTCGTATTTTATTTATTTCAGAGCTCATTTGCAGTATTTCCATGATATATTTGAAAAATATGCTACAATAAAACGGTAAAAATATTTATTAAGATAAAACTAATTTGTATTTTGGACATTATGGCCTATACTCTGTACTTAAAAAATAAAACCACAATGAAAATTTCAAAGCCTGGAAAAGGACTCCTCTTCCTTAACTCTTAAAGTAAAGGAAGAGGAGTCGTGCCAGGGTTTTCATGGTTTCGGGGCCCTTTTTTCTCCTGGTGGTGTGGTTTTGACATAACTTCTCAAGTAAAGCTGTCGTTTTTCTCTTTACTTGTACTCCTCAGCTCTCTTTCATGGCCATCGCCTCTACTAGCACTCTCTGAGCCAACTTCCCCGTTGTCATATTTTCAAGCTTTTTGTCTGCGTCTTCCAATAGTTGGTGGTCTGCTTTCCTATGTCCTCTTTCCACGACCTGCGTCCTTTTCTCTGTCCTCTTTCTACGACCTGTTTCTCTTTGAGTTTATTTTTGAGATTCGCGATTATTTATTTATTATGTGTCTGCTCTTTGGCCTCCTTTTTATGGCATTCTTGTTCATCATCGGCCTGTTTTCTAGCTCGTGCCGCTTCTTCATCGCGCTTCTCTTCCATGTACTCTTCATACTTATGGTATGTGCTGCGGCCATAGGGCTGAAATCTGACCGACTGTTTAACATTTTAAGTCCATTTCGCACCAGATTTTCGCATTGAAGAGAGGCTTCTTCATGAGGGCTTGATACTTCTGTGACTTCGAGAATCTTCTCTTAATATCGGCGTTATTCTGGGCGATAAGCAAAGTAGCCTTTACTAGTTAGGTCCAGTTATGAAGAATATTTGCCGCTATTATGGTCTATTGTCATTTCAGGGTCAAAAGCTGGGATTACAATTGTCATTTTAGTGCTGCTAACCTAGCCTTAAGCTCTTTCTTGTCCTAAACTGAGAAAATAAATTAAGACTAACCCTTACTCTTGATGTATTCCACTACCCGTTATAAACGTCTCTTATTTTGTCTTTTCATGCCCAGTCAGGGTTGCCGTATCATTATTTTTTTATTTAAACGACAAATCCATAAATATCATGTGACTCAACTTTGTTTTCATTACCGTTTAAAAAGCTAAAAAGTATATAAATTATGATATTTTATTGTATTATTAAAATAAGGTACCCCATAATTTGCATTTCAATTTGTTCCAGTATTCAAATCAATAAACATCGCTGAATGTTTACATGATCACCTCACATATTTCGAGAATGTTGGGATGTGGCTTCAGTTTCCTTAACATTTCTATTCGCCAGACATTGTCACTTATGGATATCGTAGTAGCTTGCTTGCTTTATATAATATAAGCTCTATGGGAAAATGTGAGTCAATTTTGAAAATAGCGTCCCAAAATTCAACGACAAGTCGTAACCTAGGACTGAACCAGTTTATGACCACCCAGGGAAAAATCATTTAAAAAATCGGAAAAATTCTGAAAATATGATGTTGTCAATATTAAAGTAAATATATTAAAATAGGAACTATTAATAAAACAATTAAGTGTTTATGATTAAAAAACAGTTAAAAACAGATCTGATACCATATGTTGTTAAGTTGTATTATAACAATTCATATGATTGAAATAAAAAAAATTTATTTCTTTCCATCAAACCCACATTTATTAGAACATAAATGTGTAAATCTGAAAGGATTCATTATCAATTCATTGCAAATGTCTGTATGCATGCCAAGAGTAACTAATACAGAACTTGTATGTAAAGCGAACTCAAATGGAACTAAATTAAAATTCACAGTAAGATTTATTTTGTGGAGAAAACTTTCAAGTCATAAAGAAAGTTTATTATGTGAATCCATTTTTTCTTTGTCCTTGAACCAACATTTTCTAATTATTCTTCGAAATCTGAAGAACTCGTCGAGCTACAAGTTTCACTTTCCATCATGACACACAAAGTAAGATAACAAATATGATCTGAGTGTAAAATAGTCTGTTTCTAAGGGTGTTTTTATGTTAAAGCTGTGATAAGTAATAACAGCACCAATACAAATAAAGCAAAGGAAATCTCAAACCTGTTTACCACAGACTTGTTTATATTGGAACAGTGCGATGTTGTTCAGAATTGACCAACGATAAGAGTGGCGATAATCTATAAAGGTATTATCTTTGCTTCAATTAAGAAGACAAAAATTACAACAGATATATTGTCGACAAAATCTGGATTAAAGTGGCTTTAAAATTAAAAACAACACTTATGCAAACTGTTTATTTTCTAGTATATCCTCAATGACAGGATTTCGAAATTGTATACAAACACTGGTAAATGATTTCTGTTATGTTTAGGAAATTCTACCTAGAACGCTGGTCTTTTTCAACATGTGAGATTTTAGTAGGGATTATTTTTGATAAATGAATATGAATAGTGTTACGAGAATTCATCCGACAGCTGGTGCAATCGGCCATCAACCAATTCGTGGAAGGGACAGTATTCCGAGACTTCTGGTAATCCGAAATGTTTTCTCTCTCAACGGGCCGACCGCTGCCGTTACTGGGAATTCCCTTAAAGCTTCCAGAACATGAAAGAGTTTCCCGATGATTCGTGGACTTACCAGACCATTCGGAGAGAAATATATAAATATGAACAGCTGGCGATAGGAGGCATTCAGTTTTCGACGGTCGTATTGTATAGTTAAGATAAAATGTAAATAGTTTCTGTGTTAAAGTAGTGGAAATAAATTAGAGTGAGTTGGACTGTGTTTTTAAATAAATCCAAGAACTGAACTGAACCCGAGTGTGAAAATAAAAACATTACAGTGGTGACAGGTGTAGGTGTATTTGTGTAACTTTAAAAGTGAAAAATAAATAGACTGACAATGTTTAAAGCAGTGACTTTGGACCAGTTGAAAGTGACGGACTTAAAAAAAAAGAACTTGAGGAAAGGGATTTAGAAATTACTGGGAAGAAAAGTGAATTAATACAACGGCTCCGAGATCCCCTGATAAATGAAGGTAACGATCTCGATATTTATTTGTTAGAAGTTTCTGGTAATGGAGATATGAGTATGCTATTAAAAAAAAAATGGAAGAAAATTTAAAAGAAACTTTGCAAGATAAATTACTGGAAAATTCTAAGACTTTAGAGGTTAAGCTACAAACATTACAAGATAATTGGTGCGTTCCCGCAATTTGTTTAGTGTATTGTTTTCAATTTGATTGAATTACTTCATTGATTTTTAAACTTCTGCACCTTTTCTAAAACATTCCGTCGCGCTAATGCTAATTTTAAGTGTTTTTTGCGTGTAAAATATAGACAGTATTGACTTTCGTGTTTCGGTTCCCTAGCTATTTAGACGCGTGGGAGGTTCGTGTATTGTTCTCCGAACTTTTCGGTCGCTTTGATTCCGTCTGAAGAGACGGCGCTTATTGTTGTTTTTTGCGTTACGATTTCGCGAGTTAGTAGCTCCGTTCGAAACGACCGCTAAACCGCTTTCATTTTGTTTATTTTGTGTTTACAAAAGCGCATCATTTGTTGTTAAACCCGCATTTTTGTTTGCTCAATCAATGAACATTACGTCGCTATTTTTTGTGTAACGTGTTGTCCAGACGAAGCTCCAAAAAACTGTTCCTGCTGTTACGGGGCTAGCCTCTGAAGAAAGAAGAACCAAGAAAACACCCTTTGCAGAGCTTCGACGTAAAAGGTCAGTGACTAACTTTTATTTGGTGAATTAATTTACGTGACGGCACGTGTTTATTGATTGTTCGGCTAAAGGTCCTTCGTCAATTATATACTTGCATTGAACCAGCATTGAACTAAAACCGCAACATCTAATTCATACATTTTTTTTGGATATTCTCTATGGAATGTGCCATCGAACACATTCCAATAATTCTCAGATCATGAAAGAGGCGTTAGAAGACAAACTACTAGAAGACAAATTGCTAGAAAATTCTAAAGCCCTAGAAGACAAACTGCTAGAAAATTCTAAAACTCTAGGAGACAAACTACTAGAAAATTCGAAGTCTTTGGAAGGTAAGCTACAGAAATTACACAATGCTTAAAAGAAAATTTGAAAAGTATGGTTCAGGAAAATTCAGAAATGCTTGAAGAGAAAATATTCGAGAATGAGGCTCGGATAGAAGAGTTAAAACAAATAATGGAGGGTGAGATCAGCAAAATAAAAGAACAGGTAGTCACTATACAAAGGGGAGAAACACAATCAAAGACAGAAAGCAGAAACAGTCTAGAAGTAGGGGATTCGAAAATTAGCCACGAGGGGACAAAGACAAAGTGAAACCTCCCCAATTTGATGGAAAATCGTCATGGGTTAATTATAGGCGCCAATTCGAGGCTGCAGCAAAGTTACAACGAATGGTAGAAGGAGAAGGCAATAGCACTAACCCTCGCCTTAAGAGGGGATGCTACAGATATTTTACAAACCTTGAATGCCTCTGAGCAAGAAGACTACGAACAACTGGACAAACATTTGGAATTGAGGTATGGACAAACCCATTTGGAGCACGTTTATCACTCCCAACTGAAAAATCGCTACAAGAAATCGAATAAATCCCTTCAAGAGTTTGAAGCTGATATTGCCCGTCTGGTTCGCCTTACCTATCCAGCCACACCGGAAAATGTGATAGAAAGGTTAGCAGTGCAAGCATTTTTGGATGGACTTCGGGACCACAAAGCCAGACAAGCATTGACCGACTCAATTAGTGGATGCACTAGCTCTGGAATTCGAGGCAGCGAAAAATACCTGTAGAGGTCAGGGCAGAGTCCGACTCATTGAAGGAGAGTCAGAAGACGGCGGATATGATAAGGTCGCTGTAAAGAAGATAGTAGAGGAAGTTCTTACCGAAAAAAGACAACTGAGATGTTGAAAGTGTGGTAAGGTAGGGCACATACGAAGTCGTTGCAGGAAAAACTAAAGAAGGTCGATGTGAAGGGGCCATCGTCGACCTGTAGCCAACAAGCCCCAACTATCAACGCATATGTCGCTTCGCTACGCAACCACGCTAACAGTGTCTTTGTAGATGGCCTTATTAATAAGAAGCAATGTGCAATGCTGTTGGATACAGGTGCGACAAAAGCAGTTATAAGGCCCAACATTATTTTAGACAAGACAATGATAAAACCAACAAAATGGCAACTGCGAACAGCGACAGGAGAAGCAGCGGAAGTCCATGGTGAAATAGTGGTTGAAATGACCTTGGGAAACACAACCTTCCTACATCGGGCATTAGTGGCAGACATCGAACTTCATTGGAATGGATTTCATGTGCTCCAAGGGATTCCAGTTAAACTTCAAAGATGGAATTCTGCGAGTGAATGACGAAGAAGTGGTGCTGCATGGGAAAGATGGCATAATGCTTCGAGCAATCTTGGCAGAGGATATAAATGTTCCAGAAAGAGCTGAAATCATTGTAGATGCTTGCCTAGATGGGAAAGCTAAAGCTGGAACAGTGATGATTTTTGATCCCGAACTTGACGACGGAAATGTAGGCAGAGGAGTCGCACTGGGGAAGACTTTGTTTCGTGCCAAGGAGATTGTGCCAGTAAGAGTACTGAACCTGAATCATTACTCGGTTGTGCTAAAGAAAGGAACCACTTTGGGCCATTGTTCAACAGTTTCCTCTGTAGTCAGAAGTACACAGCATGCAGAAATACCTCCAGGTAAACTATCTGAGGATCTGGAAAGTCTCATCAACGATTCATCGAAGAATTTGAAACCAAACCAGAAAGCAAAATTGAGGGACATCGTTAGAAAGTACCAGGACATCTTCGATGTAGGGAACGGCAAAAGAGGATGAACTGACCTGGTGAAACAAAATATTAATACTGGGGACGCTCAGCCTATTCGACAGTTGGCGAGGAGACTACCCCTAGCCAAAAGAGAAGAAGCCGATAGAATAGTCCACGAAATGGGGGAAGAAGGTGTTATTGAACCATCCAATAGCCCTTGGGCTTCTCCAGTTGTCTTGGTTAAAAAGAAAGACGGTTCCACTCGATTTTGCGTGGACTATCGGCAACTAAACCACGCAACGAAGAAAGATAGCTATCCCCTACTAAGAATAGATGACACCCTAGATACGTTGGCTGGATCGAAGATGTTTTCCACCCTGGACTTGAAGAGCGGGAATTTGCAGGTGGAACTAGTTAAGAAAGAGCGGGAAAAGACTGCTTTTACCATCGGCTCAGGACTTTACCAATTCACGGTAATGCCGTTTGGGTTGTGTAATGCTCCAGCAACTTTTGAAAGATTGATGGAAACAGTGTTAAAAGGGCTTTCATGGTCAGCATGCATGGTGTATCTTGATGACATTATCGTGGTTGGAAGATCATTTGAAGACCACGTCAAGAACCTGGAGGAGGTGTTTCGGCGACTTCGAAGTTCCGGACTAAAGTTAAGCCCGAAGAAGTGTCAGCTGTTCCAAGAAGAGGTTCAATCTCTTGGACATGTGGTTTCCGCAGCGGGAGTAGCTGTTGATAAACAGAAGATCAAAGCTGTCCAGGAATGGCCGAGACCTAAAGATATCCACCAGTTCAGAAGTTTCCTGGGCTTATGCACGTACTATCGTCGGTACGTAGCCGGATTTGCCAACATCGCCAAGTCACTTACTAGACTCACAGAGGGGAAGGTGCAGTACCAATGGGACGAGGAATGTCAGCGATCATTCGAGACATTGAAAAGAGCTTTGACGAGTGCTCCCATATTAAGTTATCCTTTGCCAGATGGAAACTTCGTATTAGGATACCGACGCAAGCAATGTCGGAATTGGTGCTGTGCTTTCTCAGATCCAGGAGAGAGTCATCGGATACTTCAGCAAGACCTTGAGCAAGCCTGAACGGAATTACTGCGTTACTCGCAGGGAACTCTTGGCTGTGGTAAAGGGAGTAGAACATTTCTACAAGTACCTCTATGGTAAAAGATTCCTCCTGAGGACTGATCATGCAGCACTGAAGTGGCTCTTGCAGTTTAAAAATCCTGAAGGACAGGTGGCAAGGTGGATTGAGCGGTTGCAAGAATTCGACTTCGAGACTGAGCATCGAGCTAGAACAAGCCATAAGAATGCTGATGCTTTATCGAGGAGACCATGCCCTGATGACTGCAAACATTGTCAGCGAGCTGAAGAAAAATGAGCTGTTCTCTGTAGAACTACCACCATCGATGACCATTGGCAATCTGCGGAGATCCAAAAAGACCAGAAATTAGATCCAGATTTGAAAGAGGTTATCAGGTGGAAGGAAGAAAACCGCAAACCTACGTGGCAAGAGATTTCCCGATACTCACCAACCATAAAGTCGTACTGGGCTCAGTGGAACTCCCTCATCCTGGAAAATGGACTTCTCAAGCGCTTCCTGGAAACTCCAGAGGAGGGAAACGACAGAAAACAGATTGTAGTTCCCAGAAATAGGAGACCAGAGGTTTTACGAGAACTACATGACGGTACAACAGGAGGACATCTGGGAGTAACGAAAACCCTGGGGAAGTTGAGAGAACGCTTCTATTGGGTAAACTGCCAAGTAGATGTTGTGCAGGAAGTAATGGGCCTCAGACGCGACCAAAAGCTCCCATGAAGCAATATAACGTGGGCAGTCCATTCGAAAGAGTAGCCATTGAAGTTGCCGGTCCATTTCCTGAATCCGACACTGGAAATAAATACATTGTGGTGGTGATGGACTATTTTAGTAAATGGGCCGAAGCGTATGCCTTGCCAAATCAAGAAGCCTTGACCGTTGCTGATGTCCTTGTCAAGGAATGGATCAGTCGTTTTGGTGCTCCCTTGGAGTTGCACTCAGACCAAGGTAGAAACTTCGAGTCTACTCTTTTCCAAGATGTCTGCAAGCTCTTGAAGATCAATAAAACACGGACGACAGCATTACACCCGCAATCCGATGGAATGGTAGAACGGATGAATAGAACCATTAACCGCCATTTGTCAAAGGTAGTCTCTGACCACTAAAGAGACTGGGACCAGTATCTGCACTTGTTTGTAATAACATATCGTTCGTCTGTGCACGAGTCCAAGGGTCAGACCCCGGCCAGTATTATCATGGGACGAGAATTAAGACTACCATGCGATTTGAAGTTGGGATGTCCCCCAGGAGAAGAGAGCGCAGGTGAAGACTATGTCAGCCAGCTACGTCAAAAGATGAACGACATCCATGAACGAGTCTGGTTAAACATCGAGAATGCCAGTGCCCGAATGAAGGAAGCCTACGACATCAAAGCCGAGGGCGGAGAATTCCAAGTTGATGATCTTGTTTGGTTCTATAACCCGCAACGTCGTCATGGATATTCGCCTAAGCTACAGAGATCTTGGGAGGGGCCGTATCAAATTGTGAAGAAAATCAACGATGTTGTCTACAGAATAAAGAAGCTACCTCGGGGAAAACCAAAGGTCGTACATTTCAACAGGTTAGCCCCTTATGCCGGAAGTCATGACAGCGTAGTTGACCAAGCCCAAGCCCGCAGCATCCAACCACCCGATGTCGAGATGGCCTTCGAGCAATTTATGGCACTGTACTCTAATGGGCAGAAAGTGCAGCAAAACGTGACCACAGAGGAACCCCGAGACCTGTTTGAGGTGCCCATAGAATATGCCCTGGTTCATTGTGTGGCTCGAGATCTCCGGATGTCCAGAGGAATAGCCAAGGTGTTTGTCAAGAAGTACGGCCAGTTCCAGAAGCTACGGGAGCAAGATCCAGTGGTAGGGAAAGTCCTTCATCTCGAAGATAAACAACCAGTGGGTACCAGAGACATCTTTTATTTGGTAATGAAAACATTCTCGCAGGACAAGCCAACATACAGTGATCTTTGGAAGACTCTGGAAGAATTGAGGAATGTGATGATGGAGAAGAATCTGACGCAATTGGCGGTCCCAAAGATAGCCTGCGGGTTGGATGGACTGAATTGGAGGGTGGTGAGAAGTATGATGGAAACAATCTTTCGATTCAGTGGCATCGACATTTTGGTATGCTCTCTCAATATTCGCAGGCCAGATTCGAAGACCGTTGACTGTTATTTCCACCAAACTTCTCGTTGTCGAAATGGAGAGTCCTGCAAACCACACCAGGAAGGATTCTGGGACATTCCGGGACGAAATGGTCTTAAGGAGGGGGCAATGTTACGAGAATTCATCCGACAGCTGGTGCAATCGACCATCAACCAATTCGTGGAAAGGACAGCATTCCGAGACTTCTGATAATCCGAATGTTTTCTCTCTTAACAGGCCGACCGCTGCCGTTACTGGGAATTCCCTTAAAGCTTCCAGGACATGAAAGAGTTTCCCGATGGTTCGTGGACTTACCAGACAATTCGGAGAGAAATAACGGGTGGGCCATCTAACTTTTTTTTTGAAAATGCTATAAAAAAAAACAAGTGAATATTTTTCAATTTGGTTTTTTTTATACGAAAGTACAATCCTTCCGGTTATTTGTGGAAAACAATTTCATTCAAATGGCTTCCACGGCTGGCCTCACAGAAGCTAATTCGGCCGGTCCAATTTTTCAATACATTTTCAATTGTATACGGCTGTATTTCGGCGATGCAAGCACGAATATTGTTTTTGAGCGCGTCAATTGTTTCTGGATTATCGGCATAACACTTGTCTTTAACAGCGCCCCACAAATAATAGTCCAGCGGTGTCAAATCCCAGCTTCTTGATGGCCAATTCACATCTCCAAAACGGCTAATTAAACGATTTTCAAATAGAGTGTGGCATAACTCAATTGATGGCCGCGATGTGTGGCACGTGGCACCATCCTGTTGAAACCAGATGCCGTCCATGTCCAATTCATCAATTTCTGTGGAAAAAAAAGTTCAACATGGCGCGGTAGCGTTCGCCATTCACAGTAACAGCTGCTCCTTCTTCATTTTCAAAGAAAAATGGGCCGATGATGCCGCCAGACCAAAATCCACACCAAACAGTCACTCTTTGGGAGTGCATTGGCTTCTCAACGACCACATGTGGATTTTCCGTTCCCCAAATTCGGCAATTTTGCTTGTTAACATATCCACCGAGGTGGAAATGAGCTTCGTCCGAAAAGATGATTTTTCGGTAAAATTCCGGGTCTTCGTTCAAGTGCTCATTGGCCCATTGTGGGAAGCGATAGCGCATTGGATGGTCTGTTGGCTTCAACTCCTGTACCAATTGAACTTTATACGGTGTCATTCCGAGGTCTTTATGCAAAATTCTCCTCAAAAAAGTGCGCGAAATGTGCAATTCTTGCGTACGATGGCGAGTTGATGTGCTCGGAGTATCGGCCACACTTTGTGCTATAGCATCAATATTCCCCCGTGTACGCACAGTAGGAGCACGTTAACGTGTTGGTTTGTCAATGAGCAAACCAGTTTCACGCACTTTTTTCACAAATTGTCTCACATACGGAGCGGACGGCGCTTCTTTTAGGCCCATAGAAGTACGGCATTTTCGCACACATTCGGCAACAACACACTCACTTTGGAAATAATTTTTGAGTATTTCCCAACGTTGGTCAAGCGTATATCCAACCATTTTCGTTCACGGGAGACTTCAAACTAATTTTCTGTCAAAACAGATCTGACATAAATGTTACCGTGTTGAAAATGACCGCTAGTTCAAAAAAAAGTTAGCTGGCCCACCCTTTATATAAATATGAACAGCTGGCGATAGGAGGCATTCAGTTTTCGACGGTCGTATTGTATAGTTAAGATGAAATGTGAATAGTTTCTGTGTTAAAGTAGTGGAAATAAACAGAGTGAGTTGGACTGTGTTTTTAAATAAATCCAAGAACTGAACAGAACCCGAGTATGAAAATAAAAACATTACAATATGAATAATATTTAATTTATTACTGAAATAAATTATTTCTTTTTATGAATGAATTTATTCCCCGGTGTCGCTCATTTTAAACAATGTTTTGACTGCTAAAATGCAATATAAGTATTGATAAAAGCTTCAATACTAAAAGCTTTTATCGTTGCTCTCGTCAATGCTCTTATCATTTATCGCAGCTCCATCATAAACGCACCCTAAGGCATGAGAGCATGTGAAATTTTGCCGATATGACAACACACGGGCTCACTTAAATATATATTATGAGTTTCGCTATTTTTTTTTTTGTATTTAGTAATTTAGATATCTAGGCTGAAATTCGAAATTAATCATTTCAGGTAAAATTTGTAGCTTGTTCCTAATTAAAGTAAACAATTTCCGTGTGGTTTAAATACAGTATAATTATATTTATAAGGTATCATAGTTTCTGCCTTTATTTTCAAAATCAATCAATTCGGATTTTTAATGTTTACTTAGTATAATAGTTTTAGTATGAAGGTATGAAGTAAATTGAACATTTTAAGTAACCAGTAAGTTTTAACCAGATATTCTAAATATTAGTATACATTTAAATAGCCTAAATTATTTGTAAGATTATGTTAACAACATAAAGGAGTCGAAAGGGTTGTACCTGCATTAAACTAATGGGTAATATTTATAATCAATTTTTTATAATCAATATGGTATGCATGTTAATATTATAACCCTCTAATTATATAATTTCGACAATGCAAGTAGCCACGAGCCGGGGCATATGGTAAACGAGTAATTATGTTAGAGATGTAAAAAAAAGAAGTAGCACGTTATGGGGAGCCGAACGGATAAAACATCTGACCTACAACTGACAATATGTGGGTTTAAATTATTGGGCTTTAAATCTCTTACTTGCAATTATATATTGAATTGAAAGATACATGAAAGTTCAATTTTGTATTTGGGCTGCCACATTCGTTGCTCTGTCTTGGCTCGGTTTACCCGAGATTTACCCCACAAAATGTGAACCCAGAATGTGCACAGAAAAAAAAACGAATTTCTATACAGTGGCAGAACTTACAACAACAGGAGCTATTAGTTCTGGTTTTAATTCTGCAAATAGATCTGGTGGAAGGATATCTTCAGTTAATCGGCTAGCAGCGGTAGGTACTATAGTGTTACAGTGAATATTATATTTTTGTCCTTCAATGGCAACTGTATTGGTTAGCCCAACAAGCCCCATTTTTGCAGCCGAATAGTTAGCTTGTCCAAAGTTTCCTGAAATATGTTAACAAGTTATTATATTTTGTCACAAATTAAATGATTACTTACCATATATACCAGAGTTTGATGCAGTCATAATAATTCTTCCATAGCCCTGTTTTTTAAAAATCGGAAAAGCCGCCTGTGTTGTTTTAAAACTCCCCTTCAAATGTACATTGTGAACAAGATCTAAAACAAAACATTTATAAATTTCTGTTCAACATTTTTTGGACACCAAAAATAATTTTTTTAAAAAGTTCTTGAATTTTGACACCTCTCATTTTAGTCACTTGACATACTATATAAAATGTTACTAAAGTTTTAAGAAGAATCCTATCACTAACTAAATAATCTGTATATGTATATACTCAACGAAAAGCTAATATACAGTCATCTGGCTTACATGTGACTATTTTCCCAAACATAGTTCTTGACGTACCCTATACATGCTACAGAAATAAATGCTATGTTACTTGCACCTTTAAATTAGTTTAGTATCTAACATAAACGGTGTAAATACTAAATCTATTCTGTATTTTTGGTAATAACTGAGTTCCTTACAAATTTCATGCCAAACGTAAGCTGGCATTAAAGGTAGGAAGGTTGCGAAAAATCATTTTATTTAACACAACAAATTAAAATACAACAATTAATTAATTAATTAAGATTAATGTTATTATTAATGCTATTACCATGCATGATTTCTACTTGTCTGATTGAATTCTCACTTAAATATTTTTCTGTAATTGATTAAAAAACACTGCATACATGTTTTCATGTTTCAATGACTATTTCATTGTCAATTAAATTTAAAACTCATTATTTTTCAGTGTGTGTTATAAGAATGGTTTATCCAGACCGAAACTGCTTTACATAAACCGTTGTTAGGTCGAATACTTTCCTATTTATTAAAGAAATAATTGCATTAGGACCCGAAGCTGCTCTGTGATTAAGACTTTTTTTAGAAACACTGTGTCTACATAAGTCTTAGCGTATTTGCAGGCGGTGCAGCACTTATTATAGTAGTAAGAACAGGGTTGCTCTCCGTCGCCTTAGATAGTGGTAGAGTCAAGAAAATGAAAGGAGGGAAACAAAATTATCGAAATAACACCACAAGTTAAGTTTTTCCTTAATTAATCATATGGGGTGTTTAAAATTTAAACTTATTATTGGTGTCAAGTTTAAATCTCATGATCTGAGGACTTTTCCTTTTTGTATTTTCACTGTATTAGAATTTCATGTTTGAATTCATTGTTCTTTGATGTAATATATGTAACTACAAAAGCTAATACTTTATTATTGTTATATCAAAATGTTGGGCATTTAATTTTCATTTTTGTAGTTAAACTGTATAAGTTTTTATATAATTAATGAATTTTCCGCCTTCTGTGCCTAAAAATACTGGCCAACCCCTTGAGAAATCTTGAGGACTCCATGGATCTTAATCCTACACCTAGGGACGTTGCAATCCCACTAAAGTATCGATACCGGTATCGCAAGGGGTATCGAAATAAAAGTAAAGCACCAATATCGGTAGTAGTATCGAAACAAAGGTATCGATACTGGTATCGAAACAATGGTATCGATACTGGTATCGATGCCAATTTAGCGGGGCAGAACTCTAATATCCCGGCAAATATGAATTTAGCGGGAGGTGAATGTCATCAGATTATCGATACCACAAACAAGTATCGATATTGGTATCGAATCGTAAATACTCATATGAGGATCCAAAAGTGAGGATGTATTTACTCACTGGTATCCAAGTATCGCAACAAAAGTATCGATATCAAAGATACACGGTATCGAAATTAAAGTATCGATACTGGTATCATATAAGTAGTATCGCAATGTCTCTACCTACACCCATTGAGTAATGTATTTACTTACTGCCTGCACCCAATACGAAGATATGAACAAAGTTAAACACCATTTATAAACCATTTTCTGTTAAACATTTAAATAAGGTTAAAAATAAATATTTTCCACTAATATATCATTAACAATATATGTAGTATCAAATCAGTTCTGAACTTCTTGTGACTAGAGATTAGTTTGGACAAAAATAATTGATCAATCAATGACAGCTAAGAACTTTGTTTTACAACAATTTATAATGTCAATAATAAAAGTACTTCAGAAGGGGAATATTCCAGGGAGACTCTCTTAGCCCGCTGTGATTCTGCCTTGCCATGAACTCAGTATTACACATACTGAACTCGACTAACTTTGGCTTCAGTCTCAAGCACAACAACCTACAAGCATTGAAGATAAACCATTTGATATACATGGACGACTTAAAGTTGATGGCAGCTACGAAACAAGAGCTGCATGATATGCTTAAAATAGTAGAAGGGTTCTCTAGTGACATCCATATGCAATTTGGCCTAGACAAATGCCGAATTATTAATATAGTTAAAGGCAACATACAGCAGGGGCCCTACGAAATGGGAGATGGCACCTCAATTGAATTCATGGAGGAATGCCATACTTACAAATACCTTGGAATAAAGCAGGCTCAACGAATTAATCACACCACCATGAAAAAGGACCTAAAAACAGAGTTTTATAGAAGGGTAAGACGACTGCTGAAGACCAAACTTAACAGTAAAAATGTTTCAGGCTATTAACACCTACCCGTGTTCAGTGCTTAGTTACTCTTTCGGTATAGTTAACTGGTGCAAGACCGACATTGAACAATTAAGTGTTAAGGAAAGTTCACCATCCAAAGAGCTGTGTCGAACGTACAACATTGCCCCGGTGTGAAAGAGGAAGAGGATTGGCAGATATAGTCAAGTTACGTGATCAACAAATTTCTAATTTGCGTAATCATTTCCAGAAACTCGCAGAATTTTCTGATCTACACAGAGTCATATGTCAGGTTGATGGCTCAACACCTCTGCGACAGACAGAACAACAGGTTCAAGTATACCACCAGACAACTAATCAGAAGCTGCTCAAATGGAAAGAGAAGCCCCTTCATGGAAAACATATAAATGACGTCAACCAAGATTATGTCGACAGTGCAGCGCCGAACTACTGGTTGATCTCTGGTCATATGTTTCCTGAAACGGAAGGCTTTATATTGGCAATCCAAGATCAAGTAATTCCAACTAAGAACTATCTAAACTACATCGTCAAAGACCCTTCTATCAACAATGACATATGCAGATATGGTTGCCAAACATCTGAATCTATCCAGCATATTACAGGAGGTTGCCAAGCGCTCGCTGTAACTGAATAGAAAGAACGACACGATGCTGTGGCAAAAATACAGCACCAGGAACTAGCACTGAGACTTGAGGTATCACAGTCGGTAAAAACGCCCTACTATATATACAAACCAAAATTTAGTTTAGAAAATAACAACTACAAGCTGTACTGGGACCGCACGATACTGACCGATCGGACTGTTGCTCACAATAGACCAGATATAGTTTTAGTAGATAAAATCTCTAGGAAAACAACCTTAATTGACATAGCAATCCCTAACAACAATAACATAAATATTAAGCAGGCTGAAAAAATAGCCAAATATAGTGATTTGGAATTTTAAATAAAGACACAGTGGGACATGAACACACGAACTGTACCAATTGTTATGTCAACAACAAGAGTAGTCCCAAAACTTCTACTAAATAATTTAAAATACCTCGGTCTGGACGAACATCTTTAACAACTAATGCAAAAACCCGCTCTGTTAGGAACAGCCCAGATGCTCAAAAAATTCATGGGAAGCTGCCACGACTCCAAACACGGGCCTGATAAAGTGGCAAGGGCTCCCACAGAGCTAAACCCTTTTGATACCTAGGATATCTGGGGTTACTGAATTTTCCTCTAAAGGCACGTTATGCGTGCCTTAGAGGGAGTGTGCTGCCATACACTGCATGGTCAAGTCGGATACAACAAAGTACTTTACTTTTAAGCAAAATTTATATTTTGACATACCTCATATACGAATGAAAAGAAATACATGTGATAATTTCATTTTGGGTTTCAGACTAAGCAGATTTTTATGATCATAACTTTTTTCTTAATATTAAGCCTTAATAAGAAACCATTTAAGTTAATCATTCTAATAAAAACATTGCGATACCGAAATCGCTGTACATAAAAAAGCATCAACAACGGTAGCCCCGAAAAGACGTTTAAAGTGAGTCTGAATATTTGTAAAATTGCACCCACAGAATCTATTGCAATATTAATAAAAAGAAAGTTTTCTTATTGTTCCAAATTTAATAAGCTCACTGTATATAGAGATAAATTGAGAACTTCAATCTTTCTTGAAATGAGTTAATTAATAATTTTCAATTAACTTTACCCCATTTTCAATTAACTTTATCATAGAAACCGAATAACCATAATTAAATTGATGTAAAATCCCTTCTCCTGGCTTCCCCACATTTTATCGAAAAATAACAAATTTTAAGATTTCTACTTAAAAAATATGGAACCACTTCGGGATCCTCCGTAATAGAACACTATCCAAATTAGTTAGAAGTCTTCGAATAATCGCTGAAACGCCCATAAACAGTCAACTCATTCCTTCAAAATCGAAAATTCCGACTATATATTCGAACGTTTTATTGAACGGTCTATAACTTTTTCTGTAATGCTGACGGAGTTGAGTGATAAAGAAATTTAGCACTTGTGCCAGAACGTAAAATTCCGATTAAAAGAAAATCACATTAAACATAGGGTACATATTCGCACTGAAATTAACATATTTTTCTGAAACGCGGTGTTTTTGGCAGTCAATCAATCAAAAATTTTATATAAATCGTTACCATATCATATATGAAACAGGTTGCGCAGATGGAGCACCGCTACATGTTGCCCCGGTAGCTCCTATCGCGTATCGCTTTCATGTTGCTCCGTTGTGTCTCCATTTCTTTGAAAGAGGGAGATGTGTACCACATATGCAACGATCTTAGTGACCTAACAAAAATGTTCTTGTTTTGTTCCTCCTTGCTTTTGTATGTTTATAATTATAATTATAGGCGAACAATCTATGAATATATATGTCATTTTATTACAGTGAATGACTTTTAGTTTCATATTTATAAATAACAGAGAACCAGACACTTTGAAGATAAATGAATTAATATAAATGAAAGCATTACATGGATAAATTTATGATTAACAAAAAATAAGGCAAGATAACCTTGCTTATTAATGTCAGTAAAAATTGATATATTTAACAAATGTTAACTTAAAAAAAAATATTTTAATATTTTGTATATCATTGTGTAAATAACTATATTGCACTGGAATTTAAATTTACGTTCCGTTTGGCATGACAACAATAAAAATAATTCATAGCCGAGGTCATTAGGACGTTTAAAGTACATTTAAAATGAATAATTGTCTAAAAATCAATTTTGATAACTAAATATATTTAGAACTAGTTGCCAATCTAATTCGCAATATTAATAGAATGAGCATAGGTTTAATTTTATACTATGATCCATCAAAATAAACTAAATACAAAACCATTTTATACTGAGACATTTGTATCAGACTTATTCGATTTTCAGTTGACATAAGAAATTTCGAGCGAATTACTTGGCGCTGATTTATGTCAATATTTACCCTGCTTTCGCTGTCTGTATCAATGAATAACATTACCCGTCGTCCTCAAATGTAAAGAGTGTATAACAAATGATCAAAACCCCTTGCTCTTTTGGCACATCATCACATTCCATTTGTTCAGTATCTACTAAAGACCTTCACCAAATTTCTCGGTTTTTGGCTACCCATGTTCTAATGAAACCCTCAATTCGTCTCCCCGCCACCACTATGATCATCCTCTAACTCTTATCTATTGTTCACCGTCTTCAATTGTATCTTGTGTTTTAATATATTTCATTATGTCTGCCCATCGGGATTTTTGTTGAGCGATTTTTACTTGGTTGGTTTTACTGTTCATATCTTTGCTCTTTACATAGCACGCTGTGTATTTGCTGGTTTGTCAATACTTCATTCGGTAAATACAAGAGTATTTGTGTTCCATAGGCCAGCACTGGGAGCAAACGAGGATTGAATAATCGCATACTTCATTCGTTAGCTGTTGTGATATTTGTTCTGCTGAGGATTCCGTTTAATACTCTAAATGTCTCAACCTAGGCTACCTAAGGCCCTAAAATAACTTAATCCAGAGCTGCTAACAGTGCCCATCCCAAAGGTTTCCTCCCGTTTGATTATTTATTGTTCCCTATCTTGATCCTGTCCCAGATAAATTATGTACCTCCTTTACTCTAACTTCTTATCTTTATTATTTCTGTGATGTCATTTTTTTGTTTAGTTTTATTAATCCTAGCTTCTGTAATTTTTCATTTAATATTAGAATAATATCATATTACATCAGTTGTAAATGATATTATTTTTAATGTTTTTACCCATTAATACTGATTCCGTTTATTTCCAATAAAGGTTTCCTGGAGGGCATTGTAAGCAGCTGAGGGGCTGCCTCATTGTCTGAATATATTTTTTACTCGAATAATTTACTATCCACACTCATTCGGAATTTATTGTCTTTTTGGTTAAGAATTTTTTGCAAATTTCCATTATTCTATTTACATGCAAGCATTCAGTGATCACTTGCAACTGTGATCTTGAGTTTGTTAGTAAAAGTTCTTTACTACACTAACTACCTAAGATATACTCAAACTGTTTTTTTTTTGTTGAACTATATAAACTCATCCACGTTCATTATCATTGCTCTTGTTTTGGGAAAATGTGTTCATGACAAGGTGATTCTCTGTTCCATTTCATGTTCTCAGAATTATTCTTTAATTTTCTTAGTATTCTCTCCAATTATAAGTATAGTTCTTCTCTTTCTGTAATTTATATTTGTTGTCAGATATGAGGACAAGACAATTTTCGTGTCCCTTTTGTTGCTTCACACCATTCATTTAAGTACCATTTCATTTTAGTTGGATAATAGTTAATTCGGAGTTCAAGAATTAGCCAAGGTGGGATTTGGCCCACCTCGGGAATCATTTTAAATACATTTCACATCTAAATTTTTAAATTGAATTTTGGCAGTTTGAAATGTCACACTTACAAATGTATGGGTGAGTAGATCTGGATCATGCATTTCCTCATAATCCGATGCTGCTCTGCCACCATTGCCCTGTCAGTTATCTAACAACTATCACTCATATATTTGATACAGATCGACATTTCGGCTAGTGTATTTTGAGCTTTCTTACTAACACCCTTTAGACCCACTCTCTTGGCATAATTTACATACTTCAAGGGTGGTTTCAAATTTGGGACCTAGATTAACGAAAAGTTTTGTCTTATAACTAATATGAAAAAAAACGAATAAATTCATTTGAAAAAAAAACTTGTCAAAACGTTAGAACTATCATTATTTAACAGATTGTACTGATACAATTAAATAAAAAAAGAATATGAGGATTTATTTGAATTTATATCTCAATATTGTCTGTATCACCGAGGTTATAACAGGCATCTCTGACAACATATTATTATTGGTACATTATACAGCCAACAGAGACTGATGCCCAATCAGAGAAACTATGACAATAAACAAATTGTTGTTTTCTGAATGATATTTGTGGCATATTTTTCAATATTTTAATTTAAATCTTAGAATTGTGCCTTTTTAATCCGTAGTTTCTTAACCATTGACAACGGGGTCTGATCTAGACCCCGAAACGTTTGGAATATAAAGCAATTTTCTTTAAACTGTGGTGTTATTTCCCAAGAAGCACTTAGACAATAAACAAATCATTCATAAAAACAGTATCAGTGAACCAAATATAATCCGTAACACATGTACGGATCCACGAGGGGGGGCGGGGCGATGGAGGTGATCGCCCCCACCGAAAGCCTCAATGTTAGTAAATTTAATATTAAAACGAGGTAATCTTAACTCCAAGAGCCTAGAAGAAGGCCCTTCTATGGGTTTAAACCTCAGAACGACTATGTTGAATATAATAACCCAAGAAATCTGGATTTAAAATTTAATTTAGGTAAATTTAGTACAGGATCCCCCCCCCTCCCTGAAGCATGAATTCCCCCCGGAAGCACGTGTCTGGATCCGCCCCTGCCTTAACAATAATAATAATTCCCAGGAACTACAACACTCACAACTACAGCCACAGCAACAAAGTAACCGTCACCAACGGCGCCAAACAAGAATGATAACTCCAACCAAAGAGAGTGTTGCGCAGGATTAACAGCCAGCATTCAGTCTAGAAGGACTGAAGTGAAGGCGCACGTGTTAGCGTGACGAACCTTGGCCAGGACAATACTGGATAGCGTCAAGTCATCAAACAGAGGGTTATCTTGAAATAAAGAACGAAATTAAATGTGAAATATTAGTCAAGATACCACACCTCTTTGTTTACCAAAACCGCATGCATCATTGGAGCAAAATGCGGACGAAACTCAAGAATTTCAGCTAAAACAGCCATCCAAACGAAATGGAAAGAAATCTTCTAGAGTACAGAGGAATAGATCCACTGAGTCAACCAACTCTTCCCAACCTAAGATCTTCAAAGAATTTGGGTATCATCTTAGAGGCTATGAACAAATTTATCTTGCGTGACTACGTTTTAGGTGCTAATGGGTTAGAGTCGATGTCGCTACACACTATCATATATAGTGCTGCTGCAGAACAATAGGAATTGCAAAATGACCGAAGCAAGACCATCCCCAATATAAACAAAGTCCTTAAATACCACCTTGGTAAAGTGGGGTTCAATGGAAAATCAATCGTCTTCGAGATATCGCAATACTAATTGAGTACGAATTAGAAGTCGGGAAGAACAGAATAGACTTGCCAAGACTATCATGAACAAAAACCGAATACACTCTGAATGGGATGGACTAAACATCACATCATAGCGGTGTCTTGTCCGTCTACGACTACAAGTCGATCAAGAACATACAAAGCTAGTAACCAACGGCAACTAGACAACATACTATTCCGGCAATCAGAATATTGGTTTTATAGAAAACTTAACAACGTCGATGATAATCAAGCCCACAGCTGTTACAGTAAAATGGCGATAAAGCAACAATTTTCCATAACTCCAGAGCCATTTGCATTAACGAAAAGTACGTTACATTTCGGAATTATGATAAGATACAACTCTACCCATTGACAACATAAGAAACTTCTAATATCATGAAGAGTCTCCAAAACTAGATAGCATCAGGACCAGATGGTATGCCTAATTACTGGATAAAGAAACTGTACGTCATGCACGAAACACTAACGACACTTATTAAGGACTTATTCATTCACAAAAGATGCCTAGCTTCCTTACACATGGTGTTACATACCTCTTACCAAAGGCTATGTAACCCAACAAAGTACCATCCCATCACTTGCCCCCTAACCTTATATAAACTTATACAGTATATGGTCATGCATTAACCACCGCCGTATAAGACCCCGAGAGCTGAATAACATAATTTCTAAACAGCAAAAGAAATGTGCGAGGACACAATGTTATCCGCAATCAAGTCTATGTGCATCAAATAAATCTCTTCATGGCATATGTAGACTACAAAAAGGCCTTTAATTATTTTTCAAATGATTTGTCATTCATTATAAAGCAAATAACTCTATTATAATTTTTAGAAAAGCTATGTCCCCTGACCCCCCACTTAGAAGGAGTGTGTGTGTCATACATCGTAAGGTCAAGTCATTATGATAATTCTAGATTTGTACCTTCATGTTAGTTCCAAAATTCTCTTAAAATGTACTCTGGGGCAAAAATATGCTACCTTCATTAAGCCTAGTAGTATTGTCACTTTTTTTTAAGTCTCCAGAAAGTTGTGTATTTAGTAAGTTTAATGCTTTATCATATGGTGGGGATATTTTCTCATTATTATGTAACTAATCTAAGTTTTTAAAATATAAAGTATCAGACACCTTTCTTATGGAATTTTTTTTAATGTTGATATGTTGCAGGAGCTGTTATTCTGACAAAAAGAGTTTAATGGTTCAAACCGATCCTATGACTAACTAGTCTTGAAAACTTTCAAGATACAAACATCGAAAATGCCTGATTTTTGCTATGAGATTTCTCATGATAGACTGGTTTTATATCTGTTTATTGTAGTAATCGTGATTTGTACATTATTTAACATAAAAACTTCACAAAATAATTACCATAAATTTTGGTGGATTAGAGGGTGTTTCAAAGATACATAACAAGTTTTTTTAGATAATATTTTTTTATTACAACATCGAAAACAATAGATGTTATTGCAAAATTAATATGTCATTAAGGTAATAATTTCTTGGTTGTGCTTCAAATAATATAACTGTGGGCACTGTGGGCCATAAATATAGCTACAAACGGCACAATTTTATTTTTTACTATTAATGGGTAACCCTGTACAAACCATTTGTGCTGCAATTTTAATATTACATTAAACAAATGCATGATCCGTCTCTTTATACTCTATAACGGAGTACATATTTAAAAAAGTACGTTTTACAGCACTCTGTAGATTTAAATTTTCTCCGTCAACTTTGAATGTTATTACATTTTTACGTTATGAAACGTTCAATGTTTTACTGAGCAGAATATTATTAAAATTGTATGACTAATTTCCGAGATATAGGGTGGTAAACATCGAAAATGTCTCCGTTTCTTAACAGATTTCTCATAATAGACGTGTTTTATTTCCATTCATTGGCTTTATTTCCATTTATTGCAGAAAACGTGATTTGCATATTATTTGACATAAATATTGCAAAAGGCAATTAATTATATTTAATTATAGGGTCTTTCCATTATACATAACATGTTTTTTTACCAAACTTTTTTTATTACAATGTTGAATACATAATATGTAATTGCACAATTACTATAATGTTAAATAAATTAATTTTGGACATACTCCTATATTATACAGTGTGAGTCATAAATATTGCTATAGTGGGCATATATTATTTGTTAGCAATAATAAGTAACCCTGTATAAACCACGCATCCTGCAATTTTTATACCATGGTCCATGATCATTTATTGGAAATACTTCACAATATAGGGTTTAAAGGGGTAACACACTCTTTAATAAAAAGCTACTTGTCCAGGTTAAGATTTGCGACATACTAAGTAATAAAAGAACTATTGAATATGGGGTGCCACAAGGAACAGTAATCGGACCTACCTTATTCAATATATATGTAAACGATATATTCTATCTACCATTGGAAGGAAAGATACAGAGTTTTGCTGATGATACTGTAATAATATACAGCGCTACAACCTGGACTGAATCTAAAGAGAAGGCAGAAAAAGTAATAATGGAATGGTTCAACTACAAAAAATTAACAATGAATGTTGACAAATCATTTATAGTTCCTTTTACTTCGTATAAGAAATACTTACCAACTTATGACAGAATTAAAGTTACAATTGATAATAATCCAATCGAAGTAATGTCATCAAATTCTGTAAAATAATTGGGGACTTACTTAGACAGTCACCTTAAATGGGATATTCATGTCAACTTTGTTCTAAAAAAACTGAGGAAGATAATTTACAAATTTAAATATTTGTCAAATATATTAACATTGCAGCAATTAATCATATTATATTATTCATTAGTTCAATCACATTTAAGTTATGGTATAACAGCGTGGGGTGGTGCAACAAACAATATATTGAATAATCTACAAAAATTACAAAAATTAATCTTGAAAACTATTTTCAAATTGCCATGAACCTATCCTATTAATGAATTATTTCTTAGCACAAAAGTCTTTGATTTACATCAGTTATTCTGCCATAATATACTGACAACGCAATACCAAAATACGTTCATACTACAATTAAACCAACACTCATACAACACAAGAAAAAGAAATAATACATTTGTCGTACCCAAAGCAGATAAAACTATAGGTCCACACACAAGGATCACCCTTTTGTGGGATTTTCATTATATTTATTTCAACTTATGTTTGAATTACTCAAACGTGATTTCACATTCGGAATTATTTTTATGTAATAAAAAAATAACTGTATGATGCCTGTTTTTGTTGTTTATATGAAATGAAATGAAAAAAATAAAAACATATATATATTATGTATCTCAAAAACTAGTTATATAATTTCACTGATATTTTGCACAGTTAAACACTGAACATTTCTTAATTTATAAAAATGTAATAAAACACATAGTTGATGGAGAAAATTGAGAACTAGAGGGTGGTGTAAATACTACCTTTCTTTCATTATGTACAGTTTTTGCAATCAGTTTCATATCCTGCAGAGTATAGTTTGTTTATTGTCATATAAAAATTGCAGCATGAATGGCTTGCATAGGGTGACTCATTAAAAGGAAAAAATAATATATGCCCTCTCTAACTATATTTATGGCCCACACTATATATTATATAAAGCACATCCAAGAAATTATTACATAACAATATATTAATTGTGTAATAACATCTTCTTATGTTTTTTTTTAACATTGCAATAAAAAAATGATTGTAGTTTTCTGAAAGATAGTTGTGGCATCTCCAGTTCTTATTTTTTCTGAGTTTTTGGAAATAACACCATATAAACTTGAAAGTCTGTATATTTCAAATAATCAAAAACATTTCATGGTTTTAGACTCAAAAAAACTTGTTTGAGGTTGACTCTTTTTGTCAGAAGATCAACTCCCTACAACATACTAACATTTCAACAAATTTGACGGAGGTCTATTTATTAATAAGAAAGGTGCCTTATTCTTTGCTTTCTCCAGGGAAAATATTGGCATGAGTTTAAGTGTTACCATAGAGATCATTAACTTCTGTAGACTTCTGGCTGGTTTAGATCAGTTGCTTGCTGAAATGTTTATAATTACGTAACTAACAGATGTTTATATATATATATATATCTGCAAAAGCTCAAAAGAACATTTCAAATGCTGACAAGAAAAAGTACAGGAGGAAGGAAAGCGATGCTATTTACACAGTATTGAAACAAGAAAAAGTTTTGAAGAATTAGAAAGCCTCGAAATCCTGACTGGATAAAAGCTGAAATAGCTGGTGAAAAGTGTTTTTTTTTTCAAAAATCATTACTTTATTGTCATATAAAATGGATCATTAATTTTCATCAACATATTTTGAAAAATTGTAATTTAAATAATTTAGATATTTTGCAAAATGCACCAAATTAACCAGTATGGTCTGATCACAATAGACCTAAGATATTTTTAAAGTTCATATATAATGCATTTGTAATTTGTCTATCTGGCATTTCCATTACAATGCCATGGAATTTGTTTAAACTAGTTGTGAATACTGCAGTTACTGCACCTATTTGTGACAACTATTTGCCACAGATGGTGAGGGAAGCAATTACAGTGTCAACAAAAATTGGTGGGATAGCAAGTTTTACAGTACTATAATGAAAATATTAGATATGCAAAATAAAGTGTATTTTATAGCTTTAAAATATCTTTAGTTTATCCGAAATGATTTGTCAAAATACACTCTATATAGACATGTATTCTAGAAACACTAGAAAGTCCCTCTAAATTACAATTCTGCAAAAACTATATAACTGTCAATAATGGGCTGGAGCCCAATTGATATTAATTAACCAAGATTAATTTCCCAGTTTTAATTATATATATTTTTGATTTTCTATGAGTTTTCCATTGACAGCATTAAGTATGTTCACTGCACCACTCTTTATAAGTAAAACAAAAAAAAACAAATTTTTTGAATTTTTGTTGCTTAAATGTTTGTGAATTTGCTGATTAATCTCTATTAATTAGGTTGAAGACAAGACAAATAGTGTAGGAAATGAGGTAGCAACAAATATGGATACAATGTCTTTAAATAATATAAATATAGGTATTACTATTTGAGTGAGTCCCTGGTAACTTCTAATACATACATCTATTGCATTTTTCAATTTTAATTGTTATGCTTAGCAGAGATTTGTTGTTATTCATGGTATTTTACTATATGTAAATTTTGTAAATACATGAATTTTAAAAATATAAAATTGTTTTACATACCCCAATCTTGATCAGTCAATTTGAGAAGGCTTTTATCTCTAAGAATACCAGCATTATTTACCAAGACATCAATTCTCCCAAAATTGTCAATAGCAGTCTTTATTACTTTTTCTCCCTCAACTACTGAATTATAGTCTGGTACAGCAATTCCACCTGGAAAACATCTTACTAAAGCATTAGATTTTAAAATTGACTTACACTAACCATTTTGCTTGATTTCTTCAACAACAATATCTGCAGCTCTTGTAGAAGAACTGTTATCTCCATGTCTTGAGCCTCCGAGATCATTTACAACTACTTTAGCACCTCTGGATCCAAATAGAAGTGCATAAGCTCTTCCAAGACCAGCTCCAGCACCTGTAACCACCACAACTCGACCATCAAATCTTAATTCAGCCATTTTTTCAGATTTAGAATTATATTTCTAAGGCACTTCCGTTATTTTGTTAATGACTTAAATTGCTAACTGAAAATACTATAAAATATCTGTGATACAACAATTAATTCTTGAACTTTGAACCTTTGAACTTTAGTTACAACTCGATAAGTTTCAATGTAGATTAGAAATGACTTTTAACCCAGACTCGATACACAACTATTCATATAATTCAAAAATACAACTGAATAACTGAAAGTTGGGAAAGTTATTTAAATTTATCAGTGACAGCGGCAAATGCATGACATTCGATTTTTGACAAGTGATAATTAAAAAATACGGAGATATTCATGCTGTAGGTAATAGTCCAATGGGCCGGGTAATGTTTATCACGTAGGTCTTTTATGGTATATTAATTCTTAATAATTTTCTATAAATGCTTTCATAAAAACACGTATAAACAAAATACAAACCAATAATTTATAACGCTATTGGTGTTTGGAAAAACAATAGAGCTGTGAAAATTCATCGAATCTCATCGAATGATCGAGAAACCTTCTAGAGAACTCTGAGAAGAAATATATTGTAACGAAATTTACCTGAGCCGGCCCTGGTATCATTCCAGTACGACATCGATCGCTTTTAAACAAAAAAATCTTGAAATGGCTCGGCAGCTGTAGAATATAACAAATTTGGTGATCAGAAGTGAAGGATCAAGTGAATTTAAAATCGCAATTTAATTTATGGAAACCCGAAGTATGGAAAAAGAAAAAATGGACGAGACTACTAAAAAATATTCAAACAGGTTACGGGTGGACTAGACGAAAAAATATCTCAGATCCTGGAAAAACGACAAGAAGATGAAACAACATCAAGAAGAAATTCAACAAAGGTTAGTAAAATCTTTTGATGAAAAACGTAAAATAGAATTAGAAAATCTTGTCACTACGATGAAAAACGAACAGCAAAATCTAGTTTCCACGATGAAAAGTGAACAACAAAATTTAATTGAGGGATTATTCTCGAAATTTGTAGAAAATCAAGATCAAACTGAATTGACGAGACAAAATGAATTTAAAATATTAGAAGAAAAAAAGACAACTGCAATTTGAACAATTAATACAAATGCGCGAGTTAATGAAACAGTTAATGAAAGAATGCAAATAGTTGAGTCAGACATAAAAGAGCTAAATTATGACATTAAGACCATAAAAAATACCGTGGACTCTCTTGAAACCAAAGTACATGACCTTGATTCCATCCAAAGCCAGGTTCAATTCAAGAGAGTTCAAGACCAAATCAGTTCCATTAAACAAACAGTACAAAGTGAAGTACAAGATAACATCAGTTCCAAAATAAAGTAGAATCAGAAATTAAAAAAATGCAACAGGACTTACAGCGAGGAAAATAACAGAACATCGTGAGTACCAAAGGTTCCGTTAGTAAACCACCCACATTTGATGGCAGTTTATCTTGGCCCATGTATAAATGGCAATTTGAAGCCGTGGCTGCAGCTAATGGATGGGATAACCAAGAAAAATCTACCTCTCTTTTAATTTCCTTAAGAGGTCCGGCCTTAGAACTCCTCCAAAGCATTCCAATACATAAACAAGGCAATTTTGACAAGATCATCGCCGTCCTGGACAAAAGATACGACAATCAGTCCTTGAGCCAAGTATACCAGGTACAACTAAGCGGAAATATTCAAAAATCCGGAGAGAACCTTCAAGAATTCAAAGCAGAGGTTAGACGGTTAGTACACTTGTCCTACCCAGACCTGCCAGAGGAAACGAAAGACCAGTTGACCACACAGAGTTTCATTAGCGGTATTAGAGATGTGGAAGTTTAAAGAAATCTAAGACTTAGTGACATCAAGAAAAGTAATGAAGCTTTACTTCTGGCCTTGGAAGTAGAGGCAGTCATGAACATGTCCAAACCAAGAGTGCGAGCAGTTTCGTTCAGCAAGGACGAACCAGAACCATCTCTCCAGGCAGTGTTGTCCGGAATCCATAAACTATTAGAACGTTCACAAAGAACTGGCACCAGAGGGGCATGTTACCGCTGTGGACGGACAGGGCATTTTCAACGCGACTGCAGTCAGGCTAACTGAAGGATCACCGACCAGGGGTAACCAACAGCACAGCCACATGTCCAGGGACCGTCAGCCAGTCAGCATAAGGGGGCAAATGCTGACTAATCCTCCACCAGCCCCCAAAACGTTATCCATCCGGAGATTTTGCCGAGATAGCAGCAGCCTAGTCATAAGGGGCACCATCAATCACCATCGACACCGGCACCGCTGTGTCCATTGCCAAGTCCAGGATTTTGAGAGCATCAGAAATTCGATCAGTTACCAATAACATGCAGCTCAGAACAGTCCCCGGCGAGTCCATGTCAATACAGAAGTGGTGCTACAGATAGGGGACAACATGATCCGGAATAGGGTCCTGGTAGCGAATATTGAGGACGATTTTATACTGGGTATGGACCTAATTAGCCAGCAAGGATTTGTGTTCGACCCGAGATATGATGTTCTTCGGTTCCTAAATGAGTAATTTGTATTGACACGGCCCGTCAACAGTTCAGCCACCTTCATAAAAATTGTGGCAAAGTCTTCAGCTAGAACTCCCGGTCGAACGGAACAGTTATTCATGGGCAGCTAGAGAGCAATCCTGGGAGCTGCGTTGGAATGGTGTAGCCCATACATTTAGCTCATGACTACTTAGTTGGACGGGCTATAGTTGAAACCGGACGAGAAATACCAATTAGAGTCCTTAATTTCGACATTAGAATTGCCGATGGTCAAGAAATAGATTGTTTCGAGCCAGTGGAGAACATCATCAATTGCGAAGAAGAGTGCCAGACATCGATGAAGGAGACAGGGCGCAGTAAAGAGTTCCTACAACAGTTTGCTGATCATTTGACACACCTTACACCAAGGGAACAGATGAAAGCCAAGCAATTTATCACAGAGCACTGGCAAATTTTTAACAGTCATTCAGCACCGAATAGATACCGGCAAGGCTCAACCCATCAGAATACCGCCTAGACGACTACCATTGGGGCAACAACAGGCAGCAGAGGAAAACATCGAGTCCATGTTACAAAATGGAGTTATTGAGCCATCCATCAGCCCATGGTCCAGCTCCCGTCGTGCTAGTTAAAAAGATGGATGGAACCACCCGATTTTGCGTGGATTACAGAAAGCTGAATGACGTCACCAAGAAAGACAGCTATCCACTACCCCGAATCGATGACACTTTGACCACACTAGCAGGCTCCCGTTGGTTCTCCACACTAGACCTAAAGAGTGGATATTGTCTACACGAAAACGACAGAGCAAAGACAGCGCTCTCCACCAGTAAAGGGCTGTTTCAGTTCACGGTCATGCCTTTTGGGTTATCTAATGCTCCCGCAACATTCGAGAAAAGAAATTCTCGCAATAATAAGGGCTGTAGACCATTTCCACAAATACCTCTATGTCGTCATTTCTTAATCCGAACAGATCATGCCGCTCTCAAATGGCTGCTGGACATGAAGACACCGGAAGGACAACTGGCCAGGTGGATGGAGACATTACAGCAAAACGATTTCAAGGTGGAACACCCTGTAGAGCAGAATGCGGAGATTGTCTGAAGACGGAACAGCGAGAGGGTATCTCCATCGGACAGATCCGAGTGCAGGCCAAAGAAGACTGGACAACGGAATAGTGCATCCAGGACCCAATGGCTGATCGAGACATCGAACCAATCTTGTCACTCAAAACGAGAGGGGCACCCAGGCCACGATTGGACGAAGTAGCTAGACACTCGGGCATGCTGAAATCGTTATGGGTCCAATGGGACTCTCTAAGAGTAGAGAATGGAATGCTCAAGCGAGTTTGGGAAAGCACTGATGGCCGAGAAACCAAGTCCCAACTGGTAGTTACTAAGAAAAAGGTACCAGCTATCCTGACCAAAGTACATGATGAGATTACCGGAGGCCATCTGGGCATGAATAAAACCCTAGACAAAGTTCGCAAGCGGTACTACTGGGTGAATTACTTCGAAGACGTCAGAGCTTGGTGCCGCAAATGTGACACCTGTGCAGCCAGTAAGGGTCCGAAGACCCGGACCAAGGGCAGAATGTAGCAGTACAATGTGGGCGTCCCATTTGAGAGAATTGCCATCTATGTCGCGGGCCCGTTTCCCGAGTCTGAGAGGGGGAACAAGTACATTTTGGTCGCAATGGATTACTTCAGTAAATGGCCTGAGACATATGTGATACCCAACCAAGAGGCAACCACGGTAGCGACGGTGCTAGTCGAACAGCTATTCAGCAGGTTTGGCGTCCCGATAGAACTATATTCAGACCAGGGGCGTAACTTCGAATCGAATGTGTTCCAGAAGGTCTGCACGATGTTGGGGATCAGCAAAATGAGAACATCACCATTGCACCCACAGTTAGACGGAATGGTGGAAAGATTCAATAGGATCTTGGGACAACACCTATCCAAGGTCGTCAGCAATAACCAGCGTGATTGGGATGAGCATATTCCCATATTCTTGTTGGCA